>WBMV01007398.1:434377-500613 GCA_013396655.1 Campylorhamphus procurvoides
TCACATGGTATTCCTGAGGCCATGAGTTCATCCTAGCACCGTTTTTTTCTATCTGTTACTTGTCAACACATGTTGTACTCTTTTATACTCTTTTATACTTTTTTATACTCCTTTATATTCTGTACCCCAAAACCCTATAAGTAAAAGAACTCTTCTCTGCTTTACCCACATAAAATTGTCTCGGAAAGTTTTTTCCCGCCTTTCCTTAAGGCAACAATCAGATGAATGAACGAACAAACCAAAGAATAAAACCCCCACAACTGGAGGTCAGGTTTGACTAGTATTTTGGTTTAATTTCATTGAACCATAATTAACTTACTTTTAAAAACAAAACAAAACAAAACAAAAAACAACCAAAAGAAATTAAAACCAACAAAAAAGTCCCAAACAAAACAGAAAAAAACAAACAAAAAACACCCTAAACCAAACTGTAGAAGAGACAGACTCCAATACTTAAGAATTATTAAGAAATAGTGAGATTGGCATAAATATTATTTTTACAAAGAAATCAGAAGGGCAAATTGGGATCCCCATCTTCAGAATAAGCCTTACAGAGAGCCAAAATCCTGCCTTGGGTTTTGTTCATTTGCAAAGACGTGTCAGTCTAGGAAAAAAAATGTATTTTTAGGTAAATAAAACCTTTGTCAACAATATTTTTGAATAAGAACATGGAGAAATTAAGTTGATCTTTCTGAAATCCATAGTTCAAAGGCTAACCACTAAATTACTGAAGTGATAGTCTTATCTCAACTTCCTGCTTGGCTGCATCTTCCCGGCCCTCACAATACGATGTAAGCCACAGCCTTACATATGTAACCGATCTTCTTTCGTGCAGAGAAGCAGCTGCCATACTTTTTCTCTCTGATGGTGGTACAGAGCTGGCAGTGAGACTTTCCTTTTTATTCCCCACTAAATTTCCCATGAGACTTCAGCAAAAGCAGCAAACAAACAAATAAATAAATAAATAAGCTTTGTAGTGGGCCATTAAACCAAGTCTGATTGGAATGCCAAACATATCTTTTCCTTCCATTTTTCCAGAGAGGTTAGTATAGTTCTAGCATAAGCAACTTAAATGGTCTCATTACTTACTCTTTTGTGGTAAATAAATTATCAATAATATGAAACTAAATGCTAGACTGATTAGTTATTCCATCCTGCCCATCATGTATCTAATAACGCCTACTCAGTATAGCTCGTGCACAATACATTTTCTGTGCCCTTAAAGGTGAGAGTATAATAATAAATTGGATGGTTTTCTGAATTAAACGGTCTTTGAAATTAGCTGTTTCATCCACTTGAATATACCAAAGCAAATTTATGATGATTAATTGTATTACAATGAACACCAAAGCACGTAATAATGATTTGCTACTTATTATAAAGCTTTGCCAATATTTTGTAAACCCAAGCGACATGATATGCTAGAAATCCAATGAAACCCTCTTAAACAAACAAAGGAGAAAGGGAAGGAAGGACAGGTCTTGCAATGCTAAACATTTCTAAGGACAAACAGAGGCCATATGTTTTTTCCTGGTCAAAACTTTGCTAGGTTAGCTTCCTTTAAACTTACGCAAGGAGGCAAAGGACAGCTGACAAGAATTGATGTACACTTTCACTCAATATTCAAATTATTACTCATACAAAATCTTAGCAAGTTAGCATATTACTCCACTTTTTTAACTCTGTGTTACTTTTTTGATCCTGCCATCATTATGGCTGTTCTCTTTGTACCTTTTTTTGTGTTTAATTTCCTTTCAAGAACTCAAGTCAGCATCTGCTTCAACATCTTCAGCAAGATTTAGTGAATTACTCTTCTATTCCACCCAATAAGTCTACTACAATAACAGGAAAAAATATCATCCAAAACTATGCTGCCCTCAGTTGGAGACCATTCAGCTAGACTTATTACTGAAAAATCTTTTATTTCTGATTTAACTGGCAAGAGATTTCTTAACTACAGTGAAACTCCTTTCCTGCCTTTATCAAATTGTGCTATTTTTGGCTGGAGTAGAATTAACTTGAGATTTGAATTTGTGCTGAACTCAGGGTTGATAACAGAGATGTTTTAGTCATTGCTGAACAGGGCTTGCAGAGGCAAAGCATTCCCGCTCTCCATACTGTCACAGTGGTAAGGAGGCAGGGGGTGAATGGGAAACTGGGAGGAGACACAGCCAAAGGGATATTCTAGGCCACATGACATCATGTTGAACATATAAAACTGATGTGAAGAAAGAATGGGGAGAACACTTGCAGTGATGGTAGTTATCTTACTAAGTAACCATTGCATGTGATGGGACTCTGCGCTCCTAGGGGTGGCTGAACACCTGCCTGCACATGGGAAGCAGCAAATGAATTCCTTGTTTTGTTTTGCTTCTCCGTGAAGTTTTTGCTTTCCCTATTGAACTGTTTGTATATTGACCCATGAGTTTTCCAGCTTTTGCCTTTCCCATTCTCTCTCCTATCACTCTGGTGAGGGAGTGAGCAAGGGAGGAAGGGAGAAAGGGAGGGAAGGAGAGAGGGAGAGAGGGAGGGGGGAAAGCAATTTGTGATTGCTTCTCATTCACCAGATACAGATTGTCATTATCCAGCTTAAAATCTATGTACCGATTCTAATTATTTAATCGCTGTAAATTAATTTGAAAAACTGCTCTAAAGCTACATCCACATGTGTCTAAAATTCAGAATATAGACAGGCATTCATAAAAATCAGTTTTCAATGGATGTAATAAATTATTATTTACCAGTTGAGGTGGAATGACTGAATATGGTCTGCAACTACAACACAAACACGTTTCCTTCAGTTAATCTAAAGATGGGAAGAACATACAAAGGAAATATAAAATCTAAACTTTATTTGGTTTGGGTCTGCTAAAGCTGTTTTATGGGCTTGTTGGGTTTTTTTTCATATTTTGGACAAGTGAATGTGTCTTTTAGCTTTCTACATGTGGGGAACTAAGCTTTTTGCAAGGTATATCAATTAATGCGTGGAGAATGTTCAGGTATCATAATCAACATACAAAAAGGGATCAGTTTTTCTAGTCTTGCTGGACAGAGAAAAATGTCACTCTATCTTTCTGTTGACTTTTGATTGACTTTGGAGCAGGTCGATAATCTGTTCAAGTAATGAAAATGTTTCTCTATAGATAATTAGAAAGTAGAACAACCCTGCAGAAATGTAGGAAAATCTCCAAGTTGCATTCACCTTGGCTGTTACTTTTGTTTTTCTCCCACTTTTTTCAAATTTTTGGTAGAATGCCTCATAAATTGTGAATAAGGCACCCTCATTTTACTCCAGATTCCTTATGACAAATATTATCCTGAGCTTATTCTATTTTTAAGTTAATCTTCTATTATTTACTTTTTAACTTGTTCTCACATTTTCTAGAGATTTTGCCATCTTCAGACAAATTCCTAAGTATCTTTAGTCAATAATAAAATGTTAATAATTTGATTTACTGATATTTTACAGTCCACTAGCTCTAAGAGCTGGAGTCCAACAAATTTTTTATCATAGATTCAAGGCAGGTGGTGTCTGTTTCCTGAGTAACAGCTATTGCTGGCAAAAGAGTGTCCTTCCCACAGAAAGTAATGGCCTCCTTATATCACTCCCTCTGTACACTGATGTTATAAAACTCTACATCTACACTGCATCAACAGAGACCATTCTCACTCTATCCTGAGTCTAGATAATAACACTTTCAATTAAAGAACTTTAATTTAATCACTTAACGGTTGAGAACTTTATGCAGCTTACTGGTTGCCACTCATGTGATATAAGAGGGAACTTGCATATATGCTTACCATAAGACAAAACAAAGACATAATTAAAAAATGCACCAAAAATTAGAAAGAAAGACACATCATCCATCCATTCCCAGGAAAGACATGCACTTTTTTCCTGAATAAATATATGTTCAATATCTTCTGTGCCAGAAAACTATTGCAAGTTATAAGATAATAACATTATTATTTAGCACTATTGCGTATTTGTTCTCTATCCTGGTCCTTAATCTTCAAGAATGTAATAGAACCAGTAAATAAGCTATGGACTGCAAAAAAAAATCATTCCAAAAAAAACCCAGTTTAGTGTCTTATTGAATTACTATTTACATGAGAAAACTTGAGTAAGTCATCACGTGGAATTTAGTACCAGATTCAAATCTGTGTGGCTCATGGTACAGTGGTAATCAAGCTCTCAGTGTTGTTACTGCACTTAGTCATGAAGGTACAGTTCAAACACTGTGAATGAAAGACTAGTGATATTTTAGATGTCCTATTGATGCTCCAGAACAAGTGTTCAAAAGGCCCTGTATTGTATCTTCAAGCCTTAAACTGATGTTGCAGCTAGTTTGGAGTTATGACACCAGATGTTTTATATGAACTATAGAGTTAACACAGTTAATTGATTGCCCGTTGCAGTTGCTGTTCAGGAGCTTCTGTGAGGTGTCTGCATGGTTGTTTAAACTGTATTGTGCCTTTGGAACTGGACGGAGTCTCTAATAGGGTCTAGATAGCAAGGTTTAATGGCTATGATGGTATTCAGTCAAAGGTTGGACTTGGTGGTCTTAGAGAACTTTCCCAACCTTAATGATTCTATAATTCTATGATAAATAGGACAAGCATGGAAATCTATAATACAGAAATTTTAAAATCTTTGAATCTGGATTGGAATATTACCCAAGAAATATTTTATTTTCTACCAAAATTCAATTCAGATTTTCAAAGACACTTTTTTTTTTTTGGGGGGTGGGGGGCGGGATTCATTTTTTGTTTGGGATATATCCCTCCCTGCAGCATGTAACAGGCTATTTCCATCTTTGAATGTTTCTGAATATTATTTTTAACATAATGCTTTTTTGTCAACACAAAAACTCATTAGCTGCTGTTGCAGCATCTCTCTACTTTCATAGCACAAATTAGCTAATACAGAAAAAGAAATAATTATGAAATTACACAATAAATCATCTGTTCTTAACCAGTCAATATTAATTCTTAAGTAAAGACATTGCTATTGCAAATCCAGCCAAAAGTCTGTCCAGTTTAATCTCCTTTATGACAAGAACAAAGTAAATTCCAAATAAGTTCTCTACATGAAAAGATTAAAGTTGTGGCTATTACTTTCCTTGAGACTCAAATAAAAAGAAGTTATCTGTCTGTAATGGTCTGTAATGGAACCTAATCTGCATAAGTTAGGTCTATAAGTTTGCCTAATTTTCAAATTTTTATGTGTCTTTGAAGCCATGCAGGAAAAGATCCTATCTGTTCAACAAAGATACCTTACTGTAGCTATGCAGAATCTACTTTAGGATGGTTTCAAATACCTTTCTTCCTATACTTCTAGACATCAATCTTCGGATTTTTTTTTCCTGCCCATTAGGCAGAGAAGTTTCTTTTTAAAAGGATTTCCAGTTACTAAGTTCCTATAAAGTTCTATAAGATACATATATGAACGATTGAAAAACACCAGCTTACAAAACATAGGCATTCAGAATAAAAACAACATTGTCAATTGCCGAACTTTAGATGATTCCCTAGACCTTTGAATAAGCAATTTTGAACAAAAAGAACATAAACTGGCTTTAATACTATCTGGAACAACATCATGCTAGCTGTGAAGTGTCAACCTTCACAGAAGCTCTGACACTTGGATGGTGGATGATTTTGCCAAACCTCATAAAACTAAGTGCTAGTTTTTAAAAAAACTTCATCAGTTCTGGAACTATAAGAATTTGGCAGCATAGTTTGTCAATCTGTGCATTAAACCCAGTTAAAATCAATTACTTTTGGAACAAAACGGATGTGATGCATTCATTTCAGACTTGGAATGAGTAATCCTCTGTATTTCACTCTGGCTGCAGAGAATTAGGACTAGAGGACTAGGCCACGGGGCTGAACTGGGCTGAACTGGGCGGAACTGGGCTGAACTGGGCTGAACACTTAATGCATCAATACTCTATTATTTATTTACTTTATTTTATTTTATTTATTGGAAAGTGTACTGTGGGAACATATTTATCAAATAGATCCAGATCAAATTGATCTAGACTGCTCACAGGCTTCAAGGAAGTCTGAATCTAGATCCCAGTCACTGCCTCATTCAACATGAAAGTCAAGTCTGTATGGCCTTAGTCACTGAAATGGTACAGGTTAAAGAGGCAGCTTCACTCCCTACCCTGAAGGCTTTCTTCATCACATACACACACCAACAACATGCAACAAAACTGTTTGTCAGGGATCATTTCTCAGGTCAAGAAGGTAAATTGTCCACAAAGGTAGATTGTCCATCACTGAGCTGGGATTACTAACCAGGTACCAGGCAGCACCAGCTGTTTGATGTGCACTTGATGTTGTGCTCACTGGTCTGAGACTACCAGCTGAGGATCACTGACAGCCATCACATCAGGAACAAGACTTTAAGTGGAGCAGTAGTGTGCTGTGAAGCAAAAGAAAGCAAAGGTAGGGAACAGCTCATTCAGGCTCCTATATTCAGTCATTTCAAGAATCACAGAATATGCTGAGTTGGAAAGGACCCATCATCAAGTCCAGCTCCTGGCCCTGCATAGGGCCATCCCCAAAAGTCACACCAAGTGCCTGAAAGTATCATCCAAATGCTTCCTGAGCTCTATTAGGCTTGTTGCTGACCACTGCCCCAGGGAGCCTGTTCAGTGACCAACCACCCTCTAGGTGAAGAAACTTTTCCTAATATCTGATCTAAATCTCTCCTGACACAGAAATAGGTGATCTTTAAAGTCCCTTCCAACCCAAACCATTCTATGATTCTATATTTCAATGGAGGATCTGGGTCATAAAATGTTAAGACAGCAATACCTTTAATGCTTTATGTAGTATCTTCATGTAAAATTTGATATGAAGCAAATCATTGCTAGGTCATTTTTCACCCTTTTTTTGTTTTGGTAATGACTGAGCAATAAGAGACATAAAACAGTAATGGATCATTTTCTGTAGAGAATTATACAATGCCCTGAGTCGTCTCATCCTGTTAAAATCTGACAAGTGCTAGAAGAACCTGAAAGAAACATGTTCCCTGAAAGTCAAAATGTCCCTATTTTCCAGGGTCCTTTTATCATTTCTGAATGTTTGCAATGTCATTGTGGACCTTTAATTAACTGGGGTGCTGATTAATGGTCTTGTTTCCTTAAGAACCTCTTAAATGACATTATATGGATGAAGGTTGAAAGGGATCAATAAAGTTACATCAGGACCAACAGAGGTTTCTATAACTACCGATATTTGTGCTAGAAATGCCATGAGACTGGAAAGCAGTGATGGGTGTTAGAGGACAGTGGGTGGACTTGACAGAGTCAATCTGAAACATCCATGGGTCTGCATGCCTTCATCTACCCCAGGTTGCACACTTTCCCCATGCACACACACATGTACATGCACACACACACACACACACATAGCGTCTGATCATACAGATACTCATATCTGCTGCTTGCACTTGTGACAGTGATAAACAGGTTTTTGTTAGGAACAATTTAGCTGGTAATAAATCACTCTGGAAGGGGCTAGTGTGCACAGGTGAACTGCCATGATGCAAGGATATAATTGTGCATAATCAATGCAAACATGCTCTAGTGGAACGTGACAAAGACTTACTTAAACACATTTAGCTACAGCCTAAAGGTTAAGGCAGAATCAAGGTGATGGGGGTCTCTCAGATAACACCAGGATATCTTGCTACTGCCATGATAAAGGGAAGCATAAGACACACTTTGGCTGGACTGGTGTTAGGAAAAATATGAAGGAATAGTCTCTGTGACCCTCAAGAAGCAGCCTGTCAACATTCCTCAGGATTCCCCACCATCTCAGGAGTCTGGAAAATACAAAGTACAATACAGAGTACCTAAGGCAACCATAAATTATAGTCAGCTCTTGCAGAACACAGAACAGCCTCCTAAGAAACTGCTTAGGACTTTGAGTTTTGGAGTTGTCTCCCTTCACTGCCCCCAGTGGAAAACAGATTCTTTAATGAGAAAATGCTTTTCTAAAGTCATAAATTTCCCACAGAGACATATTTATTTCAACTAAAATTTCATTGGGGCAAACATCTCAGGTTTTCAGTGGGATTTATGGGCAAAGCTCAAACTCTAGAAAGGATGCCACTTCATAATAAAACATTATACTGCATTATGAAAGACAAAGTAAAAACCTGTTCCTGATTAAATCAGATCTAGGCAGAAAAAACATTCAAGCTCCAGATAATTACTCTAATCACCAAGGTGATTATGCCGGTTATTTTATTCTATGCTGTAAGGGCCACCATTATAGTTTCAATCCAGTTAGCCTAGTCAGCAGTCAGAGGAGAGAAGTACTATGTCTTTAGAAGTAGCTTCAGTCCGTCCAAAATTTGACTGACCTGTACTATCGCTTCTCTTTTAGATTTAACTCTCCGAGAATGACAGAGTAACAAAGCATCCTGTATTAAGGCCTAAGAATATATAAGTTTAGACTATTCCATTTTAGGAAACTGTATAATCACATAGAGGAGTGAGTTCACCTGCATAGACATTCACATGCATGAGTGACTAGAAAGCTTATTTGAGAGGTGGGTGACACAAGGTTTAACATCTGTAAATGAGTCAGACATTCTGATTTCTGTCCTAAAGTCACTGGATAAATCTCCTTAGAATTGGCCTAATGCAATACTCTTCCTGCTTTAAAGAGCCTTTTTGGAAGGATTGTTGGTTTCATCTGAGGACAGGACATGAATATTTTTGGAAGTCTCAGGAAAATAATTATTGGAGTACAGGAAATAATCTCTTCCTCAGATCTATATACAAAGAAACGGACCTAGCTTTTGTCTTTCTGGTCATTAAGATAAAAAGGCAATAAAAACACTATTCTGCAGCAAAATGCTGTATAGATTTCTCTTTTAAAAAATGCAGGCTATGAGCTACAACTGGCAAATTGCCCTATTAGTGTAAGTTTAAAGAAAAGGGTTGAAAGGTGCAAATTGGAAGGAAACTTGCTCCCAAGAATCAATAGGTCCAGAAGAGTCTATTATAATAACATCATGTCCCTGAGAGGGCATCAGGGATAAGTATGTTATTGCTAAATTAGGTGGTGCCATCTTTGCAAGGAAAACAGAAATGTAATGTTTGCTAATTGAACTATAAAAATAATAATTACCTTTGATGTAGGGGAAGGCAAAGTCACTCAGCAATGTCTCTGTATAAATTGAAGCTGTTATCATCAGAGCCCAAACTAGATTAAAAGTGAGCTTCTCAAATTACATTTGGATGAGACCAAATGTACACAAGACTTTGAATGTCTTCAGCACATGAGAAATAGCTTTTCTCTTCTCTGCTCCCTTACCAAATAGTCACATTTTCTTAACTGTAGTAGCATCTCCTTCACAGTAGTGTATATTTCTTTAATAAGCTTCCTTCCAAACACAGTTTCTTCCTAGAGAAAATGCAGTTTACAAACCACTATTAACTTGGGGGATGTTCTGCTTTAGTGAAATTGTATTAGTTATGATTCCTTTCCAGTTCAGGATTTTTTTAAGGGGTATTGCTATGATTTCAAATGGGGAGTGGTATGCAGAACTTGGTCATAATTTCACTTCTAATTTTATCAATCATTTATTAATGATCTATTTTTTATAAAAGGGTAGAGCCAAGGATTAAGTGTAGCTGGATGAACCAGTTGCGAATGGAATTTATGAGGAAACAAACAGCAGATTTTGCAAAAGATCTTTTGTTGTAAAAGATTTTGTTTTGCACGGTTTTGGGTTTTTTTTGTTTGTTTGTTCATTTGTTTCAGTTCAGTGTTATTCACAGTACTGTGTTACGTTGTGGTGAGATATTAGTTCTGACTTCAAACAGTGAAGCCCTTTATTAATATTCCTCTCGAAAGCATAAAGAATTTTTGTATTTCAACTACGCTCAAAACAAAGAGATTTTACACTGGAAAAGTAAACAGCAGATCTCTGATGAAGAACATAAAGTGAAAAAATTCTTGGGCAAGCCAGGACTATTGTCTGAATTCGGAAATAAGGAAAGCATTGTAGTGGGAGGCTGGCAGTATAAACAACACACTGGCCACTGCCTATGACTAGAGATAGATATATTATCGGAAAGAAAAGGACTAACATGAATTCTCTACACCTGGACATTTCTGGTTTCAATAATTCTTCAATGTGAAAAATGAGGGAAGCAGTGTAAAGACATAGTTCAGCAGTAAACTGGAAATATGTAAATATAATGTACAGTTGCTGGTAATGGTGCTCTGCAAGTCCCAGTAAAACAAGGTACCCATCTGAATGAGTGAGTCAGGCAAAGTTTGTGAGATATTTCTAATTATGGAGGTTAAAAACTGTTTTCTGAAGCGCAGAGTAGGATACCTTGAAGACTTCCAGGACTGAGGCACTAGAGACATGGATTAAAGCCTGTGGAAAATTCTGACGTTATCATGCAAAGGTCTTTTAGCTACTACTTGATGGTGTAAATTGTCCTTGATTGCAATGCTTTTAGAACATCACACAATGTATGTAAGATATTTCAGGGATCTCAAAAGAGGGCTACAACAGAAGACCACCCATCTAATTTTCTCAGAAATTCCTTCTGTCTTGTAAAGGCAGAACACATAAAAGACACGAGAAGTAAAAAACAGTGTAAGTATATTCCTCCTAAATTAATATACTTTGACAACAATTTTGAATGCATTCTCTGTTAAATCAGAGCTCTTAAACTCTGGATGACTTCTGTCTCAGAAATTAGGAAAAAAAAATAAAAGCTTCTAAACAAGTAAGCTGTGTAGAAAAGACCAAAGTGTAAAATTATTTCCCCATAAGACAAAATACCCATTTTAAATCATTACTTAATTTGTACATCCAGAACTAAACACATATAAAAGCAAACATGCCAACTGGAAAACCTTTAATAAAAAAGACTGAAAGTTGATTACTTTTGAGAAAATAATATAATACTTCCTATAGATTAGAGTATTAAAAATTGAATATATGTCCTAACTAGTGGCTACCCTAGATTTGTTCTTTTGACCAGAAATTATCCTGGGAATTAAAATCCTTTTAGATGACAGTTTAATTGAAACCTGTGTATACTTCTGTAAAGTTTTAGTTGGGTCAACTATTTTATTCTGATTAAAACTTAATTAGTACAAAGATATAAGTTTAAATAATTGTAGTTGGGTAGGTGTTAAACTGAGAGGGAAAAAAAGGATGAAAAGCAGGAACAAACGTACTCACTTCGAATAAAATAAGTATGTTGAGAACCAAATTAATCAAGACACTGAAGGACATGGGGAGAAGAAATTATTTAATTGCCTGTACACTACTGCTTGAAGCCTGGATAATAAACACAGGGAATTGGAATTGCTCATTTATGAGCATAAATTTGACCTAGTTGATATTACTGAAGCCTGGTGTGAAGAGTTACATGACTGGAATGTTAAAATAAGTTGATATAACCTTTTAAATAAGAATACAGTGAAAAAGGGAGAAAGAAAAATAGCAATCTAACTTTAAGGGGGAAAAACACAAACAAACAAACAAAAAACCCCAAAATCAACCAAACAAAAAAAAGCCAAGGATTTTTAATTGAATAATGTTTAGGAATCAGTGTCTTTCTGCCCTGTAGTTGAGGAAAAGAAAGAAATTGTTTACAAGTCACTGGGTAACGGAACTTAAATACTTTGCTTTCAAAAACTAATTATAAAGAAAGTGAAGGAGGAAGAGATCACCAGAATCTCAGTATTTTGACTAAAGAGTTTCAAAAAAGCTGGGTGAAGTTTCCTGTGGAATGTAATGGATAACAGGGTCTTACAGCACAGAAAAATCCCCAAAGATCTGGAAAAAAAATTCAATGTAAAGACACATTTAGAAAGGAAAATGGGATGCCCTGATAAATGTCCTTTTGTCGGTTTAAAGTTAACCTAAGGCAAACAATAAAATGGCTAATATGAGATTTAATTAAAACAGAATTAAAGGAAGGTAATATAACTAATATAAAAAAAATTGGTTTATAAAAATAGACCTACTGTAATTTGATGCCTTTTTGTAAAGTATAAGAGAAGAGTGATGATGATAATTCTGATCATCTAATATTTAAACTTCCAAGGATTCAATCTGATTTCAGAAAGGGTTTTTTTCAAGAAATAAGAGCACTATAAAGTCAATAAGTTATCTTCAAAATAGGTTAGGTCTCAAAATGAAATTAAATTGAGACATCCCCATAAAACAGGAGTGCTTTTGAGCAAGAACATCATCCTTGAATATGTTTTCTTAATGGAGAGCATTAAAAACAAAGTGCAAAAGCCTTTGGAACTGGTCACTTGACAAGTGAACTGCACACACACATAAATATATGCATATATATATTTGAATATACATATATATACAAATATACATTACAAAATATAAAACTGTCCTTACAGAAATTAGGAATTTCAGCTATTACTAGAGAGCAGGGAGCTTCAACTTCTAGAATGGGTGATTCTAAAGAGGACTTCATCATTGTTGTCAAAGGGTTTAGTATGAAAATTAAACATACAGAGAGGACAAATCAATGCAATAATACTGTATTTAACACTGGTATACTGTAATTGGAGTATTGTTCTCATTTCTTTTCTCTGCAGATTAAAAAGGAGATCTATTAATTGGGAAGAGAGCAGAGTACCATCAGGCTGAGTGAGAAACTGACTTTATTGCTAGGCTTAAGGAGCCCCAACTAGTTAGATGAACAGAAACAGCATAAAGGTATCACTGGGCCTAAGGGAGCTGAGACAAGTAGCTTCGGCTACACCAACACTTAGAGTTAACTGAGATGAGTCCTGCTTTAAATGTCCTTACAAGGAACAGAAGTTTACTAATAGAAGGCTTAGCAGCTTAGTTAGTAGAAGTATGCAGTCCAGATGCTGAATGTTGAGAAAGTGTGTTTTCCATCCACATGGTACCTTAACCATTTTTGATAAGTATCTGTTTTTCTTCTCCAGGTACTGGGTGAAAACTGGATTACACCTGGAATGTTTTAATTTTAGCACTTGATGTTACATCAGATCACTTCAAGTTATTTAGATTAAGAATTGTGTGGATTTTTTTCCTATCTTTTTTCTCTATGAAAGCAGTCTCCCACTGTTCAACAAATTTGCATTGTTATGTTTCCTTCCTTTCTATGAGCTTCCAAGTGAAAATAGTAAGATTTCCATTTGTTTCTTTTACCTACAATACATCATCAAATTTATGTGAGTGTTGATTTAGTGAATTTTAACAGTTCATGTTTTTCACCAAATCTTATTAAAATGGTCCCACCCAGCTTCAGAGCTCTTTTTGACACTGTATGGGGATGCATATACCAGGCAGTGGAATGTGACAAAATGTGCCTGATATTGTGGTGATCAGATTTTTTATGTCCACGTAGCCACTGACTAAAAGCATTGCTACAATTACTTTTTAATCTTCATAGGTCTTGTTAGATGAGATCACACCCCAGGATAATCTCCCCTTGTCTTCCTCTGTTATATCCTATGAATTGTAACATACTAACCATCTTAAAATCTGTATTTGGATAGAAAAGAGATTTCAGGTCAATCTGGAAGACTTCACAGTTCTTTGAATCCAACCTACTACACCACCCTTCCATACCAGGGGGTGCTACAAACTTCCGTAAGTGGAAGGCCTCTCCCAGAAACAAAGAGGAAACATGCATTTTACTTTTTAGAGAAATTCTTTCATTCGTCATATAGAGAACCTATATCCTGCTCAATATATCGAAGGTTAATATCACAAGTCCTTGAGGTGGGTTTGATCTGAGTGCCAGGCCAGAAGACTTCTCAGCCCACTGATCTTGCTCCTCTCCAGTAGGAAAGACCAACAGACCTTTGACATTGACTTATTTTTTTCCTCCCCTTGGACCATATAACTGACTTGGTAAGCCTTTTGGGCTCAATCCAAATAATAGTATGGATACGCTTCCACCAGCAGATCTATAAGGATCATCTTGTCTACTATATTTATATTTCTTTTATATGATGGGTAGTAAGAAGTACCCTTTGTGCAAACTGTTGCTCAAAGAACACTTTTCTATGATCAAAAATGATGGCTGGTTAGGTATGACTTTCTATCTCATAAATGGGTTTATAGACATTAGATGAGGGGTAATGTTGAAATGAATCTTTGGTTTTTATTTCATGTCTCATGACATCTCCCTCCTTGTTTGTGCCTCTGACAGATTTCTGTGTGCTTTATATGGAGTGAATTCATATTATGTCCTTCTTTCAGTAACTAATAAGCAAACAACAGTTTTATACCCATTGTCTTTCCTCATGGTATTGGTAGGATCTGGATTACCCCTCAGACTTCTGTATTTTCTGTCAGATTTGACTGAAATTGGCCAGAGGGTTCAGTGATATTGTAGAGACATGGACCAACTCAGTATCACACAGACAGCATGACCATATAAGCCACAGTGCCTTAGGAAAAAAACCCCACAAAACTAACAAACAAACAAAAAAAAAAACAAAACAAGAAAGGCACTTATCTGACACAGCATGAGGAAAATCATTGGGATAAAAACAAAACAGTAATTAGATATTCAGACGAAGGTTCACAATCCTTTATGTTCTTTTAACTCTTTTAGTGTTTGTTCCAAAACTGGTGTATATCAGCAGGAACTTTCCAGTGACTGAAAAGCAGTTTGTAGGAGGCACCTAACAAAAGGAAATGAAGGGCTAAGAAATTCAAAATGCAAAATTAATGATGTTGCCTTACTACATATGCTAGATAAGCATCCAGAGTAAATCCACCCTTTTCTTATTTTTTTTATACTACTTTCCTTTTTTTTATCTTGGACCTAACAAGCTGCTAAAACACCATATAATGATGCAACAAAAATGATGCAACAGCACAATTCAGTAGAAAAATAATTAGCTTGTGGCTCTGTTGAGTCATGAAGTGGTACTTGAGTTCTCCAGTACTGAGAGTCACTGCTGTAGATATTCTCTTTCTAGTACAAGGGATGCTTTTCAGTTTCACCTGCAGGAATATTTTCTTGAAATTACTCAAGGCCTCACTTGCTAAAACATCTGTTTGCCCCAGGTACCAAAAATATTGCTTCAGGGTCCTAGAACCTGGAAGTTATAGATTAGAGGGAAAAAAAAACAGATGAAAAAAAACACCAGCACTGAACAGTTGCTATTTCAGAAGTGAAAAAGGGAAGAAAGTGAGATATTAGTGTAGGGAGGCTATAGTAGGGAAAAACACATAGACTGTGGAAAGATTAAAATTTTAATATGGCTCAAGCTGAAGATGAATGGGAAAGGATGAAGATGAATGAGAAATGATAAGTTTTGTCATCAGCTTCCAATAAAACGAAGACACCTGATTTGATTACAGTATTTTAGAAAGTCTAATACCATATCAGAGAAACTGTGCATATACTTCTGGAGCTGATTTCAAAGTGTATGAATTTTAACTAAAAATGTCCTTCCGAATGAGGAATTGCTGGCCACTTCCCGTTGTGAGGCAGTTCTGCTCACTCTACAGAGAAGCAGACCTGCAACTGTAGTTCATTAGGGCACCTTCAGTTTAATAGCTACGTCTTCCTTAAGGAAGCTCAAGTACCTGTCCTTGATGGCTGCTAGTTTTGGGCATGTGGTCAGAATATCCTCACAAGACTTAAATATAAAATCCTATTATATCTAGAGCAATTTTTGGACTCTTTATTCCTGTGGGTGCTCAGATGCCCACACTGTGGGCAGGGATGTCACTGCTGTTCTAAAGGCTGGTCTCTGCTCTGCTGTTATGTGCACTGCAGGTTAAATATTTTTCAGTTTAGCAGAATACTGCTAATATTACATACAGGAGTAATAAGAAGAAGAGTATCTTATGATCCCTGTGAGTGTCTGGGCGGCAGATACATGTCTGACTATCTCCCTTAGTAAACATGAAGAAAATTAACTTGTTTATTTTTAGTTTCTTCTTAAATAGCTAAATATGATTAAAGGGTTTAGAACTGTGTTTCTCTCTGCTGTTTGCCCAATGTTCTCCATTCTGAAAATGGAAAAAATAGGGAAAAAATATTCAGAATCTTCTTCTGACAGAACACTGACAAATATGAATCAGTTTCCACAAAGTTCAAGTATATTATGAAATGCAACTTTAAGCAAATAAAAAAAAACACAGCCTTTTTTGTTTGTTTGTTTCAAGACATATTATTACCGCAATAGATATTTTTAAAGGACATTTTGCATTTTTGCTCCAAATTTCTCTCAGTGTCACAATCTGTAATTAGTGCTAATCATCCTCTCCTCCTGGTAAAATAACTGTGCACAATTCCATTACCTTTTCAGCCAAAAAGGTTTTGTGCTCGCCAGCTTCTTTATACTAATGCTTTAAGCCCTGTAAATTGAATGGAAGCTACATAAATAAAGTGGAAATCTGAAGAGAGCACTTCCAGAAATTAAGGATGGTTTGAAGCAGTTCCATAAATGTGGGAGTAGGTCTCCATGGGCAAACTCCCTGCTTGAAACTTAAAAGACAAACCACCACAGGTAGAGAATCTGTGTAAACACATTAACATACTGCAGTAACCAAGATAATATGTAATTTTCTAGGTACCAAGTTATTGCAGGGAGGAGCTTTAGGGTCAAGTTTGACTGAGAGCCAACCAGCTACTGTGCAAGACTTTATACAGCAAGCTATGGAGCCATGGTCTTTGTAGTTGTTTTTTCTCATGAGAATATGCAAGAAAATAAGGAAAACTAAGAATATATGTGAAGGTGAAACACGTAAATCATGGAAGAGAGTTGTTTGACTTTTCAAAGGTGTCTCAAATCACATGAAGCATCCATTTACAGTGGCATCTTGCTCTTTAATAGAGAGTCCTTCCAGCAAGGCAGAACTTTCTAAACTTGTTTCCATGTCTGTCAGGCAGTTCAGTTTTACACAAATTGCAGCAATTGTTAAGGCTTTAAAAATGTCTGATGATCATCACAACTCTGAGTGCTGTATCTTAGTATGGTTCCTTCCATTTTCTTTACCTTTCTTTATAATCTTTTGATTTCTCGAAAATGTCATTGATTTAAAACTAAATAAAACAAGTGGAAAAGTTTAAAAACCCTTGTGTAACAGTTCTTATTTTAAATTTACCAGCAACATTTCACAGGTTTGCATCTCTTTAGATAACTGCAGAAACAGGGCTGAAAATTTATCTGACTGGAAAATGCTAGATTTTGTCCTAGGCAGAACTTGACATTTCTTGTGTCTAATTCAGTTTTCAGACTCCCATGTTCTGAAGAGTTTGAGAAATTTCTTAAGTAAGTAATTTCTATTTTCTGTGTTTCTTGAGATCAAATATTAACTGATTCTGGATCCTGAAAATCAAAATCTATATTTCCACCTCCATGTCTTTTATAAATTTATAATTTATAAACCCCCACTTAAAACTCTACCCACCTCAAAATTGTTGCCGTCTAGTATTGTTTAGGGATCAATAGAGCTGTGGTGGTTTGAGGAGTTATTACTTGTAAGCTGAGCAAAGTAAATAATCACATATTCTTAGCCTGCTGCAAATGAAAAGTGAATTAACATAACTTTCTTTGGTGAAGTAAAAATTAAATGACATTACCTAAGAATCTGAGCGCAATTTTTAGGTACCTATCAGAAATAACCATGTTACTTTACATTTGGCAATCCAAGCTGATGGTATAAATCTACCTATATTGGATTCCTAAATCTGATGGTGTTTACAACCACTTAGACAAGTAAAGAATTTAAATTAAGCAAATCCTTTTTTCCTATTGTAATGTATTTTCCTCCCTCTGGACCTCATTTGATGCTTTATTTACTTGTCTGATATTATTGAAATCTTAATTTTAACAGAGCAAGGATAGTTTTTGTGTTTGCTGCTTCATTTAATAATTACGCTTCGAATCATTTGTAAGGAAAAAAATTTTCTAAGTAGTTCACAAATAATAGGGAATAGCAAAGCAGAAAAGTCACAATTTACCATCCCAAAAGAAAGCACAGACCTCAGACATTAAAGTAATAGACATAACACTCTATCAGAGATTGCATACTGAAGGATTAAAAAAAAAATAAAATTTTACAAAAAGCCAGGAATTTATGTATTTGGTAAAGTCCAAAGGAAGAGAAAGGCTCTTTTGTTTTACTTGATTACAGCTTGACTTTGAAGAATCCATGTGGCTATGGAAAAAGTAAATGCAGTCCTAACAGATGTGAAATGAATTTTCTGTGGTAGTGGTAAGGAAGAGCTAATGTTGTTATACAAGTAATTTACGTGATCTCCACTGGAATATTGAATTCCACCCTTGCCACTTTTACTCAGAAAAAACACTTTGATACAGAAAGAGGATCACCAGAGCAGTAGAAAGACTGTTAAAATAAGGAGAGAGACATTTTTGAGATCAAAAGAGAAATCTTTGGAAGAAATAGAGAACATAATGGGGATGTATAAATGCTCTGTAGATCTTATTATTCTTTCTGGAATCAAAAATTAACATGTTAATTATCTCCTGGGTATTCAGCACCCTGGTAGGTACTTCAGCACACAGAAATACTTACATCTACATGAGTATTTTCTGACGGAGTCTACTAGGCTGATTGTTCTCCAGGAGATGCTGCCCAAAAATACCTATCCTTTTGTCTGGATTCTAGCTTCTATACCATGCAGCACAGTGGAATGTTGTTGAGAAGCTGTAATATTAACTTTCAAGAAAACTTTGCATATTCACTAGGTGGATAAAGAAATTCACAAAATAAACCAGAAATCTTTCCATAGCAATTGATTGAATTACATCAGTACAACATCAGGAGAGAGGCATTTGAAACTTGTGTGCACTCTCTCTGTACCCAGTATTGCAAATTGAGGCTAAAGGAAATGTGATAAATCTGATCTTGTTGTATAAATCTAGAAGCCAGGACCTTTGTCATAAACTGCCATTCTCTGTACCTGTATCCAGAAGAAAACTCAGTGCAAGGGAAAGCTTCAGAAATACTTTCCTGAGGTGCAAGGCTCCTTTTCCCACAGCTATGAGTGTTAATAGCCATGTAGCTAATCCTTTCATGGACTGCCACAGCACAGACCCTGACTTCACACTTGCCCGTTTCTTCCTTTGTCTTCTTTAATTAATAATCATCAAATTGTGTCCGGATGGTTGTCCCCTCTCTTTACCACTCACACAACACCCACATGCATTCACTTAGCAAGAGGGAGTGGAAAAAGAAAGCCAGGATGGGGGTGGGGGGTGGTGGAGATGCCAGTTTGAAATTAACAGAGACAATTGCAGTTGACATAATGATACCACATAATCCTAGCAATTAAGTCACAGAACAGCACAACGAGTTCATTCTCAGTGCTCATGGCATTGCTTCCCTCTTCCCTCCCTGCCTTACACTGCACATAGGAAACAAGGGATTACAGAAGGCTCCTTTCTCTTTAAGGAGCCTGTTCTTTAAGGCTTCAGCCATTCTGGCTGTCAGGCTGTCATGTAGGGATATGGGGGCTACATGCTGCCATCCATCCATTCAGTCCATTGGCTGACAGCAGATGACTTTGCACAGGAGTGGCACTTGGATTTACCCCGGGGGGAGGGCGGGGGCTGAGGCTGCACACAGCTGTGCCATCTGTTCCAATAATACCACATTACTCTCTAAACTCAGTAATGAAGGCTCTTGAGTAATATTTCATCAGAATGACTTCACAGCATTAAAAATGCATTTCAATACATAGCTTGTTTAAATATTTAACCCTCTTTGGCTTTGAGAGATTGATTCAGATCTGTGGTGTTTATATATGTAAGAAACATTGATTTTCATATGTAGACCTGCATTAATTCATGACAACATGAGTATGCACAAAGACTTATCTGTGATAAACAGACTCTCAAACTTTAGAATGTGACTGCGGACTATTGGTCTTCTGGCTTTGATTTTCCTCAGTATGAACTTTTCCATCAGAAGAGTTTTACATTGGACTAAATAAACACAACACATCATATACTGGTATCCAATTAGCTTTAATGGGAGTTGTGTCAGTCTCATGTACCTGACACTCTCATTTTGTTCCATTCACTGTCTGTTCTTTGTACTGATTTTCAACCCATCTGGCATTGTCATTCAAGCAATGTAGTTTTATTAATATGTTTTTTCTTTCTTTAAAAAGTGTTTTCTGGGGAGCGAGAAAGGCAGGGAAGTTTGGTGGGGTTTTTCTTTTTTGGTGGCAATTTCCTTTTAGGTTTCTGACATATTTAGGCAGCAGAAATGCACACTGTTCTAAAACTGTCAGGCCTAACTGTCTAAAACTGTTATGGCATGGAGGACCTGACATATACAGGGATGTCAGCTCTACTATTGCTGTGGAATGGTCGGGTGCTGAGAATAATACTAAGGTTTCCCCTATTTATTGGGAAGTCCAGGGTGAGAACTCCTTGGTACTGACCACGGCTGTCAGGGCTCGTGAATGGCACATTGCTCCAGTTCTTTTGTACACAAGTTTTAGAAAGGCAAAGCACCAATATTTGTGGGGAAAACCACAAAAAAAGACAAAGTGGGAACATGATTTGTGACATAGATGAGATATTATTCTGTAAGGTATGTTCTTATTAAATAGCCATTATGATAAAAATAAAGCTGGTAAAAATCATGGAGGTGTTTTCCATATACGTACTTAGACTAAACAAGAGGTACCCAACATAATCATTTCAGTATTTTTTCAGTGTAAGTGGTCATTTATCACTTAAAAGTTTCCTGAATTCCAGGAGTGATAAAGTGTTCTGGTTTTGGCTGGGTTAGAGATTGTTTTCTTCACAGGGGCTGGTATGGGATTGTGTTTTGGATTTGTGCTGGAAACTGTGAAGATAATAGAGGCGTGTTTTTGTTATTGCTGCACAGTGCTTGCAAGGAATCAAGGGTTTTTTCTGCATCTCTCCCTGTCCCACTAGAGAAGAGGCTGGGGGTGCACAAGGAGCCAGGAGGGAACACAGCTAGGATGTCTGACCCTAAGGCACCACAGGCATATTTCATTGTGTATGGTGTTGTGCTAAGCATATGAATCTGGGAGTAGAAAGAGGAAGTGGGGATGTTTGTTGTGATGATTTTTTAAGTCCCCAAGTAACCTTTACTTGCGATAGAGCCCTTCTTTCCTGCCCAAGGGAAGTCATGAATGAACTCTTAGTTTTGCTTCACTTGCACATGCAGCATTTGCTTTACCTGTTAAATTTTCTTTGTCTCAACCCATGAGTTTTCTTACTTTTATAGCTCTGATTCTCTTCTCTATCCCACTCACAGGAAGTGAGTGGCTGTTTGGTGCTTAGTTGATGGCTGAGATTAAACCATGACATACATTCATCATATATTTTAGGAAGGTGCATGAACTATGTTCCCTGAATTTGTACGAGTTTGTGTATCAGTTATATACCAGTACACTCTGAGTGAACTCAGAGCACAAAACTTGAGCTTTATGTTCTCTTTTGCAAAATGTGACACAGTTCCAGAATGCAAGTTAGGAGCTATGTTTAATTTTACTTTAGGGTCAACCTAAACCCTGAAGGTTAGTTAAGAGGAGTCTGAAAAATCCCACCTAAAGGGCAATGACAGGTTTGGAGTGATAGACATATTCCAATATTAGATATTTTATAATCTTGTGTAATGGATACACAGGCTACTCATTGCTATCCCAGCAATGCTATCCAGTGTTCCCCTCCCCTGACATATAGCTTGGAATATTATCTTCTGGTATAAATGCTAGCAAGATTCATCAAAGCCATTTTGAATGACAGATCCCTCCATGTACCTCTGTTTCATCTAGAACATAAATAATAAAAATATATGAATCATGGACCAAATAGCTCAAATTACAGAGTAGAAAAGAGTTGGGAAATGACAAGCAACAATGTACTATCTTAAAGTTATTGCAGGAGTTTGTTTCTGATAGAAGCAATGCGCTTGCTGCTTAATAGAGTGTATTTATCCTTTAACAAATCCAAGCAGAGCTGTTCTTCTGTATATATATATATATATATACATATATATTTTTATATATATATATAAAGCAAGGAGAGTTCATGCTATGTGCTCTCATACACTCACAAACATATATATATTATATATATTATACATATGTGCACACACATATGCACTCAGAGGTACGTATGAGAGATGCAGAAATATGCATCTCTCTATGAAAATTTAGACGTAGCATTATTTGTGTCCATGATCTGGAAGCCACAATTGCCCTGTATCAGCAAGTGCCTGTTGACTCCCATTAAATGCTGTTCAGTGGGACACAAGGTGTAGCTCCCAGCTACAAGGGGCGGCATTTGTGGGAAGGTGGATTACGGCAAAATTTGGTAGACCAGCACTCATTTTTATCAGGTATTAAGTCAGAGTCAGAAAGACCATGTTGATCTGACATGCTTATGTTTTCTTCAACTTTTTTTTTCCTCTAGCATATGTTAGATATGTATTTACAAATATGACATTTGTATATTGCAGTTTTCTTGCAATATTTTCTGCACCGCATTTTAATTTAATTTTAGTTCATGTGCAATTTTTATCTCATCCTTTGCTCATCTATTTCCCGTGTTGTACAAGTGCTAATAATAATAATTCAATTTAATAACATCAATCCTTGCAGAGCACTTGAGCTCATCCGTTCTTCAAGGGCACCTAACCCTTCATGTCCTCAACTTGCAGCTTCTTTATCACACTTGAACCACCCTCATAAACTACATCTTCAGACCTTGTCAGGAAGGGCAAGTCCAACATAATGAGAATGAACTGAGAAAAATGCAACCTTCAAGTATGTCATCTCTTGATATTACAATTTCTCTTCCTTTTTTTGCTGTGGGGACTGAAACAGGTATTCTTGTCTTTCCATTCAGGCTTTTAGGATTTCAATTTTGCTGTCACACTTCTATCACAGTTTGAGCTAGAAAAATGTCCTTTGTTTCTGGAGTTACGGGAATTCTTTGAAACCATTTCACTTGCCCAAACTTCTGACATGAATCTGATCAAGTTGCTGATATGACTCGTGACTTCAGTGAACAGAGATGATGCTGAGGACTTTTTTATTCCTGCTGTTTGGGGTTTTGTCTCTATTTTATCTTCATGGGAGAGAAGCTTGTGTGCAGGCAAAGACTGGAAAAGCTCTCCTAAAGAAATTGTATTTTGTGCCAAGCCTTACACTTTTTTCAGTTCCCTCAATAAAAAATTTTAGGTACTTCATTAGTGTAAGCAGTACATGAATCTACTAAGTCTGGAGAAGAACAAAGTTAAATGGATCCAAACTTGTCTCATGGTTTTGATCTGTTCTGTTTGTTTCAAATAATATGTGAAAAAACATTACAGTGTAAAATTAAAGACAAGCGAGATTGACCATAGTAGCAATCTGGACAGCCTTCATTCTGTCTACACAGTAGGCTGCCTGAGAAGAAATACTTGTACTCTTGTGACCATTAACCACTTTTAAAGAACCCTATCTTATCCATTAAGAAAAAATAATCAATCAAAATTCTGGTCAGAGGATAACTCTTATTATTTATGACCAATGGGGATACTATAGTACAGAAACTATGACTCAGGGAGTGTTCCATTATTAAAATTCCTTCTGTAACATGGTTGCACAGTTTCTGAAGATAGCATCTATTACTGTGGTAAATTATGTTCAGCCAGGATAACAACAGGAAAAATGGTCTAAGAGAAAGGTGGAACACTGAAATGTGTTGGAGTAGTCACAGCAAACTAAAGGTAAAACATCTTAAATTATATATGGATCTCCTTGACTATTGTATACAAGAAGGATGAGGGATGGAGCACCACTCCTTGGAGAAAAGGCTGAGGGACCCAGGGTTGTTCGGGCTGAAGAAGAGAATGCTTCAAGTAGACCTCATTGTGGCTTTCTGGTACCTAAAAGGGGCTGCAAGAGAGCCGGGGAGGAACTTTTCACAAGGAAGCGTAGTGATAATACAAGGGGGGGAATGGATTTAGTCTGAAGAAGGGTAGGTTTAGCTTGGATATTAGAAATTCTTGATCGTGAGGGTGGTGAGGTCCTGGCACAAGCTGCCCTGAGAAGCTGTGCATGTCCCATCCTTGAAAGCGTTCAAGACCAGGTTCAATGGGGTTCTGAGCAACCTGGTCTAGTTGAAGGTTGGAAGAAGAGATGATCTTTAAAGTCCCTTTGAACAAAACACTCTGATTCTGAGAAAAATCAAAATTTCTCTGTGTCTGTCATTAGTAATGTTACAGATCATTCATCATGATGGATGTTATTCTAGGTAAACTCCTTAACCTTGAAATTACTTTGCTTCAAAGTTTTCTTACTTGGTTCAATATCTGGGTTTTGTGGTATTTGGTTTCTTTGTTTTGTTTTGGATTTTTTGTTGTTGACGGGTTTTTGGGTTTGGATTTTTGGGTTTTGGGGTTTTTTTGGTGTTTGTGGTTTTGGTTTTGTTGAGGTGTTTTGGAGGTTTTTTTGGTGTGGGGAGTTTGGCTTTTGGGGTTTGTGTTTTGGTTTGTTTTTTGGTTTTGGTTTTTTTTTTTCAAATTAGACATTTCACCCCAAAATCATGAAAAGAGAAAAAAATAATTTAAAAAAAAAGTTATGAATTAATGTATCTTAAGGTAATATCCATTTTGAAACATGCAGGACTACCAATCTAATTTAAGTGTCTAAAAGTTAGATGTGTAAGTCTGAGCAGCAGTTTATGCTCCAGTTATATCCAATGGAGAGAAATCAGCACTTTTCAAGGGTAATAGTGGCTGGATGTCCATGACAGCTGTCATCCACATGCTTCACAGAATAATCCAAAGTTTATGTAAGTTCTCATGGTAAGAGAGTGACTTGTTAAAAAAATTGTGCATTGTATTAATGACAAAATAAAACCCAGGTTCCTTGAATTTCACATCTGTATCACAGTCATTAGGGCAGGCAGCCTAATGACTAGTTAGTAGAATAGAATGAATTACCAAACAGTCTTACGCAGAAAAATCTGTTGTTCAACTCAGTTATTAAGATATGTTCAAGAGTAAGGATTTGGAGCATAAAATTCAAACAAAATTCACAAGCGCCATTTTTCTTGCCCGAATGAACTCAGGGTTCTGCCATATATAGCTGGTTTAATCAGGTGGAAGGTACTGCAGGATGTTAATTGTGTATGTTTGGATTTGTCTCACCTGCAAAATTTCGAGTGTTTCAACTACTTCAGAATATGTAAATATATCTAGTCTATCAAGAAGCTACTTAGGTTTCTTGTTTGTTTGTTTGTTGCAATGGTCTGTATCACTGTAATGCCTATGAGCACACTTCATGGAAAGGGATTTCTATCACAGAGCTCAATCACCTGATGTCATAGGAATCTAAGGTATACAATGCAACCAACAAAATTATCACAGTTAATCTTAAAAGAAAAACTCCACAACCAACCAAACAAAAAACCACAGAAACAAAAACCAAAACCCAACCAACCAACCAAAAAAAAAAACCCCACAAAACTAACAAAACCCACAAAAACCAAAACAAACAAAAAAACCCAACAAACCAAACCAACTAACCAATCAACCAAAAAACAAGAAAAAAAAACAGATGGAAAACCAGAAATCTCAGATTACCTATGTTATTTGCACTCACTGTTCCTGCTAGAAGGCTCTTCCAGCATGAAACGTCTCTGTTGGCTAGTAATTCCTTTAATTTCCAGCAGAAATACCTTTGGATAATCAGTTGTATTTAGTACCTCCATTTACCAGGACATTAGTAAAACTGAATGAAGCACTATGCTGGTGTTTACTTCTTGAACGGGGAACAGTTAATATCCTCCCTGTCTATGTTTTTCTGATCTATTTACCAATCAAATTAATTTCATAAAATAAGTACTTCTGTCCTAGATCATTCCTGGAGCTTTTAAACAGCTTGATCCAATCCGTCATTTATATTCTGTCGACAAGTGTGGTGTCATCTGGGGACAGTACTACCAAATGGTGTATGAGTTGCATTGATATTTCTTTAGTTTGATTTCACCTGGATGGATGCAGACTTAGAGTGTATTAGTCCTCTCTTCCCTCAAAGAAGTCTGGTTTAGCTGATTTGTGATGCAATACAATAAAAGAAAAACATTGAATTATCAGTGAAGGAAGTAAGTTTATTGGGAATATGGGCTCAGTTTTTAAGACTGGGAAGAATGACATTAATGAGTTTAAGGGATTTCAGAATGAGTTGAGGGCTAGAGATCTGTCATTGGACAGACAGTTCTTCCAGTGTTGGTGAGGCCAATAAAAAGTTCCAGAGGGTTGGTAGAGCCAATAAAAAGTTCCAGAGGCCACCTAAATTGTCAAGCTAATCACCCACATGGTTATTGCTCCCTCCTTCAGTTTAGTGCTTGGAGACTTGCAATTAGAGCAAATATCCTCCTGCCCTGCTCTTTTTGGCTGGCACTAAAGGATATTAAAATGAAAGTTTTTTTGAAGGAAAAAAAAAAAGAAAAAAAAAAGGAAAAAGAAGGTAAGTTTTGATTCCCTTATAAGAAACAAAACTCACAGTGGAACGATGTAAGAGGAAAATGGATGAAGCAAGCCCTTTAAAGTTTCCTCATGCCTCAGAAAAGCTTGAAATCTTGACAAGCCTCCTCCACTCCTGACTGCACAGGGATAGAACACCTAAACAGTAAGTGAAACCCTACACATGTTGGATTTTTGCAGGGGATACCTGTTATTTGCAGTTACCTGATTGAATTTCCAGTGGATGCCTAGCAGGTCATTTCAGTTGTCAGCCTCAAGCAGGTAATGAGAATTTATCAGCTCTTCATTCACGTTCACAGCAGACCTCTCACCAGCACATTTCTATAAATATTTCTCTTACTTATCTGGTTGTATTTTGAATTAGCTGTTTATTCTTTTTCATAGTATTTGTATTTATTTGTGGTATTTGTATTTATTTGGCTTACACAGGCAGGATAAATAACAAGATAGTGTTTATAACCCTGTTCTCACAAGTGACACCATGGATGGAGACCTCAGCACAGCCAATATTTCCACTGACGTCAACAGCAATAATTGCATTAATAGCGCGTCGTGGTGGTCTCATTGGTATTTTGCCCAGGAACTGCAGCATGGAGCTGAGAGACATTGTTTCATAAAAAATAAAGAAACCTATAATTTTATTGAAAGCAGAAGGGCGCAAAAATGATATTGTTTAGAAACTACTTGTAATAATAGCCATTATGTCACCAGGCTTGTCAACCTTTATGTCAGCTCAAGAATGTTGCAAAGAAAAAATAAATCTATAAGTGCTCAGACAATTATAACATTGGACTTGAGAGGTTACACGGGGTCTTACAAAGAACCTTAAGCTGTTGTGTTTTTGTAACACTTTTCCCAAGTAAGTTTAAATTCAGAAATGGGGTAGGAAAGCAGTAGGAAGGCTGTTAAATAATACAGATTGGATTATAAATTTAAATTAAATACTTTAGATTGGTATTTCTATGCTAAGAACAGTTTTAATTCTCAAGTCTGCAACCCTTTTTCTTGGTCAATATGAAACTATATTTGTTTTGCTAAAAGTAGGGTCATTTAACTTAATTTTGCTCAGCAAGATTTTACTTCTTGTAGAAGAGTTAGGTTTTTCAGGGTATTTCATAGGAATAAAAATGGCTTCTACACAATGAATTCTCCAAATATTTCAAAGGCCACATTTGATTTTGTTCTTCAGAGTATGACATAAAAGGCCTGGGATATCTAATAGATTTTTTCACTCTTCTGTACGCTGCATAGATACAGTGAATCTAGAGATTAACAGAACCATCTACTTTCAAGTGAATGAAGAAACAGAACAGAAGACAGGTAGGAAGAATTGGAGGTATTGCTTAATTTTAATTCAAATCTTGCTGAAAATTAAGAATCTATACCTCTTTTAGTCTTCATGCTAGATCATTTTGATTATTTTTTGGTATTAAATACATTTTAATTTAAGATTTATGATCGTCTTGTCTGTTGACATGGATACCAGCCACAGACTTTGTGTCTAACAACACAACCTTTTTCTTAGCTGCCACAATGACTGGATAGGTGTTTACCTTGTGTTGGGAAAATTAAACCTATGTTTGTACTGTTACTGTATAAGCCCAAAGATTAGCTAAAGCTCATTTCAGGTTCACTATGAACTTGGCCTTGAATTGCATCAAAAAAGTATTTTGTTGTGGCTTTCAATAAATCTGATGGATTTCATGGTTTAGGGCATAAAAAAAAAATTAAATAAAATTAAAAAAAAAAAAGACATAGAGGATCATCTCAATACTTCCCATTTCCCATCATGAAAGAAAGAAAACAAAGAATGAAGAGGGTCAGTTTATGACTGACCCACTTCAACAGCACCAAAATGAAAGTGTTTCAGGTCTTTCTTCTCAGAAACACAGAGACTTGAAAATGACATAAAATCATAAAGTACTATCTTTTCCTACTATAAATATAACATTATGTAATCATTTGAAAATAGGTTTACTTTTCTTTTAAAAGTGAATATGTATTTTGTCATTTTTTTCCTCATTTCTGTTTGAAAGCTGATTGTTGGAAACGTTCTAATGTCCAATTTCAGTGCATTATTGCCTTCACAAAATGATGGATGTTTCTCTGTGACCCACGAGCACACCCCAAAGTTATCAAACCCTTGGTATCTTTTACAGACCCAGAAATATTTACCAGGAAATCAGCATAAAGCTGAATAATGGCTGCCCCAGAAGTGTTGCATTGACATAAATTAACAGCAGCACCAACAGTAATTGTGACATGTCATTCTCAGCCCTTGTTATTAGAGTGGTGTCGCTGTATCTGCTAAAACCACCCCCAGGCTACTCTGGCTTCATGAATTGCTGCTAATTCCATTTTGTAATGATACTGGGACAAATTTAATCACTTCAGAGGCCGAGGACGACAAAACTTTATTTAACCTAGAGGCACAGGGATCTGCGTGTCTCAACCTCTAACTCTCAGAAGAAGCCACAGGTTTTTTTTCAGCCTTGAGACATTTCTCTGCCTATATGCCTTTCTTTTGTGCACAAATAAGAATTAGCACCCAAGAGTCCCACTCTCCTACTGCCCTCTCATCAGTGATGGTCAGCGTTTGATACTTGAGAAAAAGGGATTCTGACATGCAGCCAGAAAAACCAACTGTTCAGTATCATACTTCAGGGGGAAAAGGGGTGAAAATGCCTTTCATCTTTCTTAAACAATTCATGCCCTGAAGCAGGAGGGTTGAGGTCTCCTGTTGTTTTATCCTTGCTGTTGTCACTCATTCATAGCTACTGGATTTTTCATGATGCTTCACCCTGTGAGATTGCACTTTGACTTCCTCGAACACACATCCTATTTTGACAGAGTCAGGTGTTTATTTTGAGCGCTCAGGCAATGGCTTTATTGCAGGTGACCCAGGCTCTCACTCAAGCATTGATCCAAATACCCCTTATTCCAACCATATGCAGACATTTCTCATGTAACCTAAACTGAGAAAGTTTTATTCTTTTCAGCTTTTTCTGAGCATTACCTTGGTCTGTGGCTTCGTTTAACTTGAATATTAGATCTTGGAAAAGTCACACATTCTTATCTATCAGCCTTGGTCTGCATGTATAATTGTCTCTTTGTGTATATTTTAGCCTGCTTTTCTACATAAATAGACATAAAATAACTTTCAGTATTTATGTCAATGTGTGCAGACGTGTTTGTTTCTCTGTGTGTCAGTGCTTGTTCTTCTACAGCTTGTGAACCTGTACTCAGTTTTGTTCACAACTAATAAAGCAGATGTTTGCAACTATTAAGTTCTTATATGTTCCATGAAAATAACGTTGGGAAAAAAGAAGACATCTTACTAGTTTATATCATCCTCTGAGGGTAAGATCATGAAATCTGTCACACTAGAGCTTACATGGGAAAGAGGAGCTATGCAGCCTTTTTCCAAAATCCAGACTTCCCTTGCAACCCATAACAGTAAACCCCAGAAACAGGAAATACTGCAATTGATATTTATACTCTAAAAGACTTCAGAAAGTTCAACTATGAAAAATAAAGCCTTGTTACTCATGCTGTCCACTTTTCTTCTGTATCAACTGATGCAGCATTCAAGACCAGATCTTTGCACCCTTCCCTCAGGGATCAGGAAACAGGAGTGAGGATGGTACTTACATAGCTGTGTAAAGGGAGATGAGCAAGTTATCTGAGCTGTCATCTTTCCTTAGCCTGCTTAGGATCCAACCCATTACAGCAATTTTTGGTCTTTATATAGCACTTTTCACTTTTACATTGCACAGTACTTTTCAAGCAAGTAGAAGAGTCTTTGACAAAATCACATTCCCATCAACCATGAACAGTTCACTCAAAAATTAAACACTTTAAAAATTGGGTCAGATTCAATATAATATTGTTCAGAAGAAAAATGGAATAAAAGCTCTCACAATTCAAAATACTACATTTTGACACTGTTTGAAATCAGCTATTTCTTTCTTTTTTTTCTCTTTCTTCTGAAATTACTTTCCAATTCTGTGTTTTAGTATTGCATAACACACCATACAATACCATCCGATAACATCCTACATCATAATACAAATGATAAAATGTCAATTGAAATGTTTCAAATATGTCGTAACAATATAAACCAGATTTTTTTCTTGATGAGAAATTAACAATTTCAGTTCTCCTTTCAAGCCATATAAAGCTGAAATTGGCAATTCTGTCAGTTTTCATTAAGTTGTAATTACATCTTCTGTATAACCAGAGCAAGTATACTTATTCTTGTTTTACAAATGAGAAATTTGAGTCATGAAAAAGAAAAGAACTAAAGCTCAGAAAATAAATGTTGGCAGATCTGGAAGTTGAAATTCTAGTTCTGAACAGAACTAAACATCCAGGGGTTATCTTTACATACAGACATTTTTTGTCTAAATTTCAAATATTTTTCTTTCAACCCATAGCAATAAAAACAATATTTATTCATCTATCTATTTATTACTTAATGCTTCACTAAATGTATGTAATTCAGACCCTCTAGCAGCCCAAATTTTGAAAAATTGATCTAATGTCTCCAAGAATGAAAGTCCAGTTAAATTCTGTCTGGAACAAAGAGGATGTGCACAAAAGAAACTAAGCAAACTACAATGTTCTTAAGTTGACATATGAGCATTTTTAAGTGAAAACACAATTTAATCTGAATATTTCCAGCTGTATTCCTAAGCCTTAGTACATTTTTTTTCCTGCAGGATTTAAAATCATGACTTCTTTATACATTTGAGGAAAGAAATACGATCATCAATTGAAACATGCAATAGAAGCTCTTTTGAGGATGATCTAGCAGATTTAATAGCAGAATTCTGATCCACATTGATCTGATGTGATAAGTTTATATGCTGGTTTAAAGGTAAACCAGTGGGAGAAATGAAAGAGACATTACAAGTCAGAGTCACAACTCACTAAAAAGATTACAATAAGTCAAATGATACAGAGAAAAACTGGTTTTAACCCACAAAAAACAGACCTATAACCCAGCCCCGTAGGACATTAACAGAATGCTGTTCATTAGCCCCTGTGTTGAGCAGCATGTGATCCCCCTGAGTAAAAAGGAAAAGGAAAGGAAACCTGTTGAGGTTGATCCTGGTGAGGATGATCCTTGCAGTTCTGTCAAAGTAATTATCACAGTCTCGTCAAGAATGGCAGTCACAGCCCTGTTGAGGTTCTGGTCCTCCTCTAGATCCAGGGAGTTGTACCAGAAGTCCTCAAACCTCAAGATTAAATATGCTCAGGTTCAGGAGGTAATTCCGAGTACCTCCCTAAGGGTGGGGAGTTCCACAATGGGTGATTTAAATCTGTGAGTCCTGGGACATTTTTGGCATCTTTGATGGACTATTAGCAGACATGACCCCTCAGGCTGGGTGTGAAGGTACTAATTTGTCCTTGAAGGGGAGTTATCACACCTGAGTCATTGGTGTGAAGACACAAACACCCTCCTATCTCACATAGTTCTTTAATGCCCAGTTTGTAGCCTGAAGGGTCAGGAGTTCCCTGGGCAGCTGCTGCAAACGATCCATCATTAACAGTTCATCAGAAATGACACGGAGGGTGTAGAATACATAGTTTTTTCTTATACACTCATAGTGATAAACTAGTCGAGCCCCTGTAACTAGGACAGCTGATCACACTTTTAAAAAACTGTGGAAAAGGACCTGAACGTCTTGTGGTTTAAAAGCTGACCATGAGCCAGCAGTGTGCCCTACGGGCCAGGAGAGCCAGTGGGATCCTGGGTTGCGTTGGGAAGAGAGTGGCCAGCATTTTTTTAACTGTAAATTATATAAAACTGTACTCTTTAAACAAGTTTCTTTAAGATGAATCTATGTTGAATACAAGCAGCAAAGTTTATATTAATATTTTACTGCATGTCTCTGTCATGCAAAACATGTATTCTATACAGAGTGTAGCTGAGAGAGTTCAGATTTAATCTGGGGTTGCTCTTTGTCCATCACAGATATAGATGCAGTTTGTGAGGTGGAGGCTGCCAGTGCTTACACAGGGTGGGTAGAAAAACCTCTGAGAGGCTAAGGAGTAGAACCTCAGCACGTGTAATTTCTTATGAATAGACTACATCTTTGTGGAGACATTTGGATCTGAGGTTTGAGTGGACAGATTTAATTTTGAATTCTGTGTATGAAAGTAAAGGATTTTTCAGCAATTATTTTTAATTCATCTACATGTGCTGTGTAAATGATGTTGGCATAATATTGCTTTACACCTACCTTTTCACTGCAGTATAAAGGAAAAAAAAATAAAGACAGATTGTCCTTTAGATGATAATAAGCTCCCTGTGTTAGAAAGAAGCATTAAATCTGTTCATTTTAAAACCTGTTTTTATATGTGATACAGGTGATATTTACAGCCTAAAGAATGGTGACATTTAATGAAGAAAAGTGTTTTAGCCACAGATCAAACCTTTATGTTGGAAGACATTCTTCCATTCTGAAGTCCCTACAGATCACATCCAGGCCACCTAAATTCAATTTCGGTCCCAGTCCTCTTCTATACAACAAGAACACAAAACCTTGGAAACAGCTGTTACCTTCTGAAAAGATAGGTGTGTCCACAAGGAAGGCAATTCAACCTCTGTCTCAGACACAACTAGGCCTTAAGTATCTTCCTATGCAGTATGCAGGAGCCTAGAAGTTTCTGCACTCCTCAGATAGCCAATAGAGAGAGCTAAGTATCTCAGCCAAGAGATCGGAATTACTTGTATGATGTCTACATTTTAAGCATTGCAGTGTCTGAATAGGCTGCTAGTATTTTTTTTTCTCTTAATCATAACTTATCTTGCAGACTCCTTGATGAATACAAGATTTTTTTTCATGTCAAAATGTCTATACAAAGTAAAACAGTCCCATATATTAAGCCAGTAATTACTTCTAACACATGGTCTAGGAGTGCAATTGAAATTTCAATTTTGGCAGCTGTCACATTTTTCTCTTTCTTCTGCCCAGCCCCTGGAATCAGATTTCATTCAACACAGTGGCTTAATTTTCAAGGTTTTTTGCAATGCCACACCTACTCTGTTTAGCTTGTAAGAGCTGAATAATACAAAAAAGTAGTACACAAAAAATTAGAGCAGTTGAGTCCTCTGACATTTGAAAATTTGCGTTGTGCCAGGTCTCTAAGGCTGTTTACCACTGGATATTAAAGTATTTATGACAATTTTTTTTTACCTTTACCTTTTTACTGAATGATTTTGTTGTATGGTTGTGCTGTTACGCAGGAGCATGAGACACTCTGCCCATGCAATCTGTCAAAGCAAAGGGCTGAGCAGGAGTAAGACTTCCCTCACTGAATGCAGTTCTGAGGCAAGAAGTATCTCACCATAGAAAAGTGACTGCTGACAGGGTCCTAAATTTAAGTATATTAAGAGAGGAGAATGGGATCGATCTGTGTCATTCTTTAAAAGACCCTTAAAATGGTGTAAAGGATAAGATGACTCTCAATGGTCTTTCACTCTGGTAATTCCTCATCATTGCCTAGTCATTTTATCATCTTTTCGTAGCAAGTAATATGGTCTTCTTACAAAGATTTGCAATAAAACATCACAAACTGAAAGCCAGGTGAGCAGGGCAACCTAAGGGTCTTTCAGTTATTGGAGGAGGGAAATACTAATATCCAGAAACGTATTCATGCACTTTAAAATAAATTCTAAATTAAATCATTTTCTGGAGGCAACCAATTAGCTCCATTGACCACATGTGGGAATAGTCTTCTATTTGCTAATGCTAGATATATAACTTTGATGACTAAATTTAGGTGAGATGAAACATGCCTTCAAGAAACTCTATGATAATTCCGTAAACGTATCCTTTTGTGCTCCTTCTCTCCCCTGCTGTTTCTTTTGTTCACTTGTCACTTCTCATTTCCATGTCATGTATCTAAACTTAGACAGTAAGCTCTTTGAAGCAGAAACCATGCCTGAATATTTGTCTCAACACTGAATAACCAGCTTAATCTACTAGTAGGATCAGCAGCTGTAGAGTGCCTAAAACACTGGAAAGAAATTAATTATATATGATTAGATTTTTATTAGAAAATCTGCTCCCTTTTTCCAATAAATCAGAAAAAAATCCACTAGCCAGTGGGATACACTGAGTGGTGGCTGTTATTTTGTTTTTAACAAATAGTGTTTTAACTGGGCTTTTTTTTTTGTTTTTACCATAAAACCATAGTGTTATATAAATCACAGTAATAAACAACAAAGGACCCCCGATCCTGAAATATCATCACAACACCCCACTATAACTGAATGAAACCAGTAACTGTGAGACCATTAGGAGCAGTAGATGGGTCAACACAGCACCATAAAAAGAAGTAAAATCTAAGTGTTTTGCAATGTTGAAGCTTTATTATCATTACTGTTGAATTTTTTTTGCACAAAAAATATTCTTTATCCTTTTTTCCTGTAGTAATTAGATAAGAACTAATAATGATAAGATTGGTGAGTTTTTAATTATATTAACAATAAATTTTTGGGTTTATAGGAAATATATATAAAGAAGATATGACATTTCCAGCAGATTTTCTTTAGTTTAACTGGAAGTTTCTATAAACAAATTGTGACTACAACCTAGTTAATCACTGGAGTATTTGCATACAAAGCCTGAGCACATCCAGCAAGTAACTTACGAAAGTATTGAAACTTAACATAAGTGCAAGGTCTCATGGTGTCTTTAGTTCCCCTCCCCACTCAATGTCCAATATTATTTTTACAGTAAGATTTATCAGAGACCCATAAAAACGTGCCATCGGTTCAGGTAACATCTGAATGTGAATATAAATATCTGGGTTTTACCTATTAGATACCTTTATGTAAACACCTTATACCCAGAAAATACCTTCAGGACATAGACTTTGTTTAAAGAGCAAAGAAAGAAAAAACAGTACAGTTCTAAAGAAGGTTTTGTCATTTTTTCCACTGAGTACTGACCTTTTAAATAATCAGGATCATTATTGCTCTGATAAACTGTTGCAATATTTTTATTCGTGCCGAAGAAGTCCTACATAAGCATCCAAATTCACCCTCAAATAATCTGGGCCAGCAATGTGTTCTGTACCATTCCAGGCAACATATTTTAGGTGTTAGGAGGAGAGTCAAGAATAGTTAGTCCTGCATTAGCCTCTATGCTTTATATGCCAATATTTAGGTGAAAGGAACTCTGACTAAAGATCAAGTCCTGTCCTGGATTCTCAGTTGGACTTAAAGGACAAGGAAACTACCTCATCCATAAGCAGCTTCAGATAATGGTTATCAGCTCTAGACATCAGGAGCAATATTTACACCCGAGCAGAAAAACCCTGTGACCTTCTGAGAGATTCAGATATTTAAACCTCATGTGCTTATTGGAAATAAGGACATGTTTCTTCCACTGCAACTAAGTTTATAGCTCTCCCTCAAAACATCCTCCTCCTGGCATTTCTTGCTGCCAGGAAGCACAAATACAGAGTTACAGAGACATTTTGGTAAGGCTCAGAAAGCCCACAATAAACACACAGTCTGACCTACATAACACAAGCCACCAAATTTTACCAAATAGTGCTTGCATGAGGCCTTATTCCTGGATATGTTAGAGGCAGTCTTTTAGAAAGACATCCAGGTCACATTGTCACCAGTATTCCCTGGGGCTCTGCATGATTTTCATATGTCTGACTCTCCAGAACATCAGCAGGGACTTTGGAAAATCATCAGAGAGTGCTTTCAAACCTAGATGCTTGCACTATGATTATAGGTTCCAAACACAGTGATGCAGACAGCCAGCAAAGGGAGCGAATACGTCCTTATTTTCTGAATGTCTTGCAACAGAAATATTCTTACAGAGTATCTTTGCTGAGGAACAAGGGATATAATTTAGCATGTACACTCCCAGGAAGGCAAATGACTGAAAACTAATTGTTTTTCCCATTATAGAGAATGCCTGTGATTGCAGCAATGTCAGTCTCTCTCAGAAAACATTTCAGACAAACATTAGTTATTATGTACAGCAATAATAATAGTAATGATACATTTTGTTTGTACAATGACATCCATTCTGATGTCTACCAAAGTGCTCTCAAGTCTTGGTTCTCTGTTTCTTTCAGTGGCTGCCCTAGGCCCTGGATATTTGGATAAAAAATTGTGACCGTGGCTAGCAAAGACCTGAGAAAACCTCCCTAACATTGCCAACTTTTACCCAAAGACTTCTTGTCAAGGCTCACTTGTTTGTCTTCTTTTGTCAAGTGTTTCCCTTGGGGAACATGAACACTTGAGAACATAGCATTGAAACCATCCAGGATTGGAGAAGAGACAGTTTGTTCAGTACCGCCTTCATTCAGTGTTAAGTTTTAGTACAGTATGATTATTTTAATTACTACTGTCAGTGGTTATTCATAGCTTTGCTACTATGATATACAATGATCATTGTTATTAATTTCACAATGAATATTTCTTTTATTTAACTTAGTGTTTTAATTCTTGTTTCTGCAGTGTAAATGTTAAAATTAAAATTTTAATAAAATTAATGGTAACATTAAATATAATGATAATAATAGGAGGAGCATACTTCATTTAGGAATCTTAATGAAGATTTTAATCGAGGTTCCTAACAATCCAAGAGGTAAGAATGCCCTTAACTTATGATCAAGTGATAACCATATTTGTTCAGCAATATAATAAGTTTTCAAATGCCAGTGGCAAACTCCCATAAATTTCAACTATGTAACACTATTATTTAATTATGTAAATTATCAATTATATTTGGAAAAGAAAAGGAATAACAACTGAATTAATAAGCAAGGTGCTAGATACTTCCTGCAGGGTGAACAAAGATAGTCGATTATGTGTTTCATCTTTTCTACTTAGCTTGTTTCATCTCACCTACTTAACTCTGTGAATGCTAGATGTTGATTCTAAGCTGGTCATAAAGGCTCCCTCTATTTGTTATTGGAAACATCCCCTCCTATGAAAGCTCCCATGCACCTCCATCAACTGAATCATCTTTAAAGGCTTCTTTCCCCGTTGTTTTTCTACTGATACACACCACAATTCTGCAGATGAAAAGTTACAAAAAAAACTTGAATGTCTTGTCCTGAGTGAGTATGTTGCATCACAAGTGTAGCTTCACAATTCTCCTTTTAACTCCATTTTTGGTTTACTACCTAGAGGCAAGTTAATACATAAAGCTAAGTGTTCCTTCTGCATTTCAGAGGCCTGAAATACTTTATGGGATTGAAGCTACAGAATGAAGAGTTTTCAGCTAAAGTCAATGGAATCACAAAGGGAGAGGTCTCTAGGGGTGTTTGCCATCTGAAATACCCATCTCCAATACTACCTTGGTCCTTTATTATTTTCATCAAAGTACAGTTCCAGCCCATCCCTGAGGGTAGAAAGAAATCTAGCAATGTGACCTCAGTTCAAGGAATGAGAGCATTTCACATGCTGTAGCCTTCAATCTTAGAGGGTCTGATATAAAGACAAAGTGAAACACAACAGAAATTGTGGAGATGCAGCTCAGTGGGTCTCTCAGGCAGCTTGACAGAGGGCAGGACCATAGAGTTTCATCACACTGGGTCCATATGCAAACCTGCTGTGTTTGTTTGACGTTGCAGTCATCTTTCCAAATTAATTTGGTTAATAACTATACCTAATTTTGTTAAAGAATGGCTACACTCAATCTGCAATTTTCAAGTACAATGCAGGTTTGAACCTATCTTTCAGGAGCACCCAGTAGTGTAAACCCACATCTAGCAATCACCCTATCAGAACTCAATCTCCTGTTTCCCTTGTGCTTAAGTTTAAGGGTTTTCAGGGTTAGAAGAGAAATCACTTGCTCCCAGATAGTCAAGAAGCCTGTACCTAAAATGTAGGCTGAAATTTGCCCTTTCTGTCATTATAACCACAGCTCTTCTACAATGCTTTAGAGCAAAATATGCAAGAAGGAAAATACAGGCTGCAAAAGGAGAAGAAATAATTACTTTCTCAGTCTTAAAAAAATCAAAAATATGAAAGGCTAAGTCAAGAAATATTGTTGATTTATACCTACACTAGCTGAGTTTTCAAAACAAAGAGAAACCCCACTCAAAAAGAAAAAAGATTATAAGAACATAAAATAAAATATTTTAATTAGACAATCTTTGTTTTTCTGCTAACATTTCTGGATTCTAAATTTTAGTTAAATATCTTATTGTTTCAGCTCAAGTCTGGAATGTGAAATGTATAATTTAAGTTAGTTAAATACAGTGAAGCCTCCAAAACATCCCTGCCAGAGCTTTGAATGGAATTAACAAGTGCATGTACAAATTACATCTTAATATTCAGCAGATGAATTTTTGCAAGGTTGAATTTTCAGTTATCAAGGTTATCCATCTTTCTGCCTAGACTATTTGTGAGAGAGATATAGAGCCCCTATTCTCCAAGGATTAAAACTTTTCTGATGAAAGAGACATCACCTCTAAACTCAACTAACATAAGAATGTCATGGTCTTAGGTTATCTTGATGCACAGATGAGTCTGAGATTGCAAAACGGAATATCATTAAGAAAACTTCTTTTTATGACTGCACACAGTCACAAGGAATAAACCAATACTGTCTGAAACTCACAACTTCATTTGGGAAGCAAATATGAGGAGTATTTAAAAAAAATAAAAAAAGAAAAGAAAACGGTGCATGTTTTGAAGGCAAAGAATTTCAGTAATTCCTGCAGAAAGGACTCTTTTTCAGCAATCAATACACTGCCCTCCTAAGGTGGATAGCTTACAACTAGACATTTAAGAGTTTTGAGAACTCTGGGTTAATTCAGAGATCCTAGATTTAGTTACTCAGTGGAAAGTCTTAAAAAACTGAAAAGCTATCCTAAACTGTCAGTGAGAAACAATCACAATATCCTACACTCAGTTTAGACTCCTCTTATGTTTCTGTGTTATGAATTCTTTAGGAGAAATTGAACTGAGTGGTGTTACTGCAGTTTTATGCAATTATCTTTAAAGTACATATTTGGTACGACTAGATAAGCTGGACTGTGGATTGCCTTAGAATGCACCTGAGAGAGGGGACAAAACAAACCTCTGGTTTGGTCTAAGAATCAATCAAATAACCTAGGCAAAGGTATTTGCAGAGCCAGTGACTTCTGTGAGTGACAGATTCCATGGATTTCTTTGATGATTAGCTGTAATTAATTAAGTTTGAAAACCAGATGCTGTGACTTTCACTCAAGTAATGAGTGAAATAGAAAAGAGAGGGCCACTCTTTGGTTACTCAGTCCTGAAAGGAAAGAAAACTGTATGTTAGAAAGTCCTCCTTAGAGTTCTGATGCATGAAAGCAAGGCTCTGAGGGGTATAGTGACCAATACACGCTTTAGAAAAGAATGTTTCTGGCATTAGAGGTTGTTAGCATTGTCCTCAAATTTAATGGGTGAAACAGACTCTTAAACCACAGGCTCAGTTTTCAGCCTCCAGACACAAGTCTCTCCTCTGCAGCATAGCAGGAGAATTTGGGGAGTTTTTTGTGAATGGAGCTTTTGTCCTGTGCTGGCTGTCATCCCAATGAACAAGCTGATCTCCATGAAAAGTGGTGTGTAGGAGACTGAGTCGTTCCTCTAAGAGAGGAGTGTCAAAAAATTTGCTGACAACAGGCCTTGCTAATGTTGTGCAATCAGTGTAATTATCAGAGTTACTTTTGCAACCATCTCTCCAAACATTAAACTCTTCCTTTAACCTTTAGTGCAGACCCCATGAAGTGAATTAATCAGTTTTTCACTGTTTCCAGTGATAAGCATAAACTTATACAAAACTGACAAGTGAGAAAAAATAAGCATTAGACAATATGATATCCTCCATTTGTGCCTTCCACACTGCAAAATCTATTAGGATTGGGCAGATATTTTAGATGTCACGATAATTTTGGGGGACTGGTCATGCCAGAATATCTCTACTGACTGGTCTTCATGATTGAATCATCTTACCACACCCTTGAGTGGACACCAAGTATGTGAAACAACCTATAACTTAAACATTTTTTTTCTTCTCATAGCCATGTTCTTTCCTCCTGGGAATACTGTTTATGATCACAGCCAACAAAATAGATGTACATGTAGTTACAGTTTGCTGAAGAGCAATATTCTCCTAAAAAAACATTCTAGAATTGTGTGATTTGAGAAATTGGTGCCCAACATATTGACCAACATAGAGCTAAAAGCTTAGCTTTATTTCCTAAAAGTCAGAGATAATCCAGACCAGTTGTACTCCGAATCATGTCATAAACATAGAGTAACATGAACAAGTCCAAAAAATAAGGTCTTTAACAAAATCAGTTTTTCAGAAAGATCCAGAACTGCATACTCCTCGGCTAAATAAAAAAGTGAAATTGAACAAATACAGAGAGGACCCAGGCCTAAGGAGCTATTGCTTAGGGGAGGATATGAACCTGAGGGAGGGTACTGACAGAGGAAACTGTCTCATTTTTTGATGTAGGAATCCTGCACATTAGAAGTTAACCTGAAGAAAATAATCTTAGCCTTTCCTCTAAAAGAAGATTCAAACACATACCCATTTTGCCTAGATTCATTTTTAGACTTAAAACTTACATGCTTAGCAAAATGCAGTCATCCAAGTTCCTTTAATAAGAAGATATTTAAGGGGAAGTTTATTGTAGAGAATTGTGTTCCAAAGTTCTTTTCCTTTCACTCTGTGTTGAAAAAGCTTAGATGACTTATTTCGTTTGATTAGACATCAACAGATAGATCTTGTTCAGACTTGACTAAACAAAGTCATCAGTCTACAACATTAAACACAGATGGAGGCCAGAGTAACAATGTGTCTCTGTTAAACACTTAATTTCAATCTCTGAACTTCGTGTTGATTGAAAATCAGCCTGGGGACCACGGTGAAAACAGATAACCCCTAACTGGTAAAATAGGCCCATCAAAAATGCAGTGCAGGTACCAGCACATTGGTCGTTCCTGCAAATTAATATGCTTATGCATATGTAGGTACTTAGGTATGAGGGTTATGAGTATGAGATATAATCTTATCCAGCTGCACGTATAAGACTATTCTTTCTAGACCAGAAGCATATCTCATGGTTAGAATTGTGCCTTTTGTTTTTCCACTAAACTGATAAAATTGTAGTATTTACACAAACGTAATGTCTTTCTAGGAGCTATAGTGAGTATACAAAATGGAGTGTGTGATGGGAATGGTACTTTTTTAATTCTCTTGAAACAAGCTGTCCAAGGAACCCACTGCCAGGAGATTGAAGACAAGGATGAAGTGAGGAGGCCATAGCACACAAACCATTCAATTTGTGAGGCCCTGGGGGACAAAGTCTTGGGGGAGTGATATTTCTTTAGGTGTGTGATGTTTATCTAAGGATCAGTGGCACTCTCTGGGTGTGTGATGTTCATCTTCTATGAACCAGGCTCTGTCTAAAAGGGTGCCTGTATGCACACACCCATCGCTACTCTGAGAAGTTCTCTCAGCAGGGGTGCCTTCAAAGCACAACCTCCCCAAACCTAAACAACTTTGCAAAAACGATAGCATCTCCAGCTTCTGCAAAAACATCTTGACTGTGCAAAAACATTCTCCACACATGTACATGGGGGAGGGCCTGGGAGGGTTTCTGAGGATACATAAACCCATCTAAATTCATGTTTCAGCCGCTCCTCTCCTCCCCCACTCCTCCTTGGACCAAGACACCAGTGACCACAACAACCAAGTTCGCTGGAGAGCTTTGAGTGGTGCCTACAAACCTTTTATTTTTTTCTCTCTCTCTTTCCCTCTTTTCCCTTACATATTTTCTTGGGCAGCCATATTACAATAAAAATGGCTAAATACCTGTTTTCTTTTGCAATGCCTTTATGTCTCTATATTGCCATGTTAGTATAGATAATAACCAAAATGGCCTACATACCTATTTTCCTTTACAACAAAATTGTTCCAATATAAATCTCATATATATATCTGTAAACACAGATCATCTAGTAAATTTAATTCACTCCAAGGGTTTTAATAATAAATCTAAAGTTACTCCTTCCTAGCAGGGCTGGTCATAACAGTATGTGAAAAGACAAACTATGTGGCATTGTGAGTTTGCTTGTGTCAATCACATCAACATTGTACAGCCAAGAAAGTTTCTGTATTTCAGATAGGAGAAGGATTGGCAGTTTCATAAGTGCAACAAAGTCTGTGGTTAGACTTTATGCACAAAATCCGAGGTGGAGGGTTACTTATGTATGACAGTTTTTTCATGCATAAAAACACCCCACTTTTTAGGAGGTTTCTTGTTCAGGTAAAAGCAAGAGCATCTGTATTAGTCTGTGAGCACAAGCCTGTGATCATACATATGTACTCTACAGAAGAAGGAAGAAACAGAGCATGTGACAGAAGGAGATTCCGTGTATTTGTGTGTGTGCACATGCACATCTTTGCCCTAGGCAAGTTCAGCTAGTAGTTTGAAACTTGAGAAATTGATTTTACTGGGATTTGAAAGAGATCTCAGGTGAACTAAATTTGTCTTCTTTCTTTTCCCACTAGTGCAGCCAAAATGGATTCTCACTCTAATAAGGTTTGACAAGACCTGGCACTGGAGGCAGGTGCCAAGGAATCCAACTAGTCGAAAGCATTAGAGACACCATAGGCACCAGAGGATAGGGGTGTTGCCATGGGAACAGAATGAAAGATGCTCCATGGTGGCTGGTTAGGAGGTTTGTTTAGGAAGGAGCCAAGCAGCTGCAGCCTTGCTATCACCCTATGCTTGAACAACGGTAGGTAAATTCCACCCTCCTCCCTACTCTGTCAGGAAGTGAGGAATTTAATTCTGCCTCCTTAAGTAAGCAGTTTGAAATCACTGACATCGCTGGAGATTCCCAAGTGCTATGTGCTGCAAATGAAGTTGGCTGGTTTGGTACAATGCTGCAAATCTTCAGATCTTCAATGGGTGCATGAGGGCGTGAAATATGTGTTTTAAAAGAATTAAAGGTCTTCATTTTTTTTTGCAAAGTTGTCCACCTCCCTTCTCTGCGTTCCTCTCTATGTCTCCCCTACAACCTCTCCCCCCACTGCCTGAAAAATGTGCAGCCCCTTCTGAGGAGCACAGTCAGAAAAAGAAAACGTATTATGAAATCAAGTTCTGCTTCAAAAGGAATTTATGAAAGTATTGTCCCTTCCAGAAAACAAATGCAAGAGCTTTTCATTGTTGTTTTTCCTTTCTTTTTTACATCTGCAAATCTATAAAGATGGAAATGGAATGTGAAGAAAGGAGAAGGGAACCTTTCTGGCTCCAACCTAAAACACCAGCTGAGCAGCTGCAATACTGTAATTATAATAATTTGTGTTTCAGTAATGGGTAGAATCCTCTGATAATACCACAACTCCACGGTGCTAGGTGCAGTACATAATGCAGTAGGAGACAATGGGTAGCCTGCAGAGCTTGAAAAGAAGATCAAAAAAGAAAACAGCAACATAAAGCTAAAAGCTAAATCTGAAAAAAAAAAATAAAAATGCATCTTTATAGCACATCAGAAAAAGGAAGAAGGGAATAAATAAGGAAGGGAATCAAATTATTTATTAAAGAGCACTTAAAGATAATTTAACAACATTAGGCGAAAATATTCTGTCTACAATCTCTCATTCGAGTTGTCCCTATCAGCAGCAAGAGTCTCAGGTTAATGATCATGGTACACATACATGCATATAAATACCTCTATCCCTCTGTCAGTGTATGTGTGTTTCCATTTGCCCATTTGGTTCTGATAAATGCTGCCTAAGAACGAACCACAGCCAGAGCTAAGATAACTTCTGTCCAAACCAATGCAAATATTCTTAATGAAATAGTCACAACTTCTTTTTATGAAGCCCGACTCACTGCATCATGCTGCTGCTCCCATTTAAACAGATGTTTGTAAGTGGCTATAGTATCTAGAAAGTCATGGGTTCAGTAACAGGTAAATCAGATTAAAAAAAAAAAAATAAAAGCATGATGCTGAACTATCCATACATTTTAACATGGGTTTAAATAACAAAAACTAAATAATTGCTCTGAGAACTGCTTATCTGGTTGACATGTTTAAGCATGTTTTCAGGTTTTTAATCACTTTTACATCCTGAAGCCGTACATGATTCTGTCCTGGTTCTCTTTAAGTTTGCTGTTAATGGGCTTTATAAACATAGCTCTCTCATGGGCTTCAATTTTCTGACCATTGGATTAATGTTTTCTTATGGATTAATGTTATCCTTAGGGATGACATTTACAATGATGTTTAAGGTAGGCAAGTGTCAAGGATCTCTTAAATGTCAAAGAAAATATTTTTTTTATATAACTTCAATGATAAACTCTAAATTAAGCTCTATTATTATAGGCAGCCAATCTTGCATATGTTGGCCAGATCAAGTTGCTGCTGTATTGCCAGTATCTGCAAGACAGACTAATCATAACCATAGGTGGCATGGAGAAGGTGAAGGGAAAGCAATTTCTCATAGCTTTTTTTTTTCCAACTTATCACACCATGAATTAAATTTTTAGTTTTATTTTACATAATAAAAATATCAAGGATTTTTCTTTACACAATATGCATGTAAGAAGGCATTTATGAATGTTAAAATTTTACATGGTTTCAAAAGAGAAAGATATTATTAAAGAAAAATATTTTTTCAAGGTAACAAATGCAAAGATATCACCTTTCTCAAAGCAATCTCTTTAGTACCTGAGTTTTGGAGCTTATCAGTAGACAGCAGTTTCAGAAATTTCTAAAGATTGGTTCTTCCACAGGATATGTGATCCAATTAAGTCCCGTCTCTTGAAAAGAGTCTAGGTCTCTGTTTTTTTTCTTGCAGACACCTAAGTGTAATCCATTTGCTGACATAGGATTGGGTCATTTTTGATCCTCGAGATTTTCTCCATAAACATGAGGAGACATCTTTCCTAAAGGGGAAAATGGCTTAGAGTCCTCTGTTCCATTTCTGAGTGAACTTCTTTGATTAAATTCAATGTTGGCAAAATAAATAAAACCTCCCCAGCATCAAAACTTGTAAAAATAGTTTTAAAGTAAAACCTCCCTGTCTGCAAGTCATTTCCTATATGTGTTTGGAGAGAAGAAGTGGAAGGAATGCTTAGAATTAAATTTATAATAAGCCACTAGTTGCACTTTGGTAGTGGAGTAACCACTTCATCTCCATCCTAATGTGGTGACTCACTGTCTGGGTAGCACTATTTGCTGCTAAATAATGAATATGCCTGTTTCTATGAGAACATGGAAAGGGTCCGGTTTTCATTTGTTTGGGATTTTTTTCTTCTGGTTTTGGAAGTCTGATTCATTAAAATTTCATATGCCCTTTATGTAGCCAGGATTCCATAAATAAAAGAGAATTGATATCTCAAAAAAACCAAACAAAACCAAACAAAACCAAAAAACCTCCCCAAAACCCCCCCACAACAACAACACCAACAAAAACCCTGACAAACAAAAACAATTAACAAACACAACAAAAAAACCCACAAAAACCAAAACCCCAAACCACCCCAAAATAAAAAAACCCTAAAAAACACAAAAAAACCCACACACAGTAAACCTGAAGAAAACCCAAACCAACTAAACAAAAGAAAAAAAACCACAACCTTCAACCCAAACCAAACAAAACAAAGTCCAACAAACAAAAAAACCCACAACCACGACAACAAACAATTTAAAGAAAAACCTCCACAAAACCAGAAAATTCTGATGGAGTGAAGTAACAATTTAAATCCACTTTTGTGCCAAAATGAATTAANTCTGGGTAGCACTATTTGCTGCTAAATAATGAATATGCCTGTTTCTATGAGAACATGGAAAGGGTCCGGTTTTCATTTGTTTGGGATTTTTTTCTTCTGGTTTTGGAAGTCTGATTCATTAAAATTTCATATGCCCTTTATGTAGCCAGGATTCCATAAATAAAAGAGAATTGATATCTCAAAAAAACCAAACAAAACCAAACAAAACCAAAAAACCTCCCCAAAACCCCCCCACAACAACAACACCAACAAAAACCCTGACAAACAAAAACAATTAACAAACACAACAAAAAAACCCACAAAAACCAAAACCCCAAACCACCCCAAAATAAAAAAACCCTAAAAAACACAAAAAAACCCACAAAAACCAAAACCCCAAACCACCCCAAAATAAAAAAACCCTAAAAAACACAAAAAAACCCACAAAAACCAAAACCCCAAACCACCCCAAAATAAAAAAACCCTAAAAAACACAAAAAAACCCACAACCACGACAACAAACAATTTAAAGAAAAACCTCCACAAAACCAGAAAATTCTGATGGAGTGAAGTAACAATTTAAATCCACTTTTGTGCCAAAATGAATTAAAGCTCCTCATAGTCTACCCTCAACCTTTTCTTGTTATTGTCACTAAGACTCAGTGCAGGATACATGCAAGCACTGAAGTTTAATGAGGGGTGCCTCTTAGTGAAATATATCTCTTAGAGAAAATGAAGGGAACATACACAGGATTTACAGGAGTAAAACACAGGTAACACTGCCTAGGTAGTTCAATCAGTTTGCCAGAGCCTCCAATGCTCAGAAACAAAGTCAAAGAAGAAGTCTAGGATTATTATTTAAATTCTTGGTCAAAGAAAGAATGGAACACTATTGAAATAAGTGAAATATAAGGATTGGTATTCTATTTATCCAGTCTATTGAGATTAGTGACGGTGGTGAGGCACTGAATAGGTTGCCCAGAGAAGTTGTGGATGCCCCATCCCTGGAAGTGTTCAAAGCCAGGTTGGATGGGACTTTGAGTGGAAGGTGCTCCTGCCCATGGCAGGAGGTTTGGAACCAGATGATCTTTAAACTCCCTTTGATTCAAGACACTACAAGACTATGATTATACATGTTTCAGAGAAGTAAGTAAAGAGTTTATTAAATTGAACCACCTCAAATATTTCAAAATCCCAAGTTGCCTTTTTTTCCCCTTTTTAAAGGACTTTTTATCTGCAAACTGGTATTGATAAGATTCCTTTATACAGTTAGAGTATTTATGGATATGTGACTACAGCCTATTTTCAGACAGAGTAGGTAGTTACAATAATTGTCACTATTTTATATCTTCTGGCTCTTCTGCAGCTGTAGTCAACACTATATGGACACCCTCTCAGGTGCTATTTCATCAGCATCCTTATGGCATGAAAGAAAGGTAATTTGTATTATTTTATGAAGCTGAGGTATGAAGACATGAAAGATAAAGGCGAAAGGACACAAAGAATTCAGGAAAACGTGGAAATGGAATTCTGATTTTTAATGCTCACCTTTTTTCCTATATCCCCAAATGGTTCTGCACAGGATCACAGAAGGATATGGTTCAAAGAGATCTCCAGAGGTCAGATCGACTGACTCCAGGTATGTGCCAAATCTGACACCATCTCTGTTGTTTTAATACTTTTTTAAACTGTTCAGAAAGTTTGACACCTGGAAACCCTGCCATTTCCTTATGAATTTGTATTCTGGCCCCTAACTAGCCTCACCATTGGAAAAGTTTCTTATCTCATAGCTGATATCTTCCTTGCAGCAATTTAAATGAGCAACTTCTAGTTCTGTCTGTCATAACCGGAAGAAGGGATTATTTCCAACTTTTGTAAGACTTGACAGTGTTATCACACCCCAAAGACATATTTCTAAGCTCTTCAATAATTTCTTTTTCCAAAATCTCTACAGATGGTGGGCATCTTTCCTGAAGTATGTTACTGAAAACAGGGTGAAAAATTCAGCTAAACTGCAAATTTTTGCCTTACAGACAGAAAATCATCTATCTGATGTTTCCCTGACATATTGCATCATGAGCAGGTGTGGAAATCATGAGAGTCATGTATTCTTTTTTTCACATCATTGGCACAAGCATTAATTCTATTATATTTTCTATTTTTTTATAGCTTCATTTTTCATATTTCAGGCAGTTTCTTGCCAGAGAACTAACTACCAATGGAGTGCATTTTTCTACAGGAAGCTCAACAACTATTCTGACTTTCTATTAAGATTTTTTAAAAAAAATAAATAAAATAAGGTAGGTGGAATGGATGGAAACATCCCTAAGTTTTGTTTCATTGTGTTTTTCCCTTTTTTTGCCACTAGAAAGTCACTACTTGACCTTGCTTATTTCTACTCTTAAAAGAAAAACAACATCACATACAAGATTTTCTCTTGTTCATTTTTACCGGTTTCAAGAAAACCCTGGGAGCCAGGTGTGTATTCAAGGAACTTTTTGTGCAGTAGTTCAGGGTCATAGCAGATAGATTAATTTGAAATTAAGTTCCAGTCATCCATTCACAGCAACACTGTAAAATGTACACAAGATTTTTTCAGTCTTGACCAACAGTCACCATTCAATGTAGAGCTGGATGTTGAACCCAGAAACTCTCTTTGCAGAGGTAACTGCAGTCTAGGAAGACATTGTAGAGGTTATTTTGGGGGCTAGACTCTGCATTTTCCCTTTGTTTTCAGCATTCTCCACACAGAACAGCTGGACTACTCCAGTGAAAGTGCACACTGAAGGAAGGCTCCTAGTTGAGTGGCTATCAGAGGAGGGAAGGAGAGAGAGAGATTGGGATGTCTTTTCTTCCAAGAAGTCTGACATAGAGAGTGCTATTGCTATTGATTTTGGCGTGGGTTCATCCTAGATAGCTATGGGAACCTAAAAAATGCCAAAGTTAGAAGTCCAGCCCCAGTAGGCCCCCTCCATAATCAATGAAAAGAAATAGATGCCTCTCAAGGGTGGACTGGCTCACCCAGGAACTGGGAAGCATTTTTGTCTCTCCAGTGACAATGGAAAGAACCTAAAATAATTGTATATATTGCAGAGATTTTAGGTTACGTCAGTGTAATCTGGGTCTTAATATGCAAGCTGCTCAGATAGCAAAATAACAACTAAACAAGACACAAGAAAATGTTTGAAGCATACTTTAACACAGAACAGCAGAGTTTTGAGCGTCAGTTTCCATTTTATTTTTGGTGTTTTTTTGTTGGCAGGGTACATTTCTCTCCCAGATATGACAAATATTTTGCTGTTGCCTTACAGCTTAAATAAAAGATTGGACAATTTGCTAAATTGTACCTGTATGTCTAATGAAATTAAAAACTATAGAATGAATATGACCATCTTCCTGAGTCTGCTGGGCTTGATTTACCTACCCTTAGCACTTTTTAGGAAACAAATAAAAGAAAAGCTCCCTGCATCCACTCCATCCCCATAAAAGCCCATACCAAATGAAACTAAGTTTCTGATTTTCAGTGTGAACTTTCAAAAATCCAAGTGATCTTGTCAGATCGTTGCTGGCCCTCAAAACCCTCAACTTAATGTTTTATTGTTCTATTTTTATTCTCATTATCACACAGGCCCAATATTCTTTGAGATTTTGGACATTGCTGGAAAACTGTCACAAATAACTGAAAAACACTCTCATAAAATTTTGCTTCGGGATTCCAAGGAGGAAAAACAACCAGAAAGAAATCACAGAGAAAACATATCCTTTATTATTCTTTCCAACAGTTTATATTTTTATGAAATTCAGCGAATTTTGGTTCAATTTGTTTGCTAGTGCCCTTCTTTTATTGAAAGGATTGAAAACATTGATAATTATGTTTTAAGACTTTTTTTTATTTCTATATAAAAGTCAATAATGAAAAAACTATTTACTCATATTACATATCAGACTTTAAATAAAGACAAATTACTTCTGAATTCTATGTCTTGAAACTTTTTTGAACTTCACTGGATGCTTTGTGAGTCTATTCTACTGGAAATTCAACAGGATTTTCTCCTTGACCCTGATGTGTTAGAAAGTTTTACATTTAAACACTTAAAATCATAGCCCGAAGTCACTCCCCATCAGTAAATGTGAGAAAGGAGAAATAGAAAGCTTGAAAGGTCACTTCTTTTCTCTCAGACACCCTCAGAAGAAGCAGCAAAAATACTTGTTTTCTTTGTGGGGACCCATGTCTCCGTGCAAACCACACTGTACCCAGGCTGTGTTCATGTATCGTAACAATATCATAAGGAGGAGCTTAGTGCAGACAAAGTAAGAGCTAGAGGGAGAGTAGAGAGAAGATCTAAAGGTGGGAGCAGGGCTTTATCATTTTTTTCACATACCCTAGGCTCAATTAACACATCTTGAGCATTCGTATGACACTGCCAACAAGAATTAATGCAGAAGTTATGCATTTTACCTTTTATCTCAATTGTGTTGCGCGAGTCTGGCAAAGTTGAAAAGCTGCTAATTTAGTAGTCAGCAGTGTCAAATAAAATTTCTAAACTGTATGTCTATAAAAGAACATCTTTGCAATAAGGCATAGCAAATATGCTTGCAAAACAGTTCAGTCAGCAAACCTGTTTTAGGTTTTGAAATATTTGGCAATGACATTTATTAGAACAAACCTATAATATATCAGTGATATAAAGAGCTGTCTCTTCATCACTGGCGCTTTATTATAGGCACTAATTTTGTGCAAAATCCTTTAGATTCTTTGCAAAACACCTGCTGAACTTAAAGAAATATGGTTACTGCTTGTGCTGAGACAGATGTAGCTTAATCACATAATACTGAATTTGACTTTTCAGTGCTTTACAATAAATGAACTGAACATGCCAGTGGAGGAGATTTAAATCTTGTTCCAATTTAAATATCATGTTCACTGACTGGAAGGCCTGAGCTACAGCCAGCTTCCCCAGGTGTCCAACATTACATGGAGCATTTCTGTTTAAGTCACTGTAATTATCTTTTAATTAAAAAAAAAATTTAAAAAAAAATTAGTGAATGCCTAACTTCTTTGCAGATTATTTGCTTTTTTGTTTCTGTTACTTCCTTGCCTGTTTGAACCTAGCTTTCTCCTAGCCATGTTGTTTCCTTTAGGCACTCTGTCAGCATATTTTTGTTTTTCTGGGATTTTTGAATGTTCCAAGTTTAAAAGGGATTTTGCTCTGGAGTCAGCTATGACGAACATCTTCAGCTGAGAATGGAATAAGACAGTCCATTTTCTTGCTGTGTCATCAGCCGGACATGATTAGTTTTATGTATTGACTGATTTTTGGTGGTAGGGTAAATCAATTGCTATGAATTTCAGTCACCAGGTAGCACTCAGATTGAGATCTAAACTTGTTTAGTCTCTTTTAAGTCCCTGTTGTATTTGTGGATAATGGAGACACTGGGAATATGTGCACATATGCTTTTGAGTGAAACTGTTTCATATGTTGTTATTCAATAAGCTTGTAAAAGAGTATTCAATAATCCAACTATACAATCACAGAATCATAGAATGGTTTGGGTTGTAAGGCACCTTAAAGATCATCTAGTTCTGACCCCCAACGACTGCACATAATATAGAGAAGTACATAATACAGCATATAGAACATATAGAACACACACTTAAATGCACAAAAACCCCTAAACATATTTATAGAATATGTATGTTACATTTTACTGTGCATATATTTTTGCCTCCCTCTATTGAGTCTTATTTACACTGTAATGTTAAATAATAGTTCTTTAATTTTACTTCTTCAGATAAGCTGTGTGCTTCATAAAAAAGCATAAAACAATGAAAGCTCATGAATATTTATATCAATGGCTACATAGCATTATAGTCATAATCTCTGGAACTGGTTCTCACCAGTTCAGAATTAATTATCAAGTTCAGTTTTAATTGCATTCTTCTAAATTATAACGGAAAAAAAAAAAAAAGAAGAAAAAAAAGGAAAAACCACCCATAATGAATTAGCTCACAAGTACTCTGCTGGGCCTGGTATCCAAGACTGCTTTCTGCAATTCCATTCTTCATGTGTAATGATGAGCCAAAGACATGTGATTCAGAGGCTTCTCTTGAAACCAACTTGCTTAAATGTTAATGCCTCTCCCACTTTAAAGATAAAATAAAAATCCCATTTCTAGTTGCTGCAGCAGACATGTTGAACTGACTATTCCTTAAAATAGCCTCTTTTTTTTTTCCTTCCTCTTTAGCTAGTTTTGATATATGATTGCATGCTACCTACATAGCAAATGTATTTCAGTAGTGTTGGCTGAAAAAATCTGTGGAAAAAGCATCTTTCTGGACAGAATCGATTTAAGCTCTATCCATCAGTAGTCTTCTGCATTAAACTCCAAAGGATATATTTGATTTTCTTTAAATCTAATCCATAAGGAAACAGTGAGCAAAAATTTCCATCAAATCCTTTGACAAAATATACAGTTTTGCAAGATTTTATGGGGATTCCCAGTTAGCATGGGAATCTGAAGCATGGCTTCTCCTAGCTCCTGGCTATCCCTCCAGAACATAAGCTGCCTGATAAACCTGAGTGCCATGTGTCCTCAGCACACCCTTTTCTTTCCCTCTGCCTATCCACACACACCACAGCTGGGGTCACTGATTACCCCATCCTCAAAAAGACTACTAAGCAGCATAGAGCAATGTCACACACCTAATCAAATGAATTTCAGCCCTGCACTTTATCTTCTTATCTCTCTCCTGTCCAGAGAAGGCATATAGAGTCCTTCTTCCTTTAATTTATCAGCTCCAGTGTGCACACATGTAAAAAGGAGTAAAAATCAAATGCTTTTTTAGTTCTCCCTGGTTCAGTCATCCAAAGATCCTATGGCCTGTTTCCCAGCTGTGTAATCACAGAAAGTTTGCTATTCTCATCATTTCTTGCAGATGAAGGTCCTGACAGCACCTCAAGCTATTACCCTGTTCAGGCCGAGTGTGAAATGGAAGATTCAAGATTCATACTCCCTGTGTATAGTTGCTGATCTGTATCCAAAAGTCTTGCAAATGATCTGAGCTCAAGTCCATCTTTTAAAGAAAAGGGGAAAAAAAAAAAGAAAAAAAAAAGGAAAAAAGTAGTATCAAAGCAGAGAAAAATCTGGATCTTTCCTCTTAAGTGCCTGTTTACTTTCTAAAGTGAAATCCTACTCAAAAGGATTTACACTCCCTCTTGACTGAATACAGGGAAATTATATAATTTAAGCATTAGTAACTGTTTTTAGAGATAAATCTGGAGATTTCTTCTCAGGATGTTCACAAGACATTTCATTCACTCAGCTGCACAATACAAGACAGTGTAACCAGGTGCCTAATTCTGAACATCAGTTACACGCTGATTTGATGAGGACTGCTCTGGCATATACCTGTTCAAACGCTGCATGGAAAAATGATGTAAAGTGTAAACAGTGGAGGAAGTACTAGCCAGTTTTTAATTTTAAGATAATTAGAAAGAAATTGAACATGAGGTTATATATTAAAATTTAGACCTGTATAGGAATACTCAAAATAACACTACTGCTGAAAGCAGTATCACCTCTGAATTTGTTAGAGAAAAAGAAGGACAAAAGCAAAACAAAAAAATAACTGAGTTGTTGGCAAATTCCACTGATCAGAAAAAGAAACTAGAGAAAAGCCCCAAACCATCCATCTAAATGTCTCAATTAAGTACCATGAGAGATAGCCAAAAGTCCTGTTATTCTGGAAATAGTCCAGTAAAAGAAAGTTAGAAACAGCATCAGTATCTACTTGTTACTGCAATCTAATGATCTGAAAAAAAAATGATCTGAAGAAAAAAGGGCTGTGAGTCTTTTTTATTCCCACCGAAAAGGACAGCAATACGTATTTCAAACCACCCCTTAACATATTCTCTTTTCCTCACTAGAATAATTCCTGTTTTCCTCTCTGATTTTAGATTACTCAGGCTGCTTATATTCTTTTTGGATTTACTGGCTGTTATTACAATGTAAGGTACCCTTCAGAGAAAGGCAGGGTTGTCCTTTACACTTCTGCAGAAGCACTTGTTGCATATATAGCCTAATGGGACTTTTTCTAACAGCCTGTAATTCCCAGGCACCACCACAGTAAAAAGGATAATCATAAAAGTGGAAGGATGGGCAAAGAAAGTATTAGAGAAAAAGTCCAGACTAAAACTACATGTGAAGTTGGATACAGGTAAGTTGTGTCCCAGGAAGAATCAATAAAGGCAATCATGTACAATCAACACTTATGTGGATTTTAAGTCACGTGACTCTAGAGCTTAAAATAGAGATACATTACAGCAGATGGCAGCTTGTGGAGGGAAGGCATAGGAGAAAGAATTGCTGTCCTTTGAGGACATTTCACAGAGGTGTTATTGGCAAGGAGAATATAATTTTTTTCTCTCCTCCAGAAGTAAAAGAGGCAAGTTTCTGAGAAAATCATAGACCAAGACAGAAGTTGTGAGGGGTTGTATGAGCAAGGAATTTCAGAGATGTTTAAGTGCATTTATATGCAGTATGGCTGAATGAGGAGGAAAAAAAAAGGGGGTTGAAGGCCTTCTGTCAAGCAGTTCTCCTTCCTTTCTTTCTCTTTCTTCTTTTTTTTCACCTTCCTTTCACAGTCAATTTGCTGCAAGTTGGATCTTGAAAAGAAAGCTCTGACATCTAGCAGTGTGGCTAACCTGTTAGGGAGCTTTTCAATATTTATATATTGTAACCCTTGATAAGACTGCCTTTTTCTGAATAAAGTCCTACATCTCTCCTTGGGGACCTTTTAGAACATTTTTGTAACTTAAAATCTGCATTTATCTTCACATTTTTGTTTCTATTCAGTAGTCTCACTTTCTGTCTACTTTTTTCAATTCTTGGTATATCATCCCCTCCATGGAGTTACATCTGGCCAAATAGATTTAGCCTGTTGTTCTCTTGCATTTTTAATATGAGGAAAATAACCAAATAGCTTCATTATGGTGGGGAAAACCTCAAGGAAGTGGGTGTGACTAGCAGCCACCTCCTCGTGGAGCTAATGAGGGAATAATTAAATGTCCTTTTGCTTAGAAACAGCTGAAACAATGGGAACCACAACAGGACACACACAAAATAATCAGAGATCTGCACTATGTGGGTGGATAAGTTCACAGTGGTCTGAATCAGAATACAGCAGTGGTGGGGAAGGAGTGAGAGTGAATTTGTCTGCAGCTGTGCAGAGAAGGGGTGGGAATAAAAGGTTGAAGGGGCAGAAGCAGAAATAGAAGTAATAGAAAAGGACCAGACAGCTAGAAAAGGCCTGGATAAATCACTAAGGAAAAAAGGGACACAAAAGCAGAAGAGGAAGAAAGAATGTAACCATACCCTGGCAAAAGAGATGAACTATCAAAGATGGTTTTTGTGACTCAAGTCCTTCTGTGTTTAGAAGTGAAGCTTGTGCATATGTTCAAATCAATAAACAAGGAAAAAAATAGCATCATATTCTCTATTCTCTTTGGAGTTAAGCAAGATCCAGACCCATTATGTTGCTTTGCCTGCCTATACTTGTGATTTTTTTCCATAAGAGAAATTATAATATTCATGTCTTTGCAGAGAATGGATATATGGGGTTTTGTCCACAGTGTAGTTCAATATTTTGCAGAGACTTAGTGTGTGTGGACAGATTGGACTCTCACCCCTGAGAGGGCTCTGGAGGAAAACCAAGCTTCATCACTTACATGGTAAAATTCTCATCCCAGGTGGCTTGTCTAAGTTTGCCCATTAACCGTAAACACTATAAGATTTAACCCAGACTGCTTTTAAAACCAGATTTCCATTTATTAGAGACATAATATTAGAGAGGACCTTCTTGGCCACAAAGTTAATTTCCTTACTTTCCTTCATTGTTTTCTTAATCAAATTGATAAAAATCCTTGTGACCTGCTAAATGTGTTTGTGTGTGCTTGTTTGTGCTTGTTTGTTGCACTGGTTTGATTGTGACAGAATTTCTCTTCTTTGGTGATTTGGAACTGTTCAGTCTTGGATGTTGCTAATTTTTTAAGTTTTGTCAACAAAACAGGTGGAAGCATAGCCTGTTTTATTCTCCCCATGAGTTTTCCAGAGATAAACAGAAACAGAAACTTTTCATTTGGAGTCTGAACGCAATTTTTTCCATTTTATGTATTTTGCTTTTCATTCCTTTTTTCTTAGATCCAATGGCTTTTCCTTTTTTTTGTTTTGTTAAGTGAGAAATTGCTCACTTTTGTCACTAGGAAAGTAACTGTCTCTGTGTTACTTTCTGACAACCAGCTGGTATTTAGTTTGTCTGAAAGGCAGTGCTATACTGAAATTGAAAGGACATTAGAAACAAAGAGGGGAAAAAAACAGGAAAAAAAAAGCGCACACAGAAAAAAACCCCTTCAGCAAATTATATACAAAAGTTGCGATATTGTGTGCCATCAACGACAAAATCTGAAAGTCACTTGTATTCTTCTTTTGAACCATTTTGCTCTCAAAAAGCAAAGGTCAAGCTAGAACATTGATAACCAAGAAAAAGTTCCTACTGTTCCAACCTTTAACTTAGCTTTGTTTTTTTTTACCCTGTGATAATATTTTTAATTGAGACTTTTATTCGTCCAATGGAAAAAAAAAGGTAAAAAAAATCTGTGCTTTCTTTCAGTTTGTTTTTCTCAGGATTCTTTTTCCTATTTCTCACTTCCCTCTTAACTGTATTGCTATTGGGGATGGAAAGTGAGGAAACGTAAATATCAGGAAAGCACCTGTGGAAAGAAAATAGAAAATCTCTCATATTCTTATTAATTTGTCTTTCAGCAGCACCTCAGAGATGTCCCACCCTTCACATCACATAGATCAAAACCAGAAACAAGCCCCAAACCGTTATTTTAAACACAAAAGAGACATCAAAGGTGAAGAAATGAATACAGTATTTCAGTTAATCATCACAAATACTCAACCAAATACTGAAAAGCTGTAAGATAACAGCAGTGTGAGTCGTAGAAGAGATACCACACACTGAGAACCAGCTTAGGACGCTCTGGATGTGGTTTACTAGGCAAAACCCTTACATGAGGGTCATTTCTTTAACATTTAAACAGCTATTTGATAATAGCCCCTTCTGTGTAATGTGGATGCCTCCATCTCCTGTGAACCCTTGGACAAGCACCGGAGTTGCTACTTTGGACATCATGTCCTTCACAGGAGCAGGAACAAGCTGTGCAAACTGTCTCTAGGGATATGCTTTTGCTTCAGAGGAAGCATTTTCCACCTCTAGTCCTCCGCAACAAGCATGAGATGTGTTCCTATTTCACTGCTACTTGACTAGACACTAATTCATAGAGCATTCCCCCACTCCACTCACCCCTTTATCCAGAGCATGATAGATTTATTGGGCCAGGCCTTCATCTGGTGTAAATTGGCATTGCTGCATTGATTTCTGTGGGTCAGAGTTGATTTATGCCAGCTGAGGATCTGGCCCATTGTCATGATATCAGAACATCAATCTTTGCATCCCCTTTTTCCAGGCTTTTTTGTCCTGCTTCTGGGAAGAAAACGCAAATGAGTTAAGGGTCTGTCACCAGCCCAGGGAAGAATTTGTTTTTCTTTCTTTGTGACTAGGGTCTTTCCGGTTAATTTCCATGGCAGATACCTCTCCGGTTAATTTCCATGGCAGATACCTCACAAGTGTCTCTAAAACTTGTTACTATGTTCTCCTGAGGATGTCAGCTCCTGTTGCAGACTGAAACATTAACAGGGGGAGTTATTAGCTATTCTCTTTACATACTGCCTTTCTTTATATCTGAATTATTAGAACTATGAATGCTGGTCATCAAAAGAAATAATGAGTTTTAGAAAGTGAAAATGACACTGACAAAAACAAAAGAAATCTGATCTCAGCAGAGGGATCCACAGAGAAGAGGAACAAAGAGGTAGAAGATAAAAAAGAAAAATTGAGAACCTAAAAGAAAGAGAAAATAAATAAAGGGGAAAAGAGAAGAAAAGAGAAGAAAAGGGATGTTTGGACTGAGAAAAAGCAAACCAGTTCTTCAGCAGAATTAAAAGCGGTAGTCATGGTGCAGGCAGAAGACAGAGAACTTATCGTCAGATCTTGAAAGACTTGTTTTACCCTCCCCTATGACTGAACAATACATCTTTCATTAAATCTCCATACTGGGTGGTCTCTTGGCACACGTGTCTCTAAGGGTTCCAGTCTGGACACAGGATTACACACACAAAGAAGCAAAATGCCACAGAAGCACATTCTCCTATATCCATACAAGGACTAGACAGCCCTCTTCCATTCTTCCTATCACAGCCCAAAAATCCTGCAGAGAGCAGCTGTCAAAACCAGTGCTGTACATCAGGTGTGCATTCGCTGTGGCAGAACTGCTTCTGGTTGAGGAAGAAACACGAGAGCAAAGAACGCAAAAGAAGAATGAGAGGCAGGAAGAGAAAAAGCCCCTACAGAAAACCAACCTGCCAAGCAATGTTCTTGCCCCCATCTTTCTTGGTTTATAATTGATGAAGACTTGTTACATCTTTTCTTAGGAAAAAAAAGATCTTTTTGATCTCTCCTAATACAGACACTTTTTTTTTTCTTTTCCCTTTTCCTCCATTCTGCTGATAAAATAAAAAGCTGAAAATAAAAAGCTGAAAAGAGTAAATAATTAATGTTCCTATTTTAGCTACAGTTTTGCATCTCCTTTCAACAGTTTTGGTAATTGATTTCCTCAGCTAAAGGCTGTACAGGCTCCTCTTAATACATTGTGTCTCTCATTTGCTTGGTTCATACCTATCTATCTGCAGTTTCAGGAAGTAGAGGTAGTTAGAATAGCAGTGCTGTCATCAGAGAATCATGGAATCTTTAATGCTGGAAAAAACCTCTGTGATCCAACCATTAACCCAGCACTGCCATGTTACCACTAAACCATGTCCCCAATTGCCACATCCACACATCTTTTAAACGCTTCCAGGGATGGTTATTCCACCACTTCCCTAGGCAGGCTGTTCCAACAGTTGACTATTCTTTCAGTAAATAAATGTTTTCTAATATCATTCAAGCTTTGACACATACCTTCATTATGGTCATAACTATGCCACTTATTCTCTTTGGTTGGAGTTTTTTTGTTTTCTTTGGTTTTTGTTTTGGGGGGTTGTTTGTGTGTGTGTGTGTGTGTGTGTGTGTGTGTATGTAGTTAAAGCACAAATACTATGGTACTTTGTTACCTTCAAGGGAAGTAGTATGACAATAGTCTAGGAGGGTAAATATACCACAGGGGCACTTGAGTTAAGACTGCTTTGTAGAACCAGCAAGGACCATTGCACTTCTGATCAAGAGATGCATTTTGATATTCCTCTAGCAGACTTTATCTTTCTCCTCCTTTTCTTCCGTATTCAGGATGTAAATCTCTAACCCATATCATATTATATGATTAATAACATTTGAGTCACTTATGTAGAGATCAAATATTGATAATGGAAGATTGTAATAAAAATAGCAATGAAAACCTAAAAATAAACTATTATTTCTGCATGACCTCGGGGTTTAACACTTCCTGTCTTAATATTTTATACCTTTCCCCACTTTAATTGACACTAGGGACATTTCAAGCAGTGAAGCATGGAATTTCTTGTTCTCCCCTACTGTGAGATGACAGAAATTCCTCCTGGAGGGCTTTCCATGTGTGGCTACCTCTGCCTCTGTCTATGCCACCTTTGGCTTCCTCTGCACTTTCTTCAGCTGAAAAGGTGTTGTTCTATTAAACTGTAAATCAGAGTTTTCTGTTTTCAAATCTTGGGTGGATTGTTTCCCTTGGAGAAATCAGAATGCACTGCACTTTATCTAATTATGTAAACCTTGATCCAAGTTTACGGAAACATGCCTGAGTGGAATCAGAGACACTCAGAGGCAGCAGCACTGTCTCCTCCTTGGCCATGGTTCCCTCATAGTCCTGTAGGGTTATTCAAAGAGAATATTAGTGAGTCTTGAGGAGGAGTTATTGTTCTTTTTCTTTTTTAGACCTCTTCATGAACTGTCAGATATTTCAGGTTTCTGAACCTACAAGTGGATGTAAATTTGTGTGATGTCCTCCTGGGAGTTGCTTACCTTGTTTCCTTGGTCTCCTGGGAGATATGGATCTCAGTTGCAGTCCAGTGAAGAAAAGCTAAGTGGGCCTCTATTGCAGATGAACTGTGATCAAGACACTACAATACAAAGAGAAAGAATTTCAGAACACCTGATACAAGCTGCATAGAATAATGAAATATGGAACTGCAAAGTAACTAATGTAAATTATAAAAAAATACACTCTTAAGACTGTTTGATACCTCCCTTTGAAAGTTTCAAATGAATAGTGATAAAAGCTTGTGAGAAAATCTGCATTTCAGTACGAATGATTTTGAAAAAATATTTTATTATACTTTTCATCAAAAGTCTGTTTCAGAATTGCTCTCTTGTAGAATGTTTTTGGAAACAAAAATCCATAAATCTAAAGTCTTTTTGAATGATCAGGAACTGAGCAGGTAAAATTAACACAAATCACTATGTTGATTTTAAAGAGCTAATGTTCTTTTAATAAGTATTTAACTTGCAAGTAACATTTTCATAATTTCAATATTTTAGAAAAAATATTTATAACTCTAAAAATATCATGAATAAAGATAAAAAGCCCAGTTTCTTTCTGATGCTGAGTCTCTTTCAAATCAGAGCAAACAAATTTGAATAATCATAGCTTAATTTAGCAGCCTCTGTCCCATGAAAAGACAATGGCCAGCAGTCAATGGGAATTCAAACCTTTTGACCTGTGTTGGCCTCTTTCCTTCGCTAGAGAAATTCCCTGTATGCAAAACCTATCATTGCATTTAAGAGCAACATGTACTGTGCAAACAAGAATTATGTTGATGGCTACATAGTTCTTCCTTGCCTTTGATAGGGCTGTTTCCTTTTCACTGCTGGAGAAGCCTTTCACAGGATGTGTTAGTGAGAAGTTGGTTTGCAAATAATGTTTTGGTTTTGTTGTTTGTTTTTTTTTGTTTTGAGGAGATTTTTTTCCTTATTTTATAGAGCTTGAGATCATCAGATGAGGCCAGCACTGACTCCTGGCTTACTTTGAGATATACGATAAGTTATTATGATCTGTCACTTACTTAATCATGCTCAAAGGTGTTAATATTTTGTGACATGTCTTGAATGAGAAGGTGCTGTAACTCAGAAGTTGTCTTCTGTCACGACTGTCAAGCAGGACATGAAATCTGGTCCCACCGGTGAAATTTACTGATCTTCCCTAGCTAATTTAGGACCAGGACTTCAATATGCCACTCCTGTACTATCCCAGAGAAGGATTGTGTTAATGAAGAAGTTAAGGAAATGTTTTTCAGTTTCTTTACACATCACCTGGAAATTTGACCACTGAATTAGAGTGCACTGTTGTATGTACCAAAATGTTTTCCTCCACCGTTTTGAGGAAAAATCTATTTATCAGAGCAAAAAAAGGTCTGTTCCCATATAGTCCTCTTGGGTTCTGATCCAATAGGAAGAATATAGAAGCTCCTTCTCCTGTAAAATCATCTTTTTTGATGGATGGTAGGACTGAGAGTATGTGGCATACTAAGGTCCTTCATTAAAAAATTACCAAAGTTTCTGTGGTCTCAGGGTCATGAGTATCTTTTGGATGTAAGTTCCTTGATGCAGTTCACAACACTGAAAAACAACATTAAACACATATCAGTCTGTACAGAACAAAAATTATAACCTCTGTGGGATGTAAACATGCTCATCTCATCATCCTTCCAAGATCTACCCCAGTAAGACAACACAGACAGTAAAAGTGCAAAATTATTTAATGAAAAATGACTCTTTCAAAAAGAATGTCATTACCCAGGCCAATGACTTCAATAGAAAAGACAAATATTTTGAACTTGAACAAACACAATTATGAGAAATTAAAGGATCAAACAAAACAACATACACCTGTAACAATGGAAAAGACTGTGACTCCTAAACTCATGGTTTTAGAAGGAGGAGGAGAGTGAGACTAACACAAAAATTTGTATCTTAGAGAGTCATAAATTCAGTTTGTCTACCAAACCAGTAAGACTGTCTCATCAAATATTGCAGAACATCTAACCTGATGCTCCTCCAAAAAGCAGGGGTGGTGTCAAATCACAGAACCTGGATGGATCTGCTAAGACTTGGCAGCATTCAAGCACAATAGGTGTGGATTCCTGACAAACTCCTCTAATAGAAAACTCTGTACTGCTCCAAGCCACTAATGTCTTCCTTTGTGGCTGAGTCAGTGGGGTCTGACTTGAGTGACTAAGAAGTTGTTTCCAGGTTACCTCAGTTCAGTTCAGTTCAGAAAACCATTTTCATGTTGTCAATGTAGAAAGTTTGATGAACTTACATAGTGGCTCTAGTACAAGTGGTCTTCCTGGGAATCATAGAATAGTCTGGGTTGGAAGGGACCTTAAAAATCATCTTGCTGCAACACCCCTGCCATGGGCAAAGTTGCCTTCCACTACACCAAGTTGTGCCGAGTCCCATCCAACCTGGCCTTTAGCACTTCCCGGGGTGGGGTATCCACAACTTCTCTGGGTAATCTGTGCCAGTGCCTCACCACCCTCACAGGGAAGAATCAGTTCCTTACATGTAGTACAAATTTACCCTCTATAAGCTTAAAACCATTCAGCCTTGTCCTGTCACTCCATACCTTTGTAAAAAGTCCTTCCCCATTGCTCTTGTAAAAACTTTAGGTACTGGAATGTGCTAGAAGTTCTTCTGAGAGACTTTTCTTCTCAAGGCTAAGCAAACCCAATGCTCTCAGTCGGTCTTCATAGCCGATGTTCTACACCTCTCAGTGCCTACTTCAATGGCCTCCAATGGACTCACTGCAGCAAATCCATGTCCTTCTTAATCTGGAAGACTGAGGCAAAAAAGTAGTTGAGTACCTCAGCTTTCTCCTCAGCCCTCCTGGTCCCAGGTAACAAGGTCTCCCATTTCATTCCAGAGAGGGCACACATTTTCCATAGTCTTCCTTTTATCACCAATGTACCTAGAGAAGATTTTCTTGTTGCCCTTGGCAGAATGCTGTTCTAACTTTTACACATGACTTTTAGTCTTACTGCAGGTCAAACAAAAGTCCAAAAGATGTATGTTTTCCTGAGGCTGTAAGGGTGTTAGGATATGGTTCCATATTTTCTGGTCTACCCCCATCTCTCTTCCAAATACATAAAGAATAATGGAAGGAGGTCAGAGGACAATTATTATAATTAGTCATCAAGGTCAGAACAAGAAGTAATGGGATGAAGCTGCAACAAAGGGGAAATTTTAGTTAATGATTAAGACAAACTTTATAACTATTAGGACAGCTAGAGCTATGGAACAAACTGCCAAGGGAGGTCATAGAACCACTTTCACTTTCTGCATTCAAGGGCAGAATTATAATCAGTCTCTTAGTAATGTCTTAAGGAAAATTAATTCCGTCTTGCTGTGAAGCACAAGCACAAGTTATGCCACTCACTAGGGTCCCTATTCCAACTCCAGCATTTCATTGCTGAATGTGTGGAAAAAAACCAAAACAATAATTTTCTGCTGTTCTAGAAAAGAAGTTTGAGGAGAGAAAGCTCCTGATTTATATATTAACTAATACTTCGCTAATGTTCTCAGGCTGTCTAACTGGGTGCCATTATACCTAAGAGATTTTAAAGAATATTAACAGTGCTTCCACCCAATTATTTTTATTTTTATCCAAGCATCTCAAACCTCATTGCAAGCTTTGTGAAGCTCGATTAACCTATCAAGCTTCACTACAGTATCATGTTGTGTCCAGGTGGTTATTATGACAAAAGCAGCTGTGTCATGAGACTTGAAGATTTATTTCTAAATCATAATAAATAGCTTGAAACAGTGCCAAATTCAAGATTGCATTGAAAAGGTTGAGTGTAACAGGGAAAATAGGTGTTACTTTAAAGGCAGATAGACAATTAATGGTGCACCCTTGATCCTCTGGGCCATGTCCAGAGAGCTAACTGAATTGAGCTTAGTGTGAAAATACGTGTGTGTGAATGTCTTATGGTCACTTTTCTACTTGGTTAAATCTTGGGTCGAACAATGAATTTCTGACAGTGTAATTTCTTTAGCTCTCTGGGTAAAGGAAAGCCTCTTTCCAAAAAAAAAAAAAACAAAACCCTGGGAGCTCCTTATATTAATTCTTACCTTGAGTCCAAAATCTGTTTGAAGTAGGAAAAGAACAGCAAACCCATTTTAAAGAGATGGAAAATCTACCATCATCTTTGGTAAAAAGTTCCCAGTGTTAATAATTTTACTGTTTAAATCTCTACCTTATTTTCAGTTTGAATTGCTGTAGCTTTAACAATCAGCCTTTGAACTTGCTGCAACTTTGTTCACAATGTTCTTTATGTAGACCTTTACAAGCCAATTGAATCTCCACACGTGTTTTACCTCTTCCAAGTCAAATCAAATGAAATACTGAATTCATATGGGGATGTATAAGAAAAAAAAAAATGTCTGAAACTTGGTGTGGGAAAATTGTACAAAAGGAATATTGACAAGCAGCAGTTACAACCATGTTTAAAAATTATTACTTCCTTCATTATCCTTCTCTTTATATAGACAGCTTTAAATCTTTTTGTTCCCTGGATTTGTAACGGCACACTTGCTTCCAGTTGTTTCCTTACACCCAGCTTACCAACCAATCTAGAGAGGTCCAAGTCAGTCATCTATTCTGCTCATTATTTACTGCTACACTCAAATTTATGTCATCTGAAAATGCTCTCAATAATGATTTTCTGTTTATTTTTTTTCCCCAGGTCCTTGTTAAAACTATTTAATCATGATGGGTATGAATGAACCATGACCTCACTGAAACTCCAATGAAAGGAGTTTTTGAGGACTGATTGCACATTTTATGTGGTATTTTGGGATCCAATACCCAGTATTTTTTTCATATGTGGAAAGTAAACTATATTAATTATTTAAACCTGCAGTACTAACTAAATTTTCCACTTATTCTTAGAGAAGTGTTCTAACTTATTCTTGCAAAAATGTTCTTATAATCAGCCAATCGTTGCCTGAGACTTTGAAGCTTTTGTTTGAGTACCATCACATCAGTCTTTCCAAGTTATAATGACTAATGCATTAAAAATTAATTTAGTCTACTTCACAATGTCTGGTCATAAAAGATCAGTTATTAGTTGTTTTTTGGTTGTGGGTTTTTTTGGGGCGGGCAAAGTGGAGAGGGAGTGGAAGTTACGTGACAAATGTTTTATATACTTCTTCAGAGTTCTTCAAATGCTGAAAATTTGATTTTCCAGAACAAGTTAAGTGCATATGAAAATTACGAAACATGTCAAAAGACAGTTTTATCCTGGCTATTTCATAGCAGCAGAAAAAGCCAGGGAGGGAGTATCCAGAAACAACTGTTTTGGTAAGCACCAAGGGTAGACTATACATAGGCAAGGTCTAGAAAATACAGACTAATGTATATAGGCCATCCTTAGACAGGAAGAGGGAGAAGTTGCTTCCTTTCTTGTCACTGTAAAAGTTCTTCTTTTTATCCTCTGACAGAGAATTGTGTCTAAGTGTCAAAAAGAAGGGTTTCGAGAGGCTGGAGCCAGCCATCTCCTTAGTGATGCCAAGCAATGGGATGAGTGGCTTTGGGTAGAAATCAGCAGATGGGAAATTCCACTTGAAAATGAGGAAGAATTTCTTTAATGTGTGGGTGACTGAGCACTAGAGCAGATCCAGAGAGATTGTGGAGTCTCTTTCCCTGGAGATATTCCAAAGCCATCTGGACACAGTCCTGAGCAATGTGCTGTACAGGACCCTGCTGGAACAAGGAGGCTAGAGTAGGTGAGCTGCAGTGGTCCTTTCCAGCCTTATCTATTCTGTGATTCTTATGGTCAGTTCAATTACACCAAAAAGATGTTGCAGCTCCAGCCGGGG
>WBMV01007399.1:844-22883 GCA_013396655.1 Campylorhamphus procurvoides
TGGGGATTAATATCTTTACATGCTTTCACCATATCCATAGGAGTGGGATCACAGAGACCTCTTAATACCTGCTGACACTGTGCGTTTGAATTGGAAATAGCAAGCTTCAGGAACAGGGCGTCCTGTGCTTCCTTCCCTTGCACCTGTTTCTCTACAGCATCTTTCAGGCATTCTGCAAAATCAATAAAAGATTCATCAGGTTTTTGAAATATGTTAGTAAATGGAGGAGATGATTCAGACGCCTCGGCTAGAGCTTGCAGCGCTTGAAGTGCCATGTTCCTTGTAGCAATTAGCTCCTGCATAGGTATCTGAGCCTGTTCAAAATTAAAAGAATAGGGTCCCTCTCCATATAACATTTGTATGGTCTGTTGCACTGACCTATGTGTAGTGGGCAAGGTTTCATGCACGTATTTACGAATTAAGGTATTCCACTCATCTAAAAACAATGATACTTGCATTTTGGTTAATATAGCACGCATAATATCTTTTAAATCATTTGGAGTGAATATAAATGCTGAAAAGAAAGAAGATAACACATTCATTACATAGGCTGAACTTAACCCATAAGTGGTTACCGCTTTTTTTGTGTCTTTGAAAAGTGTCACTGCTAATGGATTCCATTCGAGTGGTTGGTTAGGCGAATAAAATATGGGAAATACATTTATAACATTTGAATCAGAGAAATCATTTGCTGCCTTAATAACATTGTCCCATCTATTTACAAGAGAATTGCCTTTTGAAGAAAAAAATGGGTTAGAGTGAGAGGAATGACTTTTTGAATTAATTGAGGAGTTTGAAAATGGATTATGAGGAGAGAAATTGTTATTGAGTTGATGTCCTGGTTCGCTGTGTTGTCTCTCAGGCTTCTGTGAGTTGTGAGTTGCGCTGGCTGCTGGCAGAGGTGGTTTCCAAGGAGACGCAGGATGGGTGGAGTCACCAGCATTTTGGTAGTCATTGTCCCTTGAACCAGCATGGCTGGAGGGCATGCCTTCTCCCAGCTCTGTGCTGGTGATGTCGCTGGGAAAGCAAACCTCCCTGTCCCCCGTCCCCACACGGCCGCGGGCTGGGACACTCCTGGTATGGTCCTGCTTTGCTGCCGCGACGCTCGACTCCGCCCACCACTGCTCCGGCGACGAGGCTGGGGGCGTTCCTGCCTCCATAGTGAGGGGTGGTGGCATGGTCGTTGCTAAGGGCGGCGCCGAGCTCAGGTCCCGGGATGCTGGCTTGCCGGGCATGCGCAGTGAAGGAGGGGAGGATGGGGGCACGCCCGCGGGTGGGGGAGGGGTTTGGGGCGCTGCGGCAGCACAAACTGCAGTGCCTCTGGGCAGGGGGGCACCAGGGTCCCGCGCTACACCCACCCCTTGCGTGGCAGACCCACCGAGACCCACCTCCCCGCGCGGGCAGCCACTGTCCGGGCATGCCTGCGTTTCTGGGACCAGTTTCAATGCCTGCACAGAGCCGGCACTGGTATAACAAGTCATCCCCTCCCTCCCTGCACTCGACCACGTGGCGGATATTGCGTAATCTACTGGTTCGGGGCCAGTCCACTGTGGTGCAGCCGGTGGGACTACGGGAGGCAGAGGCTGCTCCAAATATAATGGTGGATTTATCCACTGGAGTACTGGCAGCGGCAGCCCCGGCAGCTCTGCCGGCAGGGGCGGGGGCGCCCCCACTGGGGTGCTGGGCTGGACAAATAGCATGGTCGCGGGCAGTCCGGGCAGTGCCGCGTGGATGTTCCCCAGTGGGGGCGGGCAGGACAGTGTGCCAGGCAGCAGCGGCGCACTGGGCTCACAGGGCACAGGGTTCCTGGGTTCTTGCGATGGGAAGAGACCCGCTGCTGCTCCCGTGGAACTCGTGCGGGGCTGGGTGAATTCCCCGCAAACAGAATACTGTCTTTGGTTAGTATTTTTCACGGTTCGTAACGGAGAAATGCTTTTTTCCTCTGCAGAGTTTACAAAAACTCCAATATTATCTTTTCGTTCTTGAGCTTCTAATATTAAAAGTACATGTGCCCAAGCAAAACTCGCATGAACAGCTGCTCTGTTATTCGATTGTACTGCTGTCCGTATTTGTTTCCCAAGTCTGTCCCATTCATTTGCTGTTAAAGGGATTTTATAATGGTTTTTAGCCATAAACTTGGAAAGAGATTTCAAGGAAGGTTTATCAGGTGATTTATGATTGTTAAGCAAAAGAGTCTTTAAATTTTGATGGTTCTCTTTCTCTCTCTTGGAGAGGAAGGCTCCCATCTTAAAAATAAAACGAAATGTCTATGGGTTTTTTTGGGGAAATTCCCGAAGCTGTAACCCACCGTCTGCCTGCAAGGTGAGGTGACGGTGTCTCCCAGTTGCTTTTCCTGAAGTGTTGCAGTTGCTGAACTGTAGACACACAGAGAACTGAGCTTCAGGGCCGTGCTGAATGCAGAATTTCCAATCTTTTTCCACGCTTGAATCCCTGTTGAGTTAAATAACTTCCTTTTCATAGAAGAGGGTGAGTTAAGTTACTCACACGTGGGGTACCAATTATCATGGCTGATGGGGTTCCCTCCCTCTCCCCTGTCCCCTCCAAGTGGCCACGTGGCTGGGCCACAAGGTTTCAGTAAGGAGGACACATACACACCAAGGACAGGAAGCAGAAAGAGAGATTTATTCACCTGGCCAGGTCATTTATAGACCCTCACAGCCAGGGTCAAAGGGGAGGGATACAAAAAGACCAATTGGGGAAGGTTTCACACAACCTGGCTGGGGCTTGCATACTAATTAGGAAGGTAAGGGGTTGCTTTCCAGGGGCCTGGGAGAAAGGGGAACACAGCAATAAACCTCATGTTACAATACAGTAAAAAACTCAGGTTTACAAAACACTTTGATTGATTTCTTCATCTTCTCCAGTGGCCCATCTCTTACAGGATCTGTTCCACTCTTGATATTGTGAGTCTACTCCCACAAATTACTATTTCTAATTTAACAAACAATTGTCTTCTTTCACTGAACAACCATATTCTCTGATGCAGATTTACGTATGTACTGCGTCTCTGTGTGCACAAGGGCATACCCCTCTCTTCATTTTAAAGTCTTTTCTAAAATGTGGAGAAAAGGTAGATTTCAGCTCCGTGGAAGAGAGTACTGAGTGCATTTACACATCTGCGAGCATGTTAATTCTAAGAAGGAGAATAACTGAAAGCTGTTTAGCTGCAATTATGTGGACTTTTGAGGCTGAAAGTAGTTTCAAGTCTATTCTTGTGGCAGTGAACAAAGATAACAATCTAAAAGAAGGCAGAGATTGCAGAAACACTGACAAATTATTTCCAGATTGCCTGGCTCCCGGGAATGCATTGCCCTGCTTACTCTGTACTCTACTCTGTTCAGTTCATGATTATGTATAAGTAGCAATTTTTAAACAAGAAGTGAAGAGATGAGAATCAGCTTCTAGATAGTTAAGTAGATCAGAAGGCCACCAGCAGTTTCAAGGCTGCTTAACCACATGGTGAATTGAAACTGGAGTACTTCTCTCCAAAATGGATACAAAGCATCACTTTTAGTTCACTTATTTGCTCTTACAGGTATATTTTTAACTTACCTTCTGTGTTTTTCTGTTTCATGTAGTTTGAAGTTCAGTTCAAAAGCTCTTACACAGAAACCTATGACCTTTCACATCTGCCTACGCTTCTGTAGACATCCCCACAGATAAGAGCTGAAAGAGGGACTCCATCATCCCTGCAATAATAGTGCAAGCGCAGTTTATTCAGCCCTAGGGAGGTTTTGGTCTAGAAACAAAACACTTTGGTTTATGCTGGCAGAAATGAAGGGAGGCACGCCTACATAACAGCCAAAAAAGACAAAGCTGTTTTGAAGCTTGTAGGTTTTAAAACCAGAAAGATCTATGTTATTTGTTCATTTGCATGCTGGTTTTGTCTGGAGTTGATGTAATTTTCATAGTAGCTAGTATTAGTCTATGTTTTGGATTTCCTCTGAAATAGTGTTGATAACACACTGATGTTTTGTTATTGATGAGCAGTGCCTACACAGCGCCAAGGCCTTTCCTGCCTCTCACATCACCCCACCAGTGAGGAGCCTGGGGTGCACAAGCAGTCAGGAGGAGACACAGCCAGGACAGCTGACTCCAACTGACCCAAGGGATATTTCATATCATACGGCATCATGCTCAGTGTATAAAGCTGGTAAAAAAGAAGAAAGGGGCATTTGGAGTGATGGTGCTTGTATTCCCAAGAAACTGCTATCCATGATGGAGCCTGCTTTCCTGGGTATGGCTGAACACCTGCCTGCCCATGGGAAGAGGTGAATGAATTCCTTGTTTTGCTTGAATTCCTTATTTTTCTTTTCTTATATTCACAGCTTTTACTTATTAGACCATCTTTATTTCAGCTGTTGAGTTTTCTCACTTTTATTCTTTCAGATCTTTCCCCGATCTCACAGTGAGTGAGTGGGCAAGTGGCTGTGTGGTGTTCAGTTGCCAGCTGGGGTTAAGTCACAGCAAACTGGATTTAACCTTTTTTCAGCAAAGATCCCACATAGTGATTTTTCCATTCAGCCCATCACACTTACAAATAAAAACTACCTATTTTTCTGCTCATGGAAATGTTGTTTCCTTCCTTGAAGAATCTGACAATAGATCTTTTGGTCTGTATGGTTGTCTCTACCTTTCAACACTTTTAAAAAGGTACAGGTTATGAACCAGGACCTTCAGAAATGTTCTTTGACTTGTTAAAAAATAACTCTCACAAAGTTATTATTTTCTCCGTGTATTTTTATTTCAAAGTGTCTGCATTTTTGCTTTTTTCTGAGAAGTTGCTACTTTTTCTCCCTTCACTGTTAAAATAATAAAGAGACATAGAAAATACGTTCATCTATAGTGCATTTTCAGTAATCTTCTAAGTGTCTATGATCTCAACATATGAATGGCATATAATTCTTCATATATTTTATGTTAAAGTTCAGTTATATAATGGCTGAGAGTTTTAGAGTTTCTAACCCCAAAGCAACAATTCAGTATTTTTTGTATTATTTTAACCTTCGGGTTTTCCAAAGCTGAGGATGACTCATTTCTCTTTTTTTGAGTATTACCCGAGTTTGAAAACTAACCTAAACTGGAAACAAATTTCTTTAAAAAATCACTTAAATACATTGAATCTTTAGTCTTATTTTCGTGACTCTGGCACTATAGTCATCATGATAAACCATTTAATACTTGACTTTTTGTCTTCAGTTTTGTCTGTCTTGCTTCAGGTTACTAGGATATATTAGTGGGACAGACTAGCTTAAAATAATTTGGTCATGAACCAGTAGTCTTGATCTATCAAGCTCCTATTTTACTGTAAGTTGTTTCATCTCAGTTTTAGTAATGCTCCTGAATGAAATCAACAGGCTCATAACCTTGAATCTTGAAGTAGCTCATCAGAACCTCCTGTGAATGGAGAATACTCTAAGAAACTGTAAGGGGTTTTTCTACAGTAACTGGAAGAGTAGAAAAAGAACAAACCCTGTTCTTCTGAGATCCCTTTGTCTTTTAATTTTCAAAGTTATTATAAGTCATAGATATTTAATTTAATCATATACCAATTTATGTCTAATATTCTGAGTCTCATATTGTCTTAGTTCAAAGGAGAACTAAGATATCTATATTGGCCAATAAATAATCCCTCTCCTTTAAATTTAGAGAACAGAACTTTAATTAAGAAAAATATATTTAAAGGAAAAAATAACAGTTCTTAACCACAACACTTATATATATATATATATATATATANCTAGGACACATATACTAGCATTTTATTGGATATAGTTAACCTTCTTATTCATAATAGTAACATGAAATTAAAGTCTGAGGAAATATGATAGGAAATGAAGTCTTGTTACCTAACTGATTTTCAGAAAAGATTGCAAGTATTATATATCAAATAGGAATAGTACAAATACTGCTTTTTTCACACATACCTGATGTGCATCTATAGAATCCTTAATTTTTTAATCATCATATATCCATTTGAAACACTGCTACAAAATGGATTTTTTTTGCATATGCATACTAGTTTTCTTTTAAAAGGTTTTCAAAATACAGCAAAGTTAATTCTCACCAAGCAGAAGAGAAACATCTTATTCAGAAATGTCATAATTAACTGGAGTAAAAACTAAAAGATCATCTTTTGCTAGCTGAAATATTTGTTTTTCATTTTCTGCTTTTGTGCAGATGTTCGGCTGATATGAACTTTAACATTGCTTTTTATTGTTATTTCACACTGAAACATAGCAATTTATCAATTTTCTTTTCCAGAAACAAAGGAAAACATTTTAACAAATGAACCCAAGACAGCATTTTTGATAGCTACAAACTTCATATAGTATAGATAAAATGGTTTATAATGAAGGATGATAATGAGACCACAGAACTGAAAATCAAGAGACTATTTTTTTCTAATGCAGAGATAGGAAAGTAAACTAAAATACCAGTAGTGAGAATGGAATAAGTACTGTTATTATAATAGCAAATATTATAAATAGGCAATGCCACTTTATGTAAAGAAAATACTCATACTGCAAATGATGAACTGTAGATGTTTGATTTTTGTGATTCAGCTTAATATGGTATGTAACTCCTTTAATTCCCATTGATAAGTTTTGCCACTGAGGGCATCCTGTATGTTGCAGAAACATTCAACACATCATGCGACCATGAGTTCACGTAACAGTGACTGGACCTCTAAAGGTCTATCCTGACTCAACACATCCTCTGGAAGGGTGTACTGCTTACCAGGCACTCATATCAGGGGTGTTACCGAGAGACACCAAGCCTCATACAGTGCACTGATTATTACCTGCTGCTGTTGTTTCACGTGCACGCCATTAATACAGCCAGGACCAGCCTGAGTACTATGAAGGATTACAGAATCCTGGGAACAGCAGTAAGAGACTCTGGAGAAAACATAGTTTTTTATTCAATGTTTGAAGGGACCAGTCAAATCTGGTTAATCAACAAATGGTTACAGGACTGTTGCCACAGCCAGGGGTCCATCCTCAGTCCATCCCAATTCTACCAGTTTGATGCTAGTTCCAGAACAAGATGCCCAGATCCTGGAGAGGGGTTTCAGGTCAGGAGGAGAACATCTGAAGGGCAGCAAGAGGTGCCCGACTTAAATACCTCTGTTCAAAGGCACAAAGTATGGGGATAAGTAAGAGTTAAGAGACATGCACATACCTGCAGGGCCATGGTCTTTTTGGCATCATGGAGATGTGGTGAGATGACTCCTATGACAGGAGTGTTGGAATGGAAGGATACAGGCTTTTTAGGAATGAGGATAGCATAGTCAATGACCCACTGGAGTGCATGAAGTTCCACCTCGTGATGGATAAGGAGTCAAAGGAGGCCTTATGGGTCAGAATTAAAGGGAGGGAAGACAGGTGATATTATAGTGGGGGTCTATTACAGGCCACCTAGCCAGCTAGACCAAGTGGACCAACCCTCTAGACAGATAGCAGCAGCATAGCATTCTCAAATCCTGGTCCTCATGGGGAACTTCAAGCACCCTAATATGAAGGGAAAAACAGCAGGGTATTCCTGGAATTCCTCCAAGTGATGGAGGAACCAAAGAGGAGAGGTACTGTTCTCTTCAACAAGATGGGGCTGCTGGGGAATGTGAAGCCCAAGGTCAGCCTTGGCTGTAGTGTGTGGGAAACAGGTCTGTGGATTTCTTGACAGAGCAAGAAGAATTTGACCTTGTCCAGTCTGCTCTGTACCTGTAAAGATAAACAGCTTGCAGAGACTGAGAGAACTCAGGAGCAGCAGCAGATAACAAACTTGGGTGAGTTGGTAGAGAGACAGTAGTTTGCACAGAGACAGTTTGTAACTGTGGCCAATAGATGATTGTTTGTGTAATGAGGTCCAATAATGTTCGTGCACATACCCTTAGGAAATATATAAAAGTAGCTGTGTGAAATATATATATATATATATATAATAAAAATTCTGTTACATCATCAGCTCAAATGAAAGAATGCTAGGAGAACCAAATGAGTTATCTCTGTCCTATGGAAACTCTCTGTGAGAGTTGCAGTGGCAATGGAAAGGTTTACTTCTGCATGGATTATTAATGTAACAGTACCAAAATACTTACATGTGTTCATTAATTTTCCACCACCCTCGCTCACATCCTTTAATATTCTTCTTGCTGATGGTATAGTTATAAAACTTCAGAGCTATACCAAGACTCTTCTGTGGAGTCTGTCATGAGCAAGAAAGACAGTGCAAGCAATCTTTTTCATTTTGTGGACATAGAACACAGAAGTCTATAAACTTAACTGAGCAATTACAGAGCTTGGCAATGTCACACTCTGGGAGATCNTGGAGCCGAGGGGCTGGTACTGCCTCCTCCACCAGTGACACCACCCCTGGCGCAGCCCCTGGCACAGCCACTGGCATAGGGACCTCCCCTGGTGCAGCCACCTCCCTCGGGACAGAGGCTGCACCCAGCACCTTGGCAGGCGGGGGTGCAGCGGGAGTGGCATCCAGCGCTGGGACCGTGGAGAGCGAGGGCACAGGAAGGGATGGCCCCCTTCCTCCCTTCCATGCCCCCGCCTCTGCCATGGACACTGCCGCTCGTGGCTGGGCAGGGGCAGCCCCCGGGCTGAGCAAAGTGGCACTGTGTTTGGCCAGCCATGGCAGGGGCAGATGCTGGAGCTCTAAAGGCTTCTGCCGAACCTGTTGCAGGGCTGGTTTGTGTTGCATTCACAAGCACAGTTGCAGATAGATACACCTGTGTGGGCAGAGCAATGCCTCATCGGATAGAATGGGGCAAGGCCGGGGCTCTCCCAGAGCTGCCCCAGCTGGCAGCTGCAGGCAGAGGTGTGATGCCCACATGGGGTGGCCCTATGGCCCAGAAGCCCAGCAGGAGTAGCTGTGCCAGTGACCCTTGGGAAGGGTGGTGGTTCAGACCTGGTCCTTGACCCCCACGGATCTGTGGGCAGAGCCACCCATTGGTGCCGGTGGGGCACAGAAACACCAGGCATTGCTGGGTCCAAGACAAGAATCCTGGCAAAAGCAAGGAAAGCTAGCCTGTGAAGAACACAGAGAAGTGGTGCAAGCAGTCAGGGATCAGATTGGAAAAACTAAAGAATTAAATCTGCTAAAGGACATCAAAGGCAACAAGAAAAGCTTCTATTAGTATGTTGGTGATAAAAGGAAGAAAAGGGAAAAAAGGGACCCTTTTCAGGAAAGCATTTAGAAGTATGGAGAATGCTGAGGTAATCAATGACTTCTTTGCCATAGTCTTTATCAGCAAGTGCTCCAGACGCACCATCCCAGTCACAGAAGGCAAAGGAAATGACTGAGAGAATGAAAAACCTTGACATATAAATGAAAGAGTTCAATATTTTTGAACAATATATAATGGATGGTCTCTATCTTGTTTCACCAGATTTTTATTTTGTGGAAAAGTGGCTTTTCAATGTCATTTAGTAGCACTCAACACAAAATCAAATCTAGAAATTTCCCTTGGATATAAAGTAATTAAATTTTGATATACCAGCCCTATGATATTACTGAAATGTTCTAAAATTGTTTTCTTACTTTATTGTTGGGGTTCAAAACATGGATTCCTCTGCAAAAGGCCCTGTAGCTGAGGCAAGCAAACCTGCTGCTGAAGCAAGCAGCATTGTCCTTCTCATGGGAAGGAAGCCTTGGGAAAAATCACAGAAGTAACAAGTCATGGCCAGCACAGCAGGTGTTTTACAATAGTGAATAAGGCCTTCTGTATTTTTGTTTAGTAATCAAGAATACTGTAGCAAGCATATGAAATCCTTGATAAAGTATAGAATCACCATTGTTAGAGCTTAGGGGTATAAATATATGTTATCAAACTTAATAAAGATTCCCATTCTATTCCCGTTCCTGTTCTTGTTCTTGCAATGCAACTGAGTGTATGTGGTTATTAACGGGGATCGTGCTGGAATTACCCCGCTGCACTTTATTAATTTAGATCTATGTTCCTAGCTGTATTACTGAAACTCATTAAAGATCCTGATTAACTTCTTTGAACTTCTTCACATTGCACGTCTACAGGTGCCTAGAGATTTATCACTGTTCATGTCACGTGTGTCCCAGTTTTGTCATCAAACTGTCACTGGATAAAATACAAAAAGAGTTTGAGAGCAGAAACTTGAATCTTGCTTTCCTTAACATTCTCACAACTGTGTCCTACTTTCTAGTCAGCATGCTCCATTTTGTTCTCTCTGCAACATTTTCTTCATCCTTTCTCCAAATCTGACTTCAGTTTCTTTATGGAACTTGATTCATTTTCTTCATAGTACCAAAGTTTTCTTTGAAGAAATGGATAGTATTCCCTTTATGAATCAGACTCGCATATATCTAAGGGTGATAGTGTCATATAGAGAGGGAAGAGTACTGGTGTAAACTCCTTCAGCTGCTTTTGCCAGGTTGAATTTAAAATAATGTTTTAAGAATAACAAGTACATGCTATTCTTGTTGCACCTTCAAAATAAAAGTTCTTTCAGTGAATTATCACCCCCCTTTGATAAGTCTTGTGGGAAAAAGCCAGGTAGGTGGGATGAATTATCTATAAAAACATTCCTAGATAACCTACTTGGATCAGACTTTGAAAACCCTAAATTTCAGCATTAACTCCTATATTTAGGGTTAGGCATTTGCAATGAGCTGTGTAGAACCCAACTCATAACTGGCACACACCTGAAATAAAATGTCTGCCTATTGACACTGAAGGAAAAAAAGAAAGAAAGAAAAAGTTAGTGATATATAATATAATGCATTTGTTTTCCTCTTTTTATTTTATTAGAAACCTCAGTCAACAGTTAAGTTATAATCAAGTCCAAATAATCCTCTAAAAAAGTTTCAGGCCCTGACAAATTTTTCATGATATATATGAATATGCACAGTTGTAGAAAAAGATGAAATAATAAAATGCATCTGCATTGCTGAAAATATACTTGTCAGGAAAATTCAGCATAAGTTAGTCATATAGCTGAGTGTCAAGGACATATTGATAAATGAATTTGTCAGTGACAGGAACTTGAAACAAAAATTCAGCCTTATTGCTATCTAACACTAGTAAGAAAAAAATATCTCAAAATTCAATTCTTCTCTAGCCTGTTCATTGAAAAGACAGTGCAGACATCATAATTACATTGCCAGACTGTAGCAAAAAAGCATAATTATGACCCTGCTTAGCATTTATCTAGCACCTTTCATCCAGAGATTTAAAGTGCTTTGTAAACAAAAACTAATTAAGTATACTTATAGCTTCCTTTCTGCTGCAGACAACAAAAACAGTTATCTTTCTTGGTAAGTGCCTTTCATTTAATGTTGCAGGGTGATGGCGGGGGATAGAAATTTTCTTAGATTTATATTGCATCAGCAAGTTCATCTTTGTCATTTTAGGACACTATGCAACCACGGCTTTTGTGCCTTTAGCACATCACACACAAAAACATCTCTGGGACTTCCACTGTCCATTCTGAAAAGCTGTTTTACCTCTTCTTAAACATGCAGCAAGTTTCTGTACTAAACTGCAAGATCAAAGAAGGTTAAACCATCATTTTCTAGTCCTTGGTCAGTGTCATACACATGATGCACCTCATGTTTTTCATATTACCTCCTTTCACAACAGCACAATGTTATAGAAAATCTTCATTAGATCCTCTGTGATGGCACCTCCATAAAAATCAAAGAAAACAAAATACAGTTTTGTGCAATATAAATCTTCAGATTATTCTCAACTGCATTTGAAGTTCTTTATGCAAAAAGGACTCTTTACAGTAAAAAGCACAAAAGATGCACAGAAGATCCAGACAACATAACAAATGTGTACCATGCCCCCACTTCAATTTTATCATTCTACGTCTGGGCAGGATTGAACATGTCCAGAATATTTTCACCAAGCAACATTCAGCTCAGTTGCATCCCAGAATAAATATAGGGGTAATGTCTGCACACATATATGATGCCCCCGTTTGGAATCGATCATCTATGTGTTATTCCAAATAGGCATTTCTCAATATCTCTTTTCTATATTGGTGTTTAAAATAAATGGATAATTATTAAAATTAATTAATTTTCAATTTTATAAGTAAAATAATTTCTTTCATAATAATTTCTTATTTTATGTTAAACATAGGGGAAAAGATGGTTTCAATTAATGTTCAATCAAAGCACATTTTCCTTTCTCTAGTTATAAATCTAGCAAATACAGCATGGGAAGAAGGATTTGAGGATATATAAAGGCCTGGGAAACAAAGTAAAGAAGGGAGTGTATGTAACCTTATGAAAAATTATGTTGATATATGCGTGTTTATATATGCATATAAACACACATATATATGTATATATTCATATATATATATTCATATACATATATTCCATTCTGGATTTTTTTTTTGTAGGAAATAAACAAAAGGAAAATATTTCTATTTACCCTTGATGTTCTAGTCAACAAAACTGAAAGCCACAAGGTTTATTTAAATTTAAAGAAAAACTGAAGAACTCTTTGGAAGGAATACAATGACTACAGATCAGAATTATCCAAAAAAAAAAAAATTTACATTAGAGTAAATCCCTCATCTGGGAGGTGAAAAGCCTGCCCAGCATCCAGTGAATAACTGGATGATTATGTAGGCAGTGTCTTTGCTGCAATTCTTCACATACTAATCATTAGTCAAGGAAAGAAACAGAGTAATTAATATTTGAATGAAGTCATGATGATTGATGCCTTACTCTGAGAGAGCTTGATAATAGGATCAGGCAAGAAAAAAATGGCTGTCAAAAGTGATGTTTTGAGAAATATTCTGATCCAATACATACCTTAATAATAATATGAAAGCTCTTAGCAGCAGAATTCACATCAGATGCAAAATAGCTGCCATCCTGCCAGATATTGTTAGTACCAGCAACATCATTACAAGAGTGCCCAGAGACTGTGGGCTAAATCAGGAGCCATTATACTGAGTAGTTTACACACACATGGTACAAGATGAAATTTGACTGCCTGAACTGATGGTCTAAACTGTCAGGACAGGTGGGGGTAAGAAACGAGGGTACAGAAGAGCCCGACAACTGGGCAATTCCTCACAGATGGGTGTGAGAACAGACAAGGTGGGTCCTGACCCAGACAGCCAGCTAGAAAAGAGGATTTGCCCAGCAGTCATGTGACTGTGTTAGTATTGGGAGTGGGATGTTATAGCTGATTGTGCAGATACAACTCAAAATGTCTCTGTGACTTCTGGATTGTAAGTGGCTCACTGTCGGGGTCAGGGGAGCCGGATACCAGAATTGGAGACGAAACCACATGGATAAGAAGAAGAAGCCCCCAGCTGAAACATCACTGTGGATTGAGGAACATCTGCCCACTGATTCAAGAGAGAGTTGAAAGTTTTAAAATTTGCTGTTAGATAGTAGTTATCTGTATTAGATTAGTAATTATTATATTTCTATTGTTCCTTTGTTCCCATTGGCTATTGTACCCCAGTTACAACCCCATGATTGGCCGCTTCCTATCCTTTTTCCATTGGTTAGCCTGTGGTGCAGTCCATCTGCACCATATTTGGCTGGCCACAACTTCTCCCCTACTTTGCCTTTCCTTGTTTAGTGAAGCCCATCCCATTCTTTCCTTATATGGTGCAGACCTGTGAGACTCCTCCCTGAACTATGCCCAAGTTCTTGTACCTTCCTTTGCCTACCCTCTATAAGCCGGTGCTCCCCTCAAATAAAAGGCCATTTTGCTCCACCCCTCATGCAGAGTGGCTCGTCATTTCTCACCCATCAGGTCTGCGTCAGCTCACATTGAGCTGCTACGAAATAAAGATAAGGCAAGATTATTTTTTCATTGTACACACGTTCCTGTCTTCTGTTGAGCTTCCGAAGAAGCCATCATAATACCCAAAATCACAGTAACCTATGTTCCAACTCAGAGCAGAGATGACTATTTTCATATAAGGTAAATGGTCTAAATATTTCAGAGTTACAGACTGATTAAAATGGAAATATTTTTTTATTAAATAAGCAGAAAATAATTATTTGTTATTATAAAATGGCATAATAATTGCTTCATTTAAGTTTGAAGAGACCTTTAAGATCAAGTGCAACCATAACCCAGCACTGCCATGTTCTCTACTGAACCATGTCTCTAAGTGCCATGTCTAAATGTCTGTTAAATACCTCCAGCAATGGCAACTCAAGTACTTTTCTGAGCAGTGTATTGCAATGCTTGACAAATGCTTTGGTGAGGAAATTATTCCTAATATCCACCTAAACCTACCCTGATGCAACTTGAGGCCATTTCCTCTCATCCTGTCAGTTCCTATTTGGCAGAAGAGATCGAGTCCCACCTCATTACAACCTCCTTTCAGGTAGTTGTGGAGAGCAATAACGTTCCCCCTGAGCCTCCTTTTATCCAGATTAAACAAACCTAGTTCTCCCAGCTGCTCCTCATTAAACTTGTCTTCAGACCTGTCATGAGGTTCGTTGCACTTCTCTGGTCTCATTCCAGCACCTCAATGGCTTTCTTGTAGTGAGGGACCCAGACCTGAATACAGGATTTGAGTTGCAACTTCACCAGTGTACAGGGGGACAGTCATTACTCTGGTCTTGCTGGCCACATTATTTCTGGTACAGGCCAGGATGCCATCAGCTTTCTTGTCCCCCTGGGCACACTGCTGGCTCATGGTCAGTCACTGTTGACCAGTAACCCCACCTTTTCCCACCAGGCAGTTTTCTAGCCACTGTTCCTTCCCCTATAGTATAGCACAGGGTTGACCCAAGCACAAGACCTGATACTTGGCCTTTGCTGAATTTAGTGCACTTGGCCTCAGCCCACTGATCCAGCCTGTCCAGATCCATCTGTAGAGCTTTCTTACCCACAGGCATATTAACATTCCTGTTCAACTATTTGCAAACTTACTGAGGATATACTTGAACCCTTTTTCCAGGTTATTGATAAAGATATTAAACAGGAGTGGTCCCAAAGTTGAGTTCATTTTGGTTAATTTCTTCTAATTCTAAATGTTTAAGTCTATGAAATCACTAATTTATCACACATGCTAAAGCTGTCAGCTACAAAACTTCTCAACATGTTGACATTGAAATCAACATCAAAATATACAAAAGGGTTAGCCTAAGTATTTTAGAATGAAAAATGAGAAAATACGATCCCTTTCATTGTTGCCATAGGGTTTTCATGAATTTGTAGATTTTTATACTTCTAGGTATACTTCTCACATATAGTGTAGCTAACAACCTCTGACCCTGTGTTAGCTGTCTTAAGGGTCAGATAGTAGCTGGAACACTGTGCTAAGAAAACATGTACCAGAGCTAAGGCAACTAGATACCATGTTAGTCAAAACAAGAAAGCAAAGCCCAGCAACCTTGGAGAAGCTCCAATAAGGCAAAGGGGTCTTAAGACCTCCAACTCAATTCTAAGAGAGGCGTACCATGAGGCGGAACTAAGGGAAGTTCTGGGCATGGGCGTATCTTAGATTGGATGGGACCTTTAGATATGATAATTGAGTATAGTTACAAAATTAGCATGCTGCCACGTAGANAGCGGTGGTGCTTGGAAAAGAGCTCACATGGTATTCCTGAGGCCATGAGTTCATCCTAGCACCGGTCTTTTCTATCTGTTACTTATCAACACGTGTTGTACTCTTTTTATACTTTATATACTCTTTTATACTCCTTTATATTCTGTACCCCAAAACCCTATAAGTAAAAGAACTCTTCTCTGCTTTACCCACATAAAGTTGTCTTGGAAAGGTTTTTTTCCCCTTCCTTAAGGCAACATTATTTTGAGAGTCATTAAGAAACAATGTTCAGTGATCATAAGTTGGAAATGCATTGAATTAAAATATGAAAAGCTAATCTAAAGGTATGTTTGTTCAGAAATTTTCTACTCTTCAAGAAAAAAAATAGTGAAAAGGTATTCTTACTGTCTTTTAGTATTTACTATCTTTTTATATAAGAAAAAATGTAGTGTTTATTCTTGAAATAAAACTTTTCTACATTCTATCCATTATATAAATATACTGACAATAGCTGTTATAAACAATGTTAAGGGAATTAAATGTGATATGCAAATATATAATTATTGTGATACATTTTAAAAAAAGGTAAAAAATATTTTTAAAAATTTTCATGGAGTAAAAAAAAAAATCACTCAATTATAGCTCCACATTAACATGAATTCAAACTATGAAATATCTTTATGAAGAATTACACTGATGGTTATTCTGTTTACGCAGTAGAAATACGAATTTATTTCCCTATTTTGATTTTAGTGGAGTTGGAACTCTCAACAGTATTGTCTTAGTTCAAGAGAGAACTAAGATATTATGCTGGCCAAGAAATAATCCCTCTCCTTTAAATTTAGGAAACAAAACTTTAATTAGGAAAAAAAAAATATATAAAAATAACAGTTCTTTACCACTATATATATATATGTATGTATATATATATATACCCAGCAAAGAAACAAATAACAACAGTTTGTAATAAAACCCCTCCACCCCCCAAGTGACAAGGCAAAACAGTCAAAAGGTCTTTTTTGACTACCCCCAAAAAAGGGGAATGCAATTATATCTATGGACAGCAGGTGGCGCTGTGGCACCTCCACTGCTGGCCTCTCTCTCCCAGGGGTTTCAGTAATATTTATGGACAGCAGGTGGCGATGTCGTGCCCAGCCGGCTGGGCTCCCTCAGGGTGGTGGCAGTTAGTTTTCAGGTTGGTTCCCATGAGAAAAATGGGAAGGCAAAGCAGCAACAATCCTGTCTCCGCAGGGATGGGAAACCGGGGCATTCTCCCTCTGTTTCCTCATGGTACATTTTGTGGTGTTTATAATCGTTCACAGATGAAAAAATGGTCGAGTTGGCAAAGGGAAGAGGAACACCATCCAGGATCCAGTGATGCCGAGATCAGGGAGAGTGTGTGTTGTCCTCCTTGCTCCGCCAAGAGCTGAGCTCCTGCCTTGTGCAGAAAACCAGAAAAACCAGTCCCATCCCCTCTCTCTCCCCAGCTGGGGAGAGATTGGAACAAAAAGGCAGATAACATCCGCATATGCATGTCTTTTGTCTCCTTTGTTAAACATCTTTACCAACACTAGGCACTGGATCCAAGGTTTTTTGGAAGGAATTCCAGCTTAGGTTTGAAACTCTAACAAGTATTAATTTTGCCAAAGACACTGTACAAAATTCTAAATACATATAAATAATTTCCAAATTTTATTCCAGAATATGCTTCGTATTCAGTGCTGGCACTATGATTTTATTCTTTTGCTTTATTCTCTTTGCAATTCCTAATTACTGCTTGAAGGTCAAGTGAGCAAGTTATGCCAATTGATTCTGTTTTTCTTACAGAAGACAATTCTTCTCATATTATTGCATTGGTTATGTATTGTTACCAGCATATTGGAGTTGACCAATATATTTCAAATACGATTTAATCCTACTTTGTATATATTTTTATCTAGACTGTTCTTCCCATGAATAAACTTTAGGAATATAATTCTTAGAATTACTCATTTCTGTAACAAGTGTCATATCTGAACTGTTCTCAGGATAAGGAATGGAAAGTTATTGAAAATTACACCTAAACCCCAGTATATAGGATCTTTTTGAATGAGATATTTAGCATTTTCTTTTAAACTTGCAGGCAGTGAAATAACATTTACTAGGAGTCATATAAAATAGTATGTTCAAAGATCCTTTAAATTTAATTATAAATTATTTTAATTTAAACTGTGATAGTATTCAGCAGATGATTTATTATAGTGCTAGTAAATGTTCTCCATAGTATAACAATTTTCCACTTCATTGCTGCCATTTGAAAATGACGACAGAAATTGCTTCACTTATTTCTTCTTATTATTGATTTATTGTCATGGTTGCAAAGCATTTCAGCTGGCTACTATAGTTTCCTATTTCATCAATGCAGTTAAAAAACACCTTGCCGTTTTCTCAGATTATGTTAAATATTCTTTCTCTTTAAGTTCTAAGTGCTATGTTTTTTCTAGACAGCAATGGAAAAATCAATTTCATTGACCATGATGGAATTTTAATATACAGCACTAATTTTCCTTCAATCCTTAGATACAGTTGTTGACTATGTCACACGTTCCAATCCTTGTTAATCTCAAGAACAAAACAGTGTAAGAGAAAACAGAATAAGAAAGAATTTGAGTTGGTCACACTGTTACCTTTAACTCACAGTGGAGCTTCTGTTCCTAAATACCAGATCAACTGTTAACAGTATCTGATTCTTGCAGATGTGAATGCAACATTAAGTCATTCATTGCAAACCAGATTTATTAAATGTTTTTTTTTTAAATTTTATATATATATATATATTTATAATTTAAATTTATTGAGCATAATACAAAACCAAAATGCTGCTCAAATATTGTTATTAACAATAACCTCCTCTGAAACAGATTGCAAAGGCAGTCTAATCTAGGGCTCAACTATCTTTGCTGTTAGAATGTTACTCTTAACCATAAAGTCCTTTGTTATACATTAATTCTTACAACAAATCTAAATCATAGAAAATGCAAATAAGCAATCTTTCTTATAAAAAGTGAAATTAATCTGTGGAAAAATGTGGATTTCTTTGTTGGTTGTCATTTGCATTTTACCCAAGAAACATGAAGACTAGCTTTGTAATAATGATCTCATGGTGCAGTCAGATTTGTAAAAATAATCAATACTCCAAATTTTTATAGATTATATTTTGAGCACTTAAATATCAAGAAAATATATTGATAATAAAGAATCTTCCTGGTATTCTTTTGAGAAAAATGATACCTTTTATACTCTTCAGTTAGAAAGGAAAATAGTGCATATTCAGTATGATGCTTATGTCATACATCATTATGTGGTTCTTGCAGGCATAAGAACATGTCCTAAAATAAATTAAGACGCTGAGTCCGAAAAATCTTCAGATTTCAAAGACTGATCTGATATAATTTTTCATATAATAGAATGCACAGAATATATTATTAAATATTTTGAGATAAACAGTTTTTCCAGAGGAGAATACAAGAAAGAAGATTGTAGAACACAATTGAGGAGGGGGAAGGAGAAGGAATATGGAACTATGTTTCTGGTCTGTACTCCTCCATTAGTGAGCTAATGTACAATTAGTATCAGGTTTGAAAGATACAGGCTACCACACTCTTGAAGATCACTAACTTCTTACCTTAATTAAGAAGCGAGGTTATCCTCTGCTGAATGATGGCATTATTTTTCTTAAAGACTGAAGACTGACTATTGTTCCTGAATTACTCCTGGATTTCTTCCAGAGACTGATGCCATAAATGCTTGACACACAGTAATTTACTTGCAAATGAAAGAAGGAATAATCCATGTGATAATTGATAGCTGATTAATCTTCATGCTGAAAATACTCAGATACTTTAGTTTCTTGGCAATATCTAATTAGAGAGTATTCAGAGAGTAAGAAAAGCTGTACTTCTATAGTTCAGAACATCTCCTGTTCTGAGACCTTCAAATTGAGAAGTAAGATAGTTTCCTCTAATCACATACAGAGTGGCAGTCAAAAGATTAACCTACAAGTGTGCAGCTTATGAAATTATCCTCAAAATCCTTTTGCACTAGAAATTAAATTCGTTATGTCAGTTATAAGTCAGTATTAACAGAATTGACAAGGAACAGTTATTCTGCAGAGACAGACATTTTTCCCTTATATCTTGCCTACATTTAAAGAAAATATAAGATACAATTAAAAGTGTTATACCTAGCCTATTGTTTAAAATAAATACAGTGCATTAAATGCTAATTGGGAAGCATCAATGTTAAATAAATATTAATTGGTGAAACTTTTCTGTCCTTATAGAAGGTCAAATCACCAGAGGAAGATCTCTTGTACTGAACAGGAAGAACAGGCATTAGAAAAACTGATGTTTGGTGGATTTTTTTGTTTTTTTGTTTTTTTTTCAGTATATATGGATATACATGTCAATGGGAGACTTTGAGCAGAATATACAAAAACTAATCTTATTAAGGGCTAACAGTAGGTTCATTGCTCTTGAGTGGAATGAATGCGAAATGCTGTACAGAAGGAGACACTTCTTTGTCTTGTCACACCCTTCATTAACTCTAGACTTCAAGAAATTGCTATAATCTGCAGTTTGATCTCTGACTTAATGGCAGCCTAATGAGCTTCCTGATGCAATTTGTGAGTCCTGCAGTTGGTGCTAAACTAAAGCATGCTTTAGCTAAATGCTTGTGATAAAAATTTTTCTACCAAGAGAGAAGCCAGCAGAATTCGAGATGTTATTGCAATGGCTCAGAAAATGTAGCCGAAATTGTGTGCCAAGGCTGAATTTATCTAGCTTAATTTGAAGAGATAGGACTATGTTATGTGTTTGTGATCTAGCATGAAGAGTTTTCTGTTATTATTTTTATCCGTTCTGTAGGCTCTTATGGGTTAGGATCATGACTTTACCCCTTAATTTTCTCTTAGATTTACTGAATAGGTTGAGTGTGTTGAACTTCTCTGATTTATTTACTGAGAACCTAATTGACTCACCTGCAAAATGTGACAAAAATTCTTGTATTTGTCAGGTAATGTCCATATTTAACAAGTAATTTGTAACCTGGTTGTTGGTAGATAACCTACCCAAATATTAACAGTATGAAAAGTACCATTTGGTAATACACATGACAATAACTAAACAATTTCCATAGGTAATTAAAAAGTGCAAGGATGGAGAACCAATTGAAGCTGTAAATTATGCTTGCACATGCACACACGCACAGACACACACACACCCCTAGTGTATTTTCTCATTCTTCTTTCATGACCAATTATTTATTCTTATATTTTCAACATACAGCATATATTGTCACTAAATATAGATATCATAGTGGTGATTTCAAGCGATCTGTGGGCAGAGAGGTAGCAGCAGTTCGGTAACTGTGTGGCTACTTTTAAAAGTATCATACAAGCAGGTCTTTAACCACCTTCCAGTCTCCCTGTTTGTCTCAATTCTACTGTAACAATATAAAGGATATTAATCGCTTAATGTAACTTACTTGCCATTAGTATCTGGGTGTGCTGAAGCCTTAGTCTGCAAGTTGTGAACTTTCTCCTGAATATGGTGAATTTTTTATAGTTAAGTGAAATGAGGCCTTGGAGCTGGTTCAAACTGGAAGATAAAGGAGCAAGGAAAGCTGTGACACTCATCAGCTGCAACCTTAGGAGGTAAGAAAAGAAACAGTCTGCCTATAGACAATGAAGGCATCTAATGAAGCATGGGAGACCTCAGACACCAATATTATCACTGGTAAGAACTGTCAATAGAGAGGTGAAGAATTTAGATTATAAAGGTATAATTGTGCAGGGATTTCTTCATTCAGACTCCATTTGTGGAGGCACTGAGCTCACGATGCTTCTACTGCTGTACCACTCAAATACATTACCTTATTGGATTTAAAGCTTCTTGTTTTAGTCCCTAACCATTTAATCTAATTCTTGCAAACTTTCTATTTACTCATTTTCATGTGAAAGCATCGTGTTCCCCTCTTCTGAGTCTAATTTATTCCAAAGATATCACTGTAATTATTTGGGCACATGTTTATCCTGTGACACCAATGAATGTGTCATACCTTCTGGGGTCAGGTGCATGCTCAAACACCTCAGCTCCATGGGTAGAGGAGACCACTCTTACTTGCCTTCCATGTGAAAGGGACAGGGGAGATTTAGTTTAGATATCAGGATTGTTTTGTTGGGGTTTTTTTAACCCAGAGGGTGGTGGAGCACTGGAATAGGCTCCTCAGGTCACCAAGCCTGTCTGAGTTCAAGAAGCATTTGGACAATTCTTTCAGGCACATGGTGTGATTCTTGGGGTGTCCTGCACAGGGCCAGGAGTTGGACTCAGTGATCCAGATGGGTCCCTTCCAATGCAGCATATTCTATCATTCTATGAAAGACCTCAGCTGCTTTAGGCTCCTTACACCCTAGGCTTTTCATTCTGCAGATTTTTTAATTTTTTTTTTTT
>WBMV01007399.1:22907-396292 GCA_013396655.1 Campylorhamphus procurvoides
TTTTTTTTTTTTTTACCTACCGGGAGAGACAAAAATACAAGGAATTTGTTATACAAAGTCCATATCAGTAATATGAAACTAGAAAGGGAACAGACAGACAGAAGAGCTCAAATACTGTGTTGGAGAGATTCATGATAAAATAAAAATAATGCTACATCCCATCAATACTTCTGGAAATAGGACTTGAGTCTGTACTCTGTTGGTACACTTAACAGGGGAACTCAACAGGAGTTATGACACTGAAGGAAATCAGTATAATTTGGCAGAAATATCTTTGTCTTTATTGTCTAAATCAGCTATATCTGGATTTTCTGCTTCTGCTATACTGCAAAATGAAACCCTTTCTTTTTTCCTTTTTTGAGTAGTAAACTGATATTCATGAATATGTTCTGAACAGCTAAAATGCTCAATGTGAGACTAAATGAATTCCTTTTGTCTGAGCATAAGAGGGAGGGTACCAATTTTCCTAGTATGAGAAAGCACACAGTGCAAGGGTATATAATTTAAAACACATTAGCAGCTGGATATTCCCCAATCCTTCACTGAGCTGTCTGTATTGAGTAATAACCCCTTTCACTTGCTTATGCTCTGTATGACACAGCAAATCTGAGGAGGGTTTTATGGTGAGTATCTGATAAGTATAGAATCTAGATTATAATCAAGCATTTTGATAGGTAGCTCAATAATACAGTGGAAGAACATGACAATTATGAAGGATAGTTCACTTCAGGAAAAAGAAAGTATGTTTTTTTAAAAATGTTGAATAATCTGTGTAAAACCTTGGGAATACAGTATGTAAATTAGGGAAGAGTTCAATAAAAAACAGAGAACTGATACCCTTTGCAGTAAAATTTCAAGACTTACTCAGGTTTTTAAGGCTTTTCTACAGTTTGTAGTTATCTTCTCAACTTCCAGAAAACAGTAATTCTCACCAGTGATTGTGGTGTCCTTTGAATTACAGAATGTATTTTAATATATATTTTGGATGTTATAGGAGACAACATTGATGACTGCAATGACTGCAGCTTGTAAGCAGCAAATCTGTTTTATCAATCCAAGATTATTATATAGTGGTCTGTTCTCATACTATAAAGACAATTAACTATAGAAATGCTATCACAAATAAAGTGAAATGTGGTGGCCCCAAGTGTATAGGCCCCACTTTGAGGTCATGTGAAATCCAGATTCTGTTTTTAAAAATATTTAGTACCCCTTAATTATGCTCAATCTTTCTGCTATTTGTAATATTTATAATAACAAGAAATTATAAAATTTAATGAGGCAGAACCAAATAACTCAGTCCTATATCTGTTCTTTTCACATGTTGTTACTTTTGTTAACCTAAGCCAAAGAATTCTAAATACAATGAAGTAAGTTTCAATGGTTTCTTTAAAGTCAATTTGATTTAAATGCCTACCTGTCTGTGAGGCTTTAAGTCTATCTATTCTGCCCAAAGATTTGCAGCAAGTCTTTAGCAGCAATTGGTAAAAGTCACAGAATTTTTGCAGTTCTCTCCAGTGGTTGAGTCAAGAAGAATAAAATAAAAACCTGTTACAGGGAGTTAACATATCTTTTCTCACATCTGAGAAAAAAAAAATAAATCAAGTGAGTTTCTGGATTTTTGCTTCTTTATGCACAGTCACTAGATTTACACTGCTGGAATTAGACTAACAATTCCGTGATGAAAGAGCAAAAACAAAAACAAAAATCCAGAAAACAAATAGGCAAAAAACAAAAACAAAACCAAAACAACCCCAAAACAAACCAAAAAAAACCAAAAAACCTAAGGCTGGATTCAGATCATCATGGCACCTAATTTTCTTCATATAGAATTCCAGTGACCTACAGATGCCTAAGAGTTCTTAGACCATCTTTAGTATTTCTTGTACCTATTGAAGGCAAGAGCAAAATTAATATTTCTGAGAGAATTTTTGTTGTTCTACCTTCCACTCATATCTAATTTGAAGAAAGTAGACTCTTGCTGCCTTTTCTTCTGTTCTCTTTCACTTACATGCAATTTGAAATCACTTGTCTGACTAACAAACAACCCAAACCTCTTTTTTTCACATTAAATATAATGTCTTTTAACTTTATTTCAAATTCAATGTCTGAATTTTATTTTTGTATTTATTGAAAACCTGTAATCATTAATTTTGTCCAAACACATATTTTTGCATCTAAAACATACATAAGTATTGCTAAGCAACACTTAGCAGATGCTGTTTTTAGAAACTTCTGCTTATACAACAGAGACTCTTTAATATTAATCATGCAAATTATAATGATGTTGTTCAATAAAAATCAAATTTCAGCCTGTTAATGACCTTTATAGACATTTTTCTGTCAGCAGCAATCATCTATGCAGCAAGTTCAACCGTATCTGCATAAGGCAAATGTATAGGATCTTACCATTTAAACGAAAATGAAATCATCAATTGTAACTCCACTAGTATCAGTCTAACATTGTAATGCAGCAGCAATTTGCTCCTGCTTGCCACTGCTGGCAGAACTAAGCAGCACAAAAATTATTGAGACAGATGCACAAGTAATCAGTTATGTCACTTTATTGATGCATTCATGATTATCCCTTAATGAGGCAGAATTTCTTAAGAGAGAGTACTTGTCCCTAATGAATGTTTCTTCAGATGTCAGATTTGTTTGTCTTACACATCTGCTTTCCTTGTATGACCTGCTATCCTTAATTACTCTTTATAGGTGCAGTGGAAAAGCAAAATTCTTTAAACATCAGGGGACCAAAGATCCTCATTTTCATTACATGGAAACAGAGTTTCTGATAAAATAAAATGAGATTCTGAGATGTGAGTGAGGTCTCAATTTAAAAAATAAAAAAAAAGCCTGAGGAAAACACAATATAAGATTTTAATTCAAAATAAAGATTTGGCAGCCATCTAATGGATTACTGATGGCAGATGAACAACCTATTTGTTTTTTTTCTGTCTTTCTCTACAACCCAAAAGCTGGAACATAATATATCCTGTGCTAAATTTGCTCAGTTCCTTTAATATTGACTGGTTAGAGAATGGATAATAGTCACAGAAGGTTGGTGGGGCAGGGAGAGGGCAGTGTTCAACAGCCCACTTACAGAATGGAACCAGGATGTGCCTTGAATAGTGAAATCCAGAATCCTGTTATATTATGGTATTTCCTATAGTACTTTCTTTTGTTAGAATAGGAATATCTTGGCACCTAAAGTAGGGTTCAAAATCATCACTTATCTAAGAGAATGAAAAATAAAGTTTTTCAGTGTGTCTTGTATGTTTTGTTTTTTTTTTGGGAGGGGTGTTGGTTGGGTTTTGGGTTTTTTTTCTTTGTTTGTTTTTGTTGTAGTTGTTGGGGGTTCTTTTTTGATTTTTTATGTTTTTTTTTTTCCTCCAAGATTTATGGTATATCTATGGGGATGACTGTAAAGAAAAGAGTTTTCATCTCTAAATTCCATGTAAACTAGGTGAGAACCAGTTCTCACCAGAACATATAGATTTATGCCTAAACTAAAAAACTCCTTTCTCTTTATTCACAAGCAAGTGAAATCTATTTTGCTGTCTGCATAATCCATGCACTAAATTAGGGTCTCATACCTATAAAGTCATACATTAAAAATGGTGCTGAGCAACTTTGATACTGAATTAAAGATTTCCCTCTGGTTTAACTCCAGCCAGCAACTGAGTACCACACAGCCACTCACTCACTTTCACTGTGTTGGGATGGGAGAGAATATTGAAAAAGTGAGAAAACATAGTTTGAGGTAAAGACAGTTTAATAGGTAAAGTAAAAGCTGTGCACACAAGCAAAGCAAAGAATTAATTCACTGCTTCCCATCAGCAGACAGGTGGTCAGCCTTCTTCAGAAAAGGGTTCTATTATTTCCTATCCATGGAAACATTCCTGGATGTTGGAGGCATTCAAGGTTAGGTTGGATGGGGCCCTGAGCAACCTGATCTAGTGACTGTCAACCCTGTACATGACAGGGGATGGAACTAGAACTGTAAAGTCCTTTCCAACCCAAACTATTCTATGATGCTATGATTCTGTGGTTTCAACACACTCTTCAGCACAAATTTTAAATGTAGCCCCAGACTAGCTACTAAGAAGAAAAATAAGTATACCCCTTGTCCTAAACAGAGAAATTCAACTTCCTTGTCTTTCTTGGTGTAGCTGTATTTATGATGCCACTGATGAAAAGTTTTCTAGCTTCTTTTGATGGAAAACTAATTGTCTTATTTGTGTCAATTAGGGATTTTCATATTTGCTATTACCAAGTCTGTAGCAAGTACCTGATTGCTTCACTTTTAGTCAAAACCATGTTCCATGCAGGAACAAACTTCTATTCTATTCTTTCTATTCTATTCTATTCTATTCTATTCTATTCTATTCTATTCTATTCTATTCTATTCTATTCTATTCTATTCTATTCCATTCCTTATCCTATTCCTATTTCTATTCCTATTCTATAGGTTTATAGGCCTTAACAGTTCCATATTATCTACAGATCCCTTAGGGCTCTTTATAAGTGTCCTTGGGAGTCAAATAACTAAAAAGTATTGGGGCAACTACTACTGCCTTCAGAAGAGAGACACTCTGTCTGCAGATCAGTGTGTTATTTCCAGGGTGAATGTGTGTATCTGGATACCCTGCATGCTCCAGAAAGGGGAGAAAAAACAAAAGAACCTGGGACTATTAGTCAAGTAAGTGCAAAAGCAGTAGTATATGTTGTGGTTGGTTCTTATTTCCTCTAGAGACAGATATAGGGAGGATGATTAAAGGAACAGAAAATCAAAGGACATATATTAGATCCCTGAATACTTATCTTTGGGTAATATTCTGGACACATGTTAAGAGGAATTGCGAAGTTATGATCACATCAACTGTAGTCAGGGAGCTGGAGAAGTGAAGTTCTCTGTGTTTCATTATGGTGTCATTTAGTCTGGAGCCCTGTTTAGCAGTATTAATTACCTCCATCATATGTTCTTTTGCCTATAAAAGGGCAGACTGTAGCATTCATTAAGGTTTCTGGAGGATAAACAGCTTTAGTGACAAAATGAAGACAGATTATGTATACATTAATGCTTGCATTGTTTTGTACTGTGTACTTTCAAGTCACATATTTATAGAATTAAATTCTAAAAAGGGTGTTGTGTGTTAAGCCCAACAGACAGCTAAGCACCACCCAGGTAATTGTTTAGTCTCCCTCAGTGGTATGAGGAGAGAATCAGAAAGTAAAAGTTCAAAAATTCCTAGGCTGAGATAAAGATTTTAATAGGTAAAGTAAAACCCATATTTAGAAGCAAATCAAAACAAGGAATTCATTCACCACTGCCCATTGGCGGACATTTGTACTGGTAGCTAGAAGGTGTCCATGACACCAGTGGTTTGGCTGCTGCTGAGCAGTGCTCACACAGCATTAAGACTGTCTCTCCAACCTTGACACTATTCTAAATTATGCACCTTGTGCTTGAGTATAGAAATTAAATTCTACAGTTTAGCCAACATCCAGAGTAGACACAATTCCTTTTTATGCTTTGAGATTCCTAGAGGAAGACCTTACATTACAGCACCTCACTAAAGCAGGAAAAACTATGAAGTCGAATAAAAAGGTTTATTTCTGAATTTTCTAGGCAGGATACCTTAATTAACTTTTACATATGTGCCTAAGTGAGTAAGTGATAAGGTGCATACACATTTAGTTCTGCTCTGCACAAATTATTAGAACTGGGGATGGCACCTGCTCATGACAAATTGGCACTGAAATAGAAAATTATACTTTTTCCAAACTCTAAGGGTCAGAATTAAAAGTTTATGTATAAAACAATCAAAATTCATGATCATGGAAAGAATTTGGGAAGAAAAAATTTGAAAATATATTACTGGCTTTTATTAGTTTTTCAAATAATGGTTCTACCAAGCATTATTATTATTATTATTTTTAATTTAAGTGTTGCTTAGATTTTATTCCATGTGTAAATTTTGTACATATTAAAGAGATCAGTTCAGGGTTTTTTGTTTGAGGCAGGGACAGCATTTCCTAACTTAGTTCTATGACCAGCCAAACAGACTGAACTAGGTAACACTGTAACCTTTCCTGAAGAAGCTAAAGGAAGACAATATATCTGTAGACATTTTTTCTGGCTGATAATCTGTTGATTTCATCAAATAGGCGTAAGATAAAATGTTAAAAATTGTAAAAATAATTACTTTCTAATTGCCTTTAAAATGGCAAAAATCACTGTGCAATACTGTAAACAGACAAATACATTGAACACTACAAAGATTCTGTGAGAAAGGTATTTGTAACTGCATTAGGAACATATGAAAATGATGATCAGTTTGCATTTAGAATTTTAACACATGGGCAGAAAGGTTTCTATCAGAAAATGCAGGGTCTCATTTACATAAATAATCAAGTTAAATACTTTTAAAATAATAACAAATATTTTTTTAAAAGATGTATTTGTGTATTGTTTTGTTTAAGAAAATGTCATGAATTTATAAAATCAGACGGAAAAAGTTATTTAACTTACTTTATATTGTTGTGTGTTCTTAGTTTCCAGGTTGAACAGAGGTATTTCTTGAGATCACTCTTCCTTCATGTTTATTGCAGTTAGTCACCTTATGCAAGCTTGCTTACTTACTGATTGCAACAAAGTGGGAGGTCTCAATGTTTTGCTGCTACTGAGTTCTTCTTATTATTGACCGAATGTAATTCGGTAAGGTAGATCCTTACCTAAATCTGTAAAAAATACTTTGGCTTTCGTATAGAAGTCTTGGGAGATAAATCTGTATTTCTGTAAGTAATCAATTTCTCAAGATTGTGCTCTACAGATCTAAGAATCCAGCTCTTACTATTGCATGAAGCTGTCATTATAATTTAGTTGTAATTACTGAATTTTAGTATTCTCATTATATCCTGCTAGAGAATGTACAGTTTTGAAATACCATTCTGTTTGGTTTGTTTAAAAAAAAAAAATTTGAAAAGATCTTTCAACCTTACTTATTTACTCGCTATAAAGGCTTAGTGGTTTATTCAGTTTCTTATAATATGTTACCTCAAAAGTTTTGTTTTTATACAGATGTGTACATGTTAAACAATAATACTTATGTGATGAATTAATGAAGGCAGTGACAATTCATATTACACTTCTAGACAAAGGAAATATTTTACCTAATTCTGTAATTATTTCTAATAATGAATTACACTTCATGAATGAATAGGCAACTAATAATCTTACTGATATTTTCACAATGTATTCATACTAAATGCTAAGTGGTTTTAGAAAGAGGAAATTCTCTCACCATTGGAGAAAATACACATGCATGGGATAAGGGCTTTGCAATATATTTATTCACAATAATTCAGAATAGTAGAAAAATTGGCTGTACATTGGAGGAGCTGATCTGAGTGCTAGATCATTCAGACTTAGTTTTGTCCAGACATCTTCTAAAAAACCTCTAGTGATGGAAACTGCATAATCTCTGGCCAGTGATTTACACTGCTGCATTACTCTGCATGTTTTCTTTCTGTTTTGTTTTGGTTTTTTAAAGTACAGTCTGAACTTCCCAAGGCACAGTTTATAGCTGTTTGTCCTTGTTATATCACCTACCACAAATTCTTATGTGTATCTGCACTGAGAATGAGTTTCAGTTTTGAAATACACACATAACACTTGAATGGGCAAACACAATAGAAGAGCTAACCTTTTTTGTTGCATACAAATTTTTTATACCTGCAAGGTGGAATTGCTTGTGGCTTTCTATGTAAACAATAAGATTTGAAAGTACAAGTGCAGCAACAGTAGGGCTTTAGAATCACTTTTCAACCTTTCAGGAGGTATCATTCTACCAGAAGTAAACAGTTATACCATCCTCAGCAAGTTCCTTCCTTGTAAAACCAGTGAAGAAATTCACACTACAGTGATATGATCAGCCATTAATATGCACCTGCTGGTATTGCCCTGATAATTCATTACAGCAAATTATTATTGAAATCATGGTGCGTTAATTACACATTAACTTTCTTCCATTACCAGTGGACCAGTGAATTGATTACTGTAGAACATCAGCAAAGCACCAATTGCAAAATATAAGAGGTAAAGTTTGTTGTTTACTTGTTTTTGTCAAAACAAGATAAATCTATGGCAGAGAAACACCATGGCATAAACATAATGCTATGAACATCCTTCATCATTGTAAAATGGACATTGAACATAAAACTGGATATGGACCAGTAATGTGCACTTGCAGCCTGGTTGTATCCTGGGCTGCATGGAAAGTAGCTTGGCCAAGAAGTCAAAGAAGGTGCTTCTCCCCATCTAGTTTGCTTTTGGGAGACTCCATCTGGAGCACTGTATTCAGATTTGGGGTCCCCAGCACAAGAACTATGTCCACTAGGATATGTCCAGGGACAAGCTAGTCCTGAGAGGCCTGGCAAACTCAGTACAGAGCTTATGACCCGTTATGGCAATACTGTGTTGTAGGAATCCAGTTACACTGTGCAGTACTGTGAATCTGGGTTTGCAAGATTGTTATTTCAAATTAAATTCAATTCAAGATTGCTTCATCAGCATGATAGTTATTTCTAAAATGGAGTAGGGAAGTCAAATACCAAACATAAAAGCAGGAACAACTTCTGAAGATCATTCTGTTTTTCATTCTTTCAAGTTGTAGCTATTCTTTAAAGAAATAATATTTGCGGACCTTTCTCTAAAAGAATAGGAGTAGTAAGTTCATGTCAGGCATGAAGGACTACTGATATTAACAGCTCTCTTTATATGTCCAGTCAATTAGAAAATATAAAGAAAAGAAATTAAAGGATTCCTTATTTAAGTATTATTGAGAAGGGCTAAAATCAGTTTTCAGAAATAGTTAATCTGGACTACATCACTACATTACTAGTCTAAAACACAACTTGGAAGGTTAGTAGAAAAATGAACAATTAGAATTCATTAAAATTCAGTTTGGAAAATTAAAGTGATGTGAAGATAATATTGGTGAAAATGCTTTCTCTGTAGAGATCAAATTTACATGTATTTTCCATATAAATATCTCAATATAGAGGATTAAGTACTGTTCAGACCGAAAGCAAAGAATAATAAAGAGGACAAGAATAAAGATAGTTTTCCATCTTCTGACAAAAGATCCTGACTATGTCTATCAGGTTTTGAAGAATACATGGAACATGAATGTCATTACTAACACTATCAGAAAAATTTTAGAAATTTTAGTATTTTTACAAAATTTCAAAAATATTGGAAATATTTGTCTTTATAACAGTAAATATACTGTCTTGTGTGAGTACTTAGTGCTGTTCTGGGTAAAACACACTGTCCTTACCCAAGCATGCACATTTATGCCAAAGGAGTAAAAACTTAGGTCCTACAAAGCTGAGAACAGAAACTTGCTTAAATCTTTCTGCAGTTTCTGAAGGAGGTGTGGGAAGGATGAAGAAGTCTGAGCAATTTCTACAGGATGCTGAAGACTTGTCCTCTCGGGCATCCAGCATTACAGCAGCAGCATTTCCCTTCCCAACCCATTACAGCACATCACACAATAATAGATTCAACACTTTATGTCACTTTCTTCATCAGCAAGAAAATAAAAAGGAAATTCTTCTTAATTCCCAATTCAGCTTTAATGAGTGAAAATCTTTTTTCTAATTACCTTGTTTTTGCAGACACAAGCATGGAGAAGCACTCAGTGGCTTCTTTAAAGCCAATTACACTGTTCCCACCCTTCAGTGACACTACAGCTTCATCTGAAATGAAGAATAATTCAGATGAATTGTTTATGAATTTTATTCTGCTATAAAAAGCTAGAGAACAGGGGAATGATTCCATGCACTTACTTCAAGGAACCCTAGCTGGTTGAAAGGGCGGCTATTTAGTAAGCATTTATTCTGGTTAATAAAGCAAGTTTATTTGTGTATGGGAACAAAAATAATTGATAAAATAGACTTTAAATTGCATAAGAGTTCAGTAACAGATAATGCTTCTTAAGAAATCTATAAACAAAATTATAGTTATTTAATAGACAATTTTAGAAGTTCAGATGTTTTGACTGAAATCCACCAAAATGTTTTCTAATGGAAGTGTTTGGAAAAAAAATAAAGTAAGGTGTGAAAAAATGTAGAATTGCAGGTCATTGTTTTATGAAATGCCTTAGACATTTAAAATTGAAAAGATCATTCTGGTACCCCATTATGAAAGCAAGGTTTAGTTACAGAAAATCAATAAGCTTGCAAAAAAAAAAAAAAAAAGGAATTCTCTAGGAAAGGGTTGGGTCTGTTTAAGCTCTAATTAAAGCATTTGTGTATTCTTGGGGATTACATCTAGGAACAAATTAACTGAAACTAAAATGAACCCAGCCTAGCATACGATAAAGTTTCAGATTTTGTTATCCCACAAAGTATGAACTACCTCTCTGACCCAGATAGGCAGAACATTATGAATGATATGTCAGCATGTGTATCCTCATAACTTTTTTTTCTCCTCAATTTGACATTTTGCTTTTTGGTTTCAATTCCAAAGTCCTTATTCATCTTCTGAAACTCACAAAATAAGTAAGTTAGATTAGGATATATATATACATATATATATTTGAATTCCAATATTTAGAGAAAAAAATAAAATGATTTACTGGTAGACTTGAGAAGTAGTACCAATCTTCAGACTTTTTCCTTCTAGGGACTATAACAGCCTTCATGCTTCTTCCTTTTGTGGGAACAGCTAAAGTGAGTTCATTATTCCTCTCTTGTCACATTTTCTTCCAATTTAAGTATTTTGGATTTCCTTAGGAATCTGTTTCAGTAAATGGTGCTGTATGAAAGTAGTTTTAGATGGACAATTGGGATTTCTTGTACACAATAATGTACGCTGGTTAAAAGACTATGTCTTATTAAGCATTGTAAATATATTTTAATTAGAATGAAGCAGCTCTGACTTTGAAATAGCCTAAGGCACTGAAGTGCCTTAGTGCTTTGTGACTATTTGAGAAGCCTGTGGCTTCACAGAATGAGAAATAAGAACAATTTCTGTTCTCCCCAAGGCATCATTGTCTGAAGAGCTGACCTTCTTTCCAGCTTTAAGTCCTGCCGCCATTGTGTAATACACAACAAAGTACCACAAGGTGAGAAGAATTGTAAGTCACATTACCCCCTGGAAAAGGGGTTCAACACATACTATTACATTAAAATTACTGCCATTACCTAATATTGATTCCAAACTAAAAGTCAGAAACAATTTATAGATGTTCTTTCTTACAACCTCTTGTATCTTTTGCTGTAATAAACAAAAAGTACCACTGTTTTACTCAGTGTCAGATACCCGCTTGGAAGGCATCTGCAGACACTTCTCATGCTTTTTGCCATCTAAATGGCATTATATATGTCTAAATATGGTATTATACTTAATAATTATTTACTAATAATTTCTTAGATTGTGATAAAGGATATTGACATTTAACATTTAATCTTCGTTCTATAGGTATTGTTCACTCTCATGCTACTGATTAAAAGCATTACAAAATAAACTACGTATTTACAATAAATGTTATATTGGGTATTCAGAACAATGTATAAATGAGCTTTTTCAAAAAAAGTTTCTTTCACACATAATATGTACAAAACTATATAAATTAAATTAAAGTATGTACAAATTTCTGTCTATATGCAGACATGTATTTCTATTTTCCCTTCTTAGCTTTGCAAGAATTCTTCACTTAATCAGAATTTGTTAATAATATCAAAAACATATTTCCAAAAGTGATTTCGGTTCAACTAATGGTAGGTCTCTCACAGAAAAATGTTGAACAAATATCCTTCTGTAGTCTCTTGGAAGTGATGAGTAAAGCCCTGAAGGCCTTTTGGAAGAGTTTCTATGGAGAAAAGGAGGACATGACAGGCATCATCTTTTTTTCTTGAGTGTCAGTGTTTTTGTGCCTAAGGAAATGAAGCTATGCCTGGGCCTTGTCTGGAAAGCTAATCACATGGTGACATGTGTGTCATTTCTGATAGACTAATATTGAGCAGCATTCCTTTTTGAAGTTTCTAAGTGAGACAGGTCACGTCAAGTCCCATTAATCAAACGTGTCACTTGTTGCAGGTATATGATATATAATAAGGAAAGCTTAAAAAAATTATAGGAAAGTATTTTTATGGAATGCACAAGTCTTCACTTATGAAACTCTTGAGTAAAGAGGGATAGCTCCAAGTGCCTGTGTACCCATATGTTCATTATAAACCAAAAATGAATGGAACTCTCATGTTTTTCAGAAAGAAGGCAAAGATGAATATTCCAAATATAGGAATCAAAGCAAGAAGACTCACAGGAAAGATACCACAGATTTGGAGGTAAAGGCTCCTTTTTGAGCTTTTAACTTTGAGAAAATTGATGAAATATAAAAGACAGTGAAATCTATTCACATTTCATTAAATATTTGTTATTGTATCATAAAATAATACAGCTGGAATTTTAACATAGTGCCAAAGTACAATTTTTGCTAATATGATGGGTGATGTAATGACTATATTGCCTTTCATATCATGCTACAGAGAATAAACAAGAATGTAATAAAAAGTAGAGTGGAAATAATGAATGGTAAATGTAGAATAAAAGTGTGATGCTGGTTGGTTCCATACAGCCTGATAGAATCATATAATTATAGGATACTAAGGGGCTGGAATGGACCTTAATGATCATCTAGTCCCAAGCCCCCTGCCACATGCAGGGACACCTTCCACCAGACCAGGCTGATCATCCAAGGTGGCCTTGAACAGTGCCAGAATTGGGGCATCCACAACCTCCCTGAGCAACCTGTTCCAGTGTCTCACCATCCTTACAGTAAACAATTTCTTCCTAATATCTAACCTGAATTTCCCTTCTTTCAATTTGTACCCTTTACTCCTTGTCCTAAAGTGTTAGAACACAACATTTCCTGACAAAGAGTCCTTCTACAGCTTCCCAGCAGGCCCCTGTAGATGCTGGAAAGCGTCTGTGAGGTCTCCACACAGCCTTCTCTTCTCCAGGCTGAACCACCCCCAACTTTCTCAGCCTGTCTTCCTAGGGAAGGTCCTCCAGTCCTCTTATTAACTTCATGGTGCTCTGGACTTGCTTCAACAGTTCCATGTCCTTATTCTGGGGGCCCCAGAGCTGGATGCTTCACTCCAAGTGGGATCTCACAACAGCAGAATAGAGGGGGAGAATCACCTTCCTTGACCTGCTGGCCACACTCTTTTTGATGCAGCCCAGGATTCTGATGGCTTTTTGGGCTGTGAGTGCACACTGCCAGCTCATCTTGAATATTTCATCTACCATCACCCCCAACTCTTTCTCCACAGGGCTGCTTTCATTTTTTCTTCCCAACCTGTAGATGTGTCCTGGATTGTCATGACCCAGGTGTGGCAATCTAATGCACTGGTCCTTTGCTCTAATGTTTTAGAACATTTAAACGTCTACTTGTGGTTGCACAAGTAAAACATTTTGTGTTGTATAATATGCAGACAGGCAAGACTTCTTGAAATATAAGTTATTGAAAACATGAACAATAATTTCCCTCAGGCTAGATAGGACTGCAACTTCAAGCCGCTCATTTACCTGTCTTCCTTCTAATCAGTCATTGCTGGAGTGAGAATGAGATGCCCAGTGAACTAAATGTAATATCCTCACATAATAGTGTGTTTAGAGAAACCTTGCTCTTATTTGTGTCTCATGACACAAATAATAAGAATTCTTTAAAATACACTGATTTAGTAAATGCTGCGATGCACTGTCACCAGTTCAGAATCAGGTTTTAAGAAGATGGCACTGAAGTTATTCCTGAAACTCAACCATCTCCTTCAGCAAAGGCTTTATTTCACAACTAGATATTTACTTCTTGAGCTAAAGATACTCTGATGGCTGATCTGTGCTTCTAAATAAATCACAGTTAGTTAATTTGATCTGTATACCTGAAATATTTCTTCACCATAAAGTTCTCACAGAACTTGTATTCTTTTCATTTCGCATTCTATTATTTTATTCTTTTCAGGCTCGTAGCAGAGGTAGCAGAGAAGAATTACCTCTTGCAGTACTTCTTAAAGGTGGCTTAAAAACAAAGCAAATCAAAAGTTCAGAAATGTTCTGCCCCTTCAGATCAGACAGCTGCCTAGCACAGTGACAGCAGAAGATGCTGTTCAGGGAGGATGCATCAACCAAGCCAGTGTCTGGTGAGTATTTATCGAATAGGATTTAAAAGAAAAGGAGCTTTGTTTTACTTCATTAAACACATTTTTATATTTTATTACCACAGGTACAATGAAAATTTTAACAGTTTTAGTTCACTGAAAATAAGAGGAATAATCAAATCCAAACTCTTTTACTTAATGGTGAGAACCTAAACTTACTGAAAAACACAAAACTCATGCCTATCCTTCTCCTTTCTGTTAGTAGATATCCTGATCAATATTAATTTGCAGGTATCTAAGAAAGAGCAGGACCACTCCTACCTATTTTTATAATAATGTTATAAATTTCAGGTTTTGACAAAATTAGTAGAAGTAACGGAGCTGTTCCCTTTCCAGCATCATGAAGTATAAATTAATTTTCCTCACTAAGGACGTGAACAAGTTTTAGAATGTTGTCATGGTTTAACACCAATGTACAGTTATGTAAATATATTTCAGTGGGTTTATTTACTTTGATTTTTATTTTCCCTTTAATGTTTTCAAAGAAAAGCTCTGAAGATTTCTCCGAGGTTCTTTTGAAAAAAAAAAATTAATACAAAACAGAAAATGAAAGAAAAGAAGAATGCTAAGGGCAAGACTACTAGCTTTTTATCTGCTGAAACACCACACTACTAGTGTGTTGTTTTTTTTTTTTTAATATTCTAATATAAGGTAATTGTCTTATCATTTAACCTCTCAAAAATATGTAAGGGAGCAAGGAGTATGACTTTAATATATATCTACACAATTGAAAAAGAAGAGGATAAAGAACAGAAAAAAGAAAGGACTTGATGAAGAATGGGGAAGAAAATGTGCTCTTTGAAATCAGTGTGACCAGCTATATCTTGAAATACAAAAGCCTGTATCAATGTCTTCCTTTATGCAAGCTAACTTGATCAAAGTATTGGAGTAGTGAAATGTTGCAGAAATGCTACCTATCCTGCTGGAGAATGTTCTCCATAGTTACTTTGAGTAAATTTATACATTGTAAAAATATTTCCCTGATGACACGGACTCGTACCAAAGGGCTGAAAACCAACAAGAAATATATGTTCATTTCTTTATCTTGAAAACATATGAAACTCTCAATTTACCAACTAGTTTCAAGTGGTACAGAAAATTATACATTTCAAAGAAGATGTCTATCAGCCAAGGGAAAAAAAATATAAATAAATAAATAAAAGATAAGAGTGCCTATTTTAGATATAATAAGGAGTTACATCTGGAAGCACTGTTGTCACTGATATTAATATTTTCATTAACTTATTTAGCATGAATTCATAATCTGGCTGACATTTTAAGTAAGGTCTCCACTGTGTCTGAAATAATCAGTTTGTTCTACATGGCAAAACTATTTAGCCTTGTTATGTTAAAAAGAATGACATTAAGAGAATCTGACTTTAGCTGGCAGTTAATTGAGATCAGGGATACAACACTGGTAATCATTTTACAAATGAGTTCCCGGTTTGCATTCAGTTCTGACTTGCAGCTCCAAGCAACTGTCAGGTCTTTATTATTAGATTTATCAATGGAATTCTTTGGAATGCATTCCTTGATTTGTAAAGAGTATAATTTTAATATGCTTATTAGTGGTGTTATTGTACAAACTGTTTTTGAAACTCAGGATACACGCTCTTAAGATTGCATTTGACCTGAGGTAAAGCAATAATATTTTAATAATATTTTAACAATAAAACAAAAGCATAGCTTGCATTTGGTTTTGTAGCAAGCAATAGTTTGTTGTCAGACTGATTCATAAGAAAGCCACTTGTCTTTCTAGAAACATGGTGAGCAAAACTTGCCAGCACAAATGGCAGCTCTTGGAGACATCCATGCAGTTATTCCTGTTAACAGGAATAACTTTCTGATTTACAAGTTTAGTCACTTTAGCCAATCTAGAAGGAAAAGACACACACAACACATCTGACAGTTACACTAGATGATTGTTGTAGGTCCCTTCCAACTGAACTATTATATTCTAGTCTAGTCTATTGTTATGTTTTATTAAATGCACATTAATTGTGTATTTCTTGCCAGTAAACTGTATGGATCTACAAGGGAAGAGTTTAACAATAAATGGCCAATGTTTGAGTACTACAGGTCAAGCAGCCATGGAAGATCACATTAGTAATTAAAAATCTTTCATTATACAGTATATATTTAAGGATGCATTCTTAACCTTATCTGTTATGTAGTGTGAGGTGCAGGAATGTTTAAAAATGTTGATTTATCTATTTTAGTTTAAAATAGAATTACAACAGTGATTGCTCATAAAATAGATATTTTTCTTCTACAATCAAGTGCTAATGTTGAATGCATTTCATGGACTAAGACATAGACTAAATACACTTGTCATTAGTTGTGAATCGTTCAGCTCAAATGGTTTCTGCTCTTAAAATGAAACATTCTTTGAATGTTTCAGAGTACTAAAAACTTGCACCTACTAGCAAAGCACACAAGTGGAATCCTTTGACTTCACCTCCACTACTGCGTAGGACTGATGTACTTTAACTAGTGCATCACAACAGGTATCGTCTTTACACTTTCTACATGACTTTATAATCTTTTGTTTTACAGAAGTGCAAGTTGGTGGCATATTTAGATATACTTCTGTCACCTTCCAGTACCTTATGTTTAATCTGCCATCACACTGAAATACTCCACTCATCCTGATGTATTCCTTGGACAATGTTACACATGAAAATACATATTATGGGTAAACCCTTGAAATCTTGACACTTATCTGACTCAGGCATTCTTCAGCTTTTTTTAGTGTAGCCAGTCCCTGTTTCAATGTATCATTTCATGTCATGAAACTCTCAGATACAACTCAACAAGAACCATGTAAAATGCTTTTGTGGCCTATACTGAAAGATTTATTACAAGACTACTCATAAAACTAACTGTCATTTTACCCAACTACTACTTATTTTGTCAGTGAGTCAATGTTTTCGAAGTTGTATCACTTGGAACTATATTTTTTGGAAATTAAATGCCTTACTATTCTAATTAAATAGCATGAAGATATATTGCATTATACAATTCTAAGCAACATTATGTCACATCATTTCACAATGAGACCCGGAAGACTACTATGCAGAAACAGAGTTGTGAATCAGTTCTTAGGGACAGCACTTTCACTCTGCCACCTCCCTTTATTTCAGATGTGTGATCCATCTTCATTTCAGTCTGAAATGTTCCAGCAAAGCTTATTGCACTGGGGAAAAAACAGAAGTAATATTAACATGATTTGGTTTTGAATTGACAAATAGTCCATTATAAATGAGAAATACATTCCAAGAACCTTTTTTTTTCATACACTGTAATTCAAAAACAAAACAAAAAAATCAAACCCAAAACAACCAAAAAGTACTACTGTAAACATCTGTTTTTATTTTAAATGCACCCTTTTTTTCTTGGTTTTGAGGTTAAAGTACAAGCACAGAAGGGGTTTTTTGTTCAGTTGCAGAGTATTAAGCATGTCCAGTACTATTTTTCCTCTAAGTAAGCGCTTACATTCTCATATAAGTGGGCTGATTTACAAATGCAACTCAGAACTAAATAGATTTTCTAATTTCCGGTTAATTTTCAGATGAAGGTAGTGCCTAAAATTAGGAAAAATTCTCCTAGGTTTATTCAGAAAGGTGATTTTTACACATATAATTTTAATCCCGATATTTATATCATATATACAAACATTTATTTAGTTTATACTTAAATATTTGTTAGTTCCCTTGGCTCAGTGGACTGACAACGTTGGACCTGATCCTAAAAAAGGCTGAATACCTACACCTTCCTTTGACCAGACAGGAAATAGAAAATTGCTCAGCAATGACCTCTCAGTATAAAGGGTGTTTTAAGATGCTAATACATCTACTAAAATTTCTCTGTCCTCTGCACATGTTTCACAGACTGTTGACATATACTACTTGTATAAATAAAATGTTACTTAATGCAAAGCATTACATTTTTCTGATGAAATAAAAAAAAATAAAAGGTTTTTTATTTCTGTTTACAAAGTTATAAAGAAAATTTAAAAAAACTAGAAGATTATTACTTTCATGAACTTCAGAGCATGACTTTTATTAAGTTCAGATTAGAGACTAATATTCCAATGTACCTCTTTTTCCATATAAAAGAAAGACATTAAATTATTATTGCATTACTACAGAAGACATTATTGTGCATACGATGAAAATAATATTGAGTCCAAATGTCTTAGAATATTCATATTTTATTCTGTTACATATTATGCAGTACACCTCAGAATAATTTGCAAGTGTCTTGAAACTTATTTTCATCCTTTCTTATGACTGAAGAACAAAATATCATTCACTGAAAATCAACGAAATATAGAAATTCTGAAGTTGAAAAAGATCTGGATTCACAGGGACAGGTACTGATGTCTTCACTCTCAGGGACAGTGACTAATTGTGTCCTAATTTTAGGTTATAATCCAGCGCCCTAAACTCAGAAGTGTCTCTTTAATTTATCCTAAACTTCTCTTATCACCTTGAATTTGGTCATTAGCTTCTGCATAGGACATTATTGCTACATACCAAGTAGAAAAGCATCTATTTTGTTTGTTTAATACAGAAACACAGATATGCGTAGAGCAAAAAATATCTTTCAGTGAAGTAATTAGGGTAGATTCTGGAGATTCTAAACAGATATGCTAATTTATATCCATCAAGAAGCTGTCAGGTATCCTGTCAATTTACGTGTGTCTTTAAAAAAAAAAAATTGATTCATGTGTCTATGTCTGCACTGATGACTAAAGTTAAGCATATTATCTTCTTTTAACTTATTCTTGCCAAGTGCTAGCCTAAGAAATACTTCAGTTGACCCTACAGTTAAGTGATGACTCTTCTCCCTGAGAAATTCTGTTAAAATAATAGGAATTGGGTCAACACAGGTCTTCTATCAAATTGAAGATAATAATGGATTATGTTATCTTTTCTACATAGCTTACAAAAATAAGAGACCATTAGCAAAAAAGTTTTCCAAGCCCTTACATATCAATCTTTCTTTTCATCCTTGTATTATCTGTTGAATCAGTAAGCTATTTACAATAGACATAATCTTTTACAATCTGGTGGCAGAAAAAGCTTTTCTGGACTCTGCCAGATCTGGTACAAGTCTATACTGCTGCTAGGCACATTCCTAAATGTAGGTTACAATTTGCTGCTCACTTTTGCTTGAGCTATTTTCATCCAAATCATTTCTCTTGGTTCACATGTGGCTCATTGCTATTGTACTCACATCACATTTTGAAAGAATGAACATACTTTTACAGTGATCTCTTATATCTTTGTTCCAGCTCAGAAGAGCTCCTTTTGACATTCCTGCACTTTGTTTTTTGGTTTTTTTTTCTGATGAGGACAACAAAGGAAAATAGAAGGGGAGCATTTTTGTGGAGATGAACTTCAGGCAAGTCCATGGTAGGGTAAACTGGTTTTAGAGATTATATTCTGGGAACAGAACCAAACTTTGTGCTAGTCTTGCTTCATTGAGTTTCAGGTGACATCTTGATTTAGTAAATGAGTTGATGCACTGAAGTCTTTTGAGTTGCAAGGCAGTTGTGTGGATTGGAATGCAAAATAAACCTCGGAATTAATATGGTGCTATAGACATAACTATCTGAACTACAAATCAAACAGAAATTAAGCTACTTTTTTCTAATTCTAACAGGCACTTTAACATATTCAGTTCTTCCTGTGGCTCTAAGAGAGTGATGCTACTTTTCTGTTTACTATGAAAGACAAAATACCTCATGCAGAACATTTTGTCAAGGTAATTACATTTCTTCTACAAAACAGCTGGTCTTAGTATTTTATGAACAGTTTAGGAAAACTACATAGTAGCAAACAATCGTCCAGATGTACGTGGCACTAGCTATATACTGCATGACACTAACAGTGTCTTCTGTATGAAAAGTAGAGTTGATTGCTTTCTCCACACAAATCTCTTCTGCCTCTCCTTGCTGTGTTAGAATGAATAATGTAAAGAATCTGTCAGAATGATTTACACGCTCACCAGAATAATCTGAATGTAACTACCTTTCTCATGCCTCACTTCTTCTATTCAAAGAGATGATGAGAGGTAGGTAAAGAGACAAACTACAGAGACTTCTCTTCAACAGAACTGAAACCCATAGCTGTTAGCTGTTTACTTTTAGGTTTAACAGCCCGCCAAAATTAAATACATTTCTGAAGTAGCAAGCTGAGTGCAGATTTGCTATAAAAATATTAGGTTAACTTTCTGTGAACCTCAGATAGCTTTAACCACTCTATGCTTCCAGCTCCTTCCTAGGTTTTCCACATAATTTTTCTTTGGCTTTTTTTTTCCTTTGACCACTTGTTTTCATATAAGAACAGGAATATGTTGTCACTGAATAATCATTAAAATAACAATTCCTCTATTTGCCATGTCATCCTGCTACAACACTAGAGCAAGCAGAAGAGCAACAATATAGCAATATGAATGGCAAGTTAGTACTTTCAACCTGCCTGACTAATCAATGAATGTCTACAATACAAGAAGGCTCTGAGGAAGAAAGATAAACTTAACACAAAGATGACCAGAAGGTGGCCTTCATCCTAGATAAATGGTTTCATCAGCTAAGTGGATCAAGTAGCTGCACGAGCTGAGAAAATCAAAAAGTTTTATGAGCCAAATGAGCCAGCCAGTTCTGTAGCAGTTTGTATCTGACTATATCAGAAGACTGCAAATGTATTCCTGAGTTAGTGAGGCCAATATGGGGATGTAGATTTTTCTCTTACCAAATGAAAATATAAAAAGTGGACAATGAGCAAAAAGAATTTCAAAGAAAGCTGTTGCGGTTTAACTCCACCCACAGGCACCCAATCACTTCACCCCGATGGAGAGAGAATCAGAAGACTAAAAGTGAGAAAACTCATGAGTTGAAATAAAGATGGTTTCATAGGTAAAGTAAAAGCCACAAAAGCAAAGTAAAACATGGAATTCATTCACTGTTTCCCATGGGCAGGGGGGTGTTCAGCTATCTCTAGGAAAGCAGGGTTCCATCATGCCTGACAATGACTTGGGAAGACAAATGTCATCACTCTGAATGTCTTTCCCTTCAACTTCTTCCCCACTTCTTTATATGCTGAGCATGATGCCCTTGGGTCAGTAGAGGCTGGAGCAGTGGTGGTGTAAGAGACAGAAGAGGCCTTGACTGTGTGTAAACCCTTCTCAGCAATAACAAAAATATCTCTGTTATCAACACTGTTTCCAGTACAAATCCAAACCATAGCCCCACACAAGTTATTATGTAGAATATTATTTCTACCTAGGCCAAAATCAGCACAAGAGCAATAGGACGGAGCTAATTTCAACCTACATATTCCTTTCTGACAATCAGGTTACTCAGCCTTATGACAGTGAGTATGTCACAGATAACATGTGATGGGTATCACATTTGTATTCCAGTTCAGCTGTATATGGCTATTCCTGTACTCAATTAAAAGTAATTTGTGCTTGCATTGTGGTACCAATACATTCTTATATCACTCTTCTAAATCCAAGTCCTATATTACATCAGCTTACCTCAGGAAAGAAAACTTGGTATTAAACATTGTCTTCTACTCTGCAATCATAGAAAAATAGAATATTAGGGGGCTGGAATGAACCTTAAAGCTTATCTACTCCCAAACTCCTTGCCATGGGCAGGGACACCTCCCACCAGGCCAGGCTGCTCAAGGCCTTATCCAGTGTGGCTTTGAACATTGCCAGGGTTGGGGTATTCACAACCTTCCTGGTCAACCTCTTCAAGTGACTCACCACCCTCAGAGTATAAAGTTTCTTCTTATTATCTAATCTAAATTTACAATCTTTCAATTTGTACTCATTACTCCTTGTTCTAACACTACAGTTCATGATGAATACCTAAAAGACCAGTTCCAGGTGAATACCTTTAAGAACTTAATAAATTTTTAACTTTACAGAGTTTATATAATAGATACCCATGGAATTCGGCTACCTGAAACAATTTAGCATTTACCTTCTTTTGTGTCACAACATATTTTATAATGCCTTAAATTAGCCGTGTAAAAGTCAGTGCTAAATGCAGCACAATGACACCTGCAAAAACAAAGTTTAACCCTTTACCCTGCAAAAACGTTACAATAGAATATTTCTCTGTTGTACGACTTAACACTATTGACTGAACAACCATTAGTAAAATTTTGTTAACATTGCCAAAATACTTATTTTCCTATATATCTCTCTTTCCTCCAGTACTCCTACCTGTGACTGATTAAAAAGGACACAAAAAGAAATTAATGGGGATAATATGAGTAATTGCTTTTTCTTGATAAATACCCTCACTAAAGTTAATTTCCTCACTACTGTGTATACTCCGTGTCTAAGTTGACATTTCATAGATACTTTACAGGAAGAGAAAGCATAGTTTTTCTGCATCTTATCTGTCTAACTTTGTGGCTTCCATTAACATTTTTCCAGTTTTAAATAATTTTAAGGGATTTTTTTTATTGCAGTTGATAAACAATTTGGAAAAAAAATGGGATTAATTCAAATTGCACTGGCAGATGGAGTAAGAACTGGGAAGAATTTGGGTGTCTAAGCTCACGAGATAATTCTGATCAGCTACTGTTCATATCTGCCAAATCCTTAGAGAGCAGAGGTCTCAGACTGAGCTGCAAGCACCTAAAACTTCTTTGCAATTCTTAAATGACTTGACAATTCACTGCCTTCCACAGAAGACCCCAGGAGACAAAATGCATTTGGTGTGTACAGACTGTGCACTGACAGGTAAGCATTGAATTCAGATCAGTATTCAGTCCAAACTATCTATTCACTAGAAAGAAATGTGTAGACATACCCCTGGGGCTTCTCACTACCAGCAACTGACTCTACTGCCCTAATGCTGTTCACCCTGGCTCTGAGTCAGACTGTGCTATGGCATTATACACACCCCCCCAGATATAAACTGCTCTTTTTCTTTGTGTCTCCTTCCATGATACTTTTTAACACACTGACAAGTGATTAAAATTCTCTTTTGTCTACGATAAAAAGATCAGACCAATTCTAACACAAGTTATAACCCATAAGTCTTTAAATATCAGATCTGCCCCTCCATTTAATATTTCTAATATTCTTCTATTTGAATATGTTTCTTGCACATCCCACTTACAGTTCCTGTGTTTGCTTCTGTTCCACTGTATTTCACTTAACCAACAGGTATGATATTTATTTTGAACTGATTACAATTTTAGCATCCCTTAATTCTGTACTTTCTTGATATTTGGTTGAATGTTGGACTTGAAGATCTTGGAAGTCTTTTACAATCTTTGTGATTTTGATTCTTAATTGAAAAAAATTCTTTCTGGCATAAAGTATTTTTTACTTATTTCTGCACATTTTTAAACATGAACATTTTCAAACATGAACATTTTCAAACATGAACATTTTCAAACATGAACATTTTCAAGGCTTTGACTAATTGTTTTTGTCCATCTCTGTCTTTTAATAAAAATTCATTTGGCCCATTTTGCTTTACTGGCAGCCTTGTATTTAGATTTCTAATTGTTCAGCTGCTTAATATGCATATGTAGCCTTGTTTAATGCCACTTCTTTCTCTCTCATTAAGTGTTTAGATATATTTTTTTCCATTGTGCACTGACATTTCTACTGTTTAATTAGATATTTTAACAGGTCACATTAACAGGACTGACTTTTTAGTTCTAAGTCTTTGATAAGCTCCTCTATTTCTTTTCTCAACTATATTCTTTAAACATTACTTTTGTCTATTCAAATTCTTATTACTCAGTATTTCTATCACTTTCAAGAGATATAGATAATATTTTGGTGCCTATCACTCTAAACCCCAAAGAAACCTTTATCTCATCCTTCAGTTCAGTTGTCCCTCTGGTTCTTATAATCAAATTGTTGTCTGAGCCTATAGCAGTCTTATACAATATTTCCTGTCATTCCAAGTGCAAGTGAACCTCCACAACCAATTTGTTACAGGTAAACTACAACCACTACAAGGCTTTCTCTTCTATTGTATCTGCTTGCAACATGTCCCAGTTATCTCTAATGTCTTACAAAAGGCAAAAATAGTTTCAAACAAACCAATTTTTTGTAATAAATCCCCAAACAAGCTATCCAAACAAACCATCAAAATCCTCTTTCCCCCCACCCCCCAGTTTTCCAGTGCACAGTTTTTAGTACCGCCACAGAGCATGTAAAAAGCACAGACACCAAAGTATTCTCCACAGCATCTTCCGTTTGCTTAAGGATAATAGCTGTGATAACACTTTCCCTGACCACTGAAAACTTGATCTCAGTGCCTGATTATCTCTAATTGTCTTGAGTCCATGTATACATGGGAAAATGCTCTCCATGCCATGAAAAAAAAGATTCTGCAGGGGAAAGCAGGGAATACTCTGGATTCCTCGTTTTAATAATCATGTCCTTGCGCTGTAAGCAAGGCAACAATGTATCAAGGTAGAATAAGTTGCAGTGCTCTAAGGTAGTTAAAGAGGGGTGCCTTCAGTAGCGTTCCTGTTCTAGTTCTGGCATTGCGCTGACACCTAAACAACATCATGTCACCTATCCATACCAACTGCTTTTCTGCAGTCTGGGACATGCTGAAATAAGATGAGAACTGTCAGGGAACTTGAATAATTTGCCACCATGACTCAGAATCTAATAAAGAGACATAAATTCAGATGCCTAAACATACGTATTCATGACAACAAACTATTTATGCTGCCTGATGGTGTCCAAAACATCCTGACAGAGCTGGTAGATAAGAGATGAAGAAACTCAGGAAATCTCTGGACCATAAGCTGTATTCCAACCAGATATCATGATATGCAGATTTTAGCAGCTGCATATACCCTAGAATTTAAACCATGTACATATATTTTTAGTTAACTAGCTTTTAATACCAGAAAACCAGTTTTGGACTCTTGATTTTAATGTTCTTCATAGTGCAAATGACAAAACCTCAGCTAAGTAATATTACCTTTATTTTTTCAATAGAATGCCTTTTAGAGCAATGTCTAATCTTGACTCCAAATGCTGAAACTGATGAGAATACTTCATAGCCCTAGATCAGTTATAGAATGATTTATTACCTCCATGTTAAAAGCCTACCTTTGTCCAGTTTCAGCATCTAACTATCAAATCTCATTAAGTTTATGTGTATCAATTTAAAGGAGCACCTGACAACAAAAAATGTCAAATCAACAAACCTGCAACCTCTTTATTTCTAGGCCACCATCCAGATAGTTCAAAAGTCCTTGCATAAAGGAAAGAGAATGTGATTTTTTTAGGTGATTTTTTTGTTTTGTTGTTTGTTTATTTTTTTTCCCTACCAGAAATGTGCTGGACTCTCCATATCTTGAAGGAAAACACTTTCCATAATTTTGAGCCAGATTTCCTTAGCAATCCTTCTACACTGCCATATAGACAAGAAGGCTTGACATCAGGATCATCACTGGAAAAATAGTCTTCATAAACATTCTTGGCATTACTCCCTTGGGGGGGGAAAAAATATTACAAAAAGGAAAGGAAAAACCCCAAAATAACCAAACTAAACCAAAACAACTAATTCCAATAAAAGGCTTTCTACTAGTTTTCATTGCTTTTTAATATTTGATATGAAAAGGAGAGAGGGATATAGAAAAAAATGGGCAGAATTAATAGAGTAATTTAAACAGTAAGGCAAGAAGTTTGCCTTGGAAGCCCTGGGAGCTAATTAATGCTTAATTACATTACATAAGAAATCAATGGAGCTTTCCAAGGTGATAAAGACCAGAGCTATCCAGTATTATATTTTTATTCATTTTACTGGAACCACATTCCAATGCATTATCATGTTAGGCATGATTCACTTATTTGAAAAGTAATCTCTAACAAATGGTAAACAGCTTAGGAACATGACAGGGAGAACAGATGGAGAAAGACTGATCAATAGATATTGGGACTGAAAATATGAAGAAGCAATATTAATTATTTAAGCTGGCCTGAACAGTCTCAGAATGGACACACATCCTTTACTTAATACCACAGAATCACACAGAATAATTTGGAAGGGACCTCTGGAGATCATCTAGGATAACTCCCTGCTGAAGCAGGTTCACCTAGAGAAGACTGCACACAAGTGTGTCCTGGTGGGTTTTGAACACCTCCAGAGAAGGAGACCCCACATTATATCTAGGCAACCTGTTTCAGTGCTTGGTCACTCTCAAAGCAAAGAAGCTTTTCCTCATATTCAGGTGGAACTTCTTGTGTTCTAGTTTGTGTCCACTGCCCTGTATCCTGTCACTGGGCACCACTGAAGAGAGGTGGCCCCATTCTCTTGGTACCCATCCTGAAGGTATTTGTGTGCATTGCTATGATCTCTTCACACTAGTCTCTTCTCCAGCAAAAACAAGCTGAGTTCTCTCAGTCATTCCTCATACACCAAGCCAGTTTGCTGGCAATGAAACTAAGCATTTTGTTCAAGTTTTTAAAACAAAAAGGAACATTCTTTCAATTTTTGCTATTCTGTGGTTGAAGGCAACCATCCAGTAAAGTAATAAATAAATACAGATGTCAGAAAAATCCAAGATATGACCTAACTTTAAAAAAAAAAAACCAACAACAAAAAACCCCCAAACAAATCACACTTCTTTTACATGCAGAAATTTTGGGAATGTCATGAAAACATCAGTGAGCTCTGAAGATGGTTAATTTGACTGTTCTTCTGTGCTTATTTACTTACTGAATGTAAATTCATGATTTTAGCAAATATCTAAAATTACAAGGTATGGGTTTATGATGGTGCTTAAAAGGACACAACACACTTACTTAGACCTATAAGACAAATATAAAAGTAAAATATTTTCCAAGATGAGCATATAGAACTACTTTATTTCAGAGGAATAAAAAGTGTGACTATTTATCAGAGTGTATTCTCTAATACTTTAACTTGATAAAGACCTTTTACACGTTTCTTTGAAAACAATATTAAAATTAATATATGACTTAGGTTAGTTACCATTTATATCAAAGCTGCTGAACAATATCATTAGTAGGTATGTATTGAAATTAATTAGTTTGGACTGCGCAGAGTATATCAAACCTTCTTCTGAGTTACTTTAATAGTTTCTTTTACTTACTATTTGATAAAACAGGACCAAATAATCAATACTTTCAAAAAAGTTTTAAGAGGACAGGATATATGAAATATCTCCGTTATTCTCACATTATTTTCTATTCTTTGGGATTTTCATATTACAATGAGGAACTTTGACTGTTTTGTCATCATTTAGTTAAAAGACACTGGTAGAAAAAAAGAAAAATGGAACCAAATCCTCAGATTGTCTGGTTTTCTATAAGCTAAAGATCAACTGGAGTTCACATTTTAATGAGGAGCCGGACAGAATATTGATCCACTCTACAGGACACAGAGTAAAGAAGTGACTGATGCCTTAGCAAAGTAGTGAGGATCACTCCATGGATGAGCCCAAACAATTCTGATTTTTTTTCCCATGTATTTTTAAATCTTACACTACTGTTTCCATCAGACTAGGTTGTAACAGTTTTACATTGCAAAGGCAAATATCACACCCTTGACTGCCCGTTTTTTTATGATTTAACTCATCATAGTGCTCCTAGATCTCCTAGATACAATTTTTGGTTTCATCAATAAAAATATGAAAACTTGCCACTAGTCAGGTAAAGAGGGAACACAGCATTGTCTTTTAATATAGGATATAATTATGACAATAAAGGATTTGTCAATGTTGTGTTCTACCATATGTCTATATGTTCTACCATATCTCCAGTTCTGGAGAGCAACAAAATAATAAATATTTTGGCAAACTTATGGATATCCGGGGAAGAACAGTGAGAAGGCACTGTGCACCAATCCTTTTGAAGTGTTTTGAGCGCTTCCAAAGTTCTGACTAAGATTTTGTCAGCTTAATAAGACTTGCAAACAAGATGCAATAGGGTTTGTTTTTTTTAATTGTCATTCACAAGGAATTATAAAAACTATTTACTTCCTACTTGAAATATAACTTCTGATATACCACTAGTAAGCCTGTGTAATTTTCATTAACTGTTCTGACAAGACAGAAATAGTAAGAAACTGAAATACCTGTGTGATATTTGATGAGTTTTCAAATCCACTGAAAGTTTCCATCTATAATCCATACAGTCACAGGATATTTGAGGTTGGAAAGTCTCTCTTGAAATCATCCAGTCCAGTACAAACAGCTAAAGCAGATTCCTTTTGAGAAGTCTCCTCAGTATTGTGTCCAGCTGGGTTTTCAATATTTCTATAGATGGAAACTCCACAATCTCCCTGAGCCTCCTGTTCCTGTGTTTGGTAACTTCTCTGTGAAAAGCTTATTCTTGTATTTAGGTTGAAATTCATGTTTTTCTAGTTTGTGTCCATTGCCTCCTGTCATTGGGTACCAGTGAAAAGACTCTCACTCTCTTTTGTTTGCACCCTCCCTTTGGGTATTTGGGATAATTTCCCAGTGAGCTTTCTTGAGGCTGAACAATCCCACCATTCTTGTCCTTTTCTCATATCGCAGATGCTTCAATCTCTAAACATACTCTTGTCCTTTTAATGTAGTCTTTCTTGTGCTGGAGAATCCGGTACTGGACACAGTACCCTTGATATAGACTTGGTAATTTGATCATGCAGCTTAAAAATAAATAACTAACTAAATAAATCCTCACAGCTCACCTTTGTATGTTATATAGAATTATTCACCCTCAAATCTAAATGTTTTCCAGGAACATCATATATGTCTAGCTCCATTTCCTGTTTTGGTTTGGTTTGGTTTTCTTTTTTTTTCTTTTTTTTTTTTTTCTTTTAAGGTCGTTTAGATGGAGCTGAAATACCCTTTTCATTTTAGAACAGAACTGACTATCCTGAAATATCTTAACTGTCATGAAGATACAGGTTGTTGCACTAAAGCAACAATGGAAACATCACATCCTGCCAAAATTCTTTGTCTGCACTTGTTTTGGTTCAAAATTTGGTAGGTCATATTTGAACTATATACTATATGAAGCATATAGTTTCATATTACTTTATAGCTCTCTTCAAAGATGGTACCTTTTTCCACCAAATCCCATCTCACTGACCCTGAACTAGACAAGCAAATATCCTTGTTGTTCTCAAAGTACAAGGTCTACAAGGTGACACTGAAACAAAAAAGAGTAAACGTGGGAGGGTGCAGTGAAAGCATAAAAGAAGGATTACATTGGCATGTGTGAAGTGATGCAAGCACAAAAGTCTTCTGTTTGGGGACACACTTAGAATTCTGAATTACAGTACTATGTGCAAGTAGATTAAATATGTGAATTACTATAACTAATGAATTGCATTGCAGTGGGTCCTAATAAGCTGAACTTTTACAATAAATACAAGTATGTAAAGTTTGAGGAAACCTGTGGAAAAGCATGTTTTCTTTTGTATGTATACTCTAAAATAAAATATGAATTTAAATTCCAATACTGTGTAGTCTTAGACATATCACATAGGTTTTCCCATATCTTGTCCCAGATCATATGACCAGCATTTATTCAAACTATCCTGACTTCAGGGAGTATGAAGTGAATCAAGTGGAGCATTTTTCATCTGTAGTTCGTGGGTTTAGGTAGTACTTTTAATCTTTTTTAATGCAGACAAACACAGATACAGCCATATTCTATGGATTTAGAAAAGTAAAAGAGAGTATGCATGACAAGTTTTAACCATTCCTAAACTGAAAAAGCAGTTATGAACCCCTTTTAACCAATGTCTGCAGAGAAAAGGCGTAAGAACTTGTGAACTACAGGAGTCTTCATAGGGACCAGTCAGAATTTCCAATCACTGTAAAAGGCTGCCATCTACTGGAAAATATTTAATTAAATCTTAAAGCCATATTTAGACTGTCCATCAAATATGGGAATCCTCTTACTGTCAAACGAAAAAAAAAAGTCCTTTGATATTTCAAGATACTTCTTTTTGGTCCTTAAGATCAATGATTAAAACAGTTTTCATAGGACAAGGGATTTCGGATTGTAGAATAGCAAAAGATGAAGAACCAAAATTTTACATTCAGTTTTATCAGAGGGCATAATTTAAAATTAGGGAATTACTTAATGCCAGTTAAATCCTAACTTTCTGCAGACTGAAGGACATATACACAACTTTTACAAAGGAGCTGAATGACTATGATTAATGACTAAAATGTTTAGTAAAACTCAATATTTTGCAGTTAGATAGTCAATATCTTCCAGAAGTCATTGAAAATAATATATAAAAATGTTGGAAGTTATTAAGTGGGCAATATATATATACTTCTTAAATATTACTTAATTGGTAGAGATATAGCACTAAATTGATCTACCTTTGTTGCCTTCTTGTGAAGGAAAAGGAAGTAGTGTTGTGGAGATATCCCATGCCCACTCACCAGAAGTACACAGACAATAGAGCCATGCTGTCTTCTTGGTCCCTTTTAAGACAGTATCATTTCTCAGACATATTAAGGAATGATGCTTGGTTCTCTGTTGTCATAGCCAGTGTCAATAGGGTAAAGCAATCATGTTTTATTCCATACCACTATAGTCCTTGTATTACCTTGAGCAAAACTAGTCCCTGGACATGTATATTCACAAACAAAGTCAAATGAAAAAGAGAACTTTGTGGATTGGAATTCACATAGTCATTTATAGCCATCTGTTTTAAAAGTGCAGTTATCAGGACTACCTATTGTTTTCTTTTCCTTAAGGAGCTGGACAGTTACTCCTGTGCATACTTGAATTTAAATTTAGAAATTTAACACAAATACCTTTATTAACATCTAGTGTGTATTATTAATGTCTTCTAACTACTTAAGACAGTGTCAATTAGTTATCTATTAAATGACAAGCATTTAGCAATTAAGTTAAACTTACCCAAGTGTTACAGTGCATAATGTGAAGGAAAGCAAAACTGAATTTCAGAATGAAACCAGCTGTGTATCAAAAAAAGCAGACTTGGCAATAACTAATGACAATTTTAAGAAGAGTTAAAAAACACCCAGGGAAAATCCTTGGGGTTTGTGTTCTAGATTTCTACTTTACTCTTATAATAATGAAAACTTAGGTACTTTACTTGCTTTATGTTTCTGAGTCCTTATATATTGTTTTGGTTGTGATCTGACCATCCTCCAGCTTTCTTGTAGGCTTCATTCAAGTACTGGAAGGCTGCAATTGATAACCACAAAGCCTTCTAATTTTTCAGGCTGCACAATTCCAGTTTTCTCAGGCTTTCCTCATAAGAAAGGGGTTCCATCTCTCTAAGCAACTTAGAAGCCCTCCTTTAAGGGTTTAAGGTCAGGCTGGATGGAGCTCTGAGCAACCTGGTCTAGTGAAAGCTGTCCCTGTCCATTGCAGGAGGGTTGGAACTAGGTGATCTTGAGGGTCACTTCCAACCCAAACAATTTTATGATTCTATGATTATCTGGTCATAGAAATTTCTCCAGAGGAAACACTGGACCATTAAATGTAAGAATTACTAGGAAGAAGGCAGCAGGAAACAGAAATAGAGAAGGCTCTTGTCGAAGAAGAACTTGCAAAAGAACTCCACTAACACCCCACCACTTCAAAATTTGTACATATATAAGAAAGTGGCTGGAAACCAGAGAGAATCAAACCTGTCAGGCTCTCAGCTTTCCTGCTGAGATGGAGTGTGCTGACATAACTGCCTTAATATTTAAAACTCTCATCTCTTCTGGCTATTGATTTGAAGAATAACTCATGCAGTACAGATATATGGTGTAGAAGTCTGCTGAAGAGGTCTGCATCCCATGCAGAAAATGTGACTCCCTTGTTGCTAACACTAACTGACACTGGCAACTGGGAGAGACTGATAAGATTTGCTAGAGGGAAAGAAGAGTTATTATACCACAATAATAGGATTCTATTGTTGCTTCTCTTGAGTCCTCTTACCCAGTCTTGACAGAAGTAGCTCAGCAGAGTTTAAAAACAGTTTAGAGGAAAAAACAGGGAAAGGGAGGGGCTATTTCTTACCAAAGGGAGATACACTTCATGTACTGGGCAATTCTGAACCAGTTGGAGCAAACACATCTGCATTCAGATGTTGTTACTTCTGCATTACATTAGAGAGTTATCAAGCTTTTTCATACAATCAGAATTATGTAACTCAGCCCAAGGAATTAAAGCCTAGATTTGCTCCATTACTTCTCTGTCTGATCCTTATACCAGTATATTAACATTATTTTTTTATCAAACAAAAAAAAACCCCAAACCAACAAAACCTTGAAACACTACACTGACCATGAGAAAGCAGTGCATTGGTAGATTGAAGAAGATTGCTCTATGTAACAAACACGTCAAAATAAATTTGGACATAGAAGACTTATACTGTGGGACAATTTATAGACATACCCATCCTGAATCTCCCTTTGAAGAGAGACTTAATGTACAGAAAAAAACAAGCTAACAGACACAGAGAGAAAGAAAAAATAATCCTAAACCAGAACAACAAGATCTGCTGTTCTTTGGATGTCTTTTCCTTTTAATTCCTTTAGTAAACAGTATGGTAAGAGCCACAGGCATAAGACTGCCTTTTGTAGCAGATGTGAGAGTAACCTAGTGAATTTATTCTCTTTTAAAAAGATGCACTGTACAAAAGTCACATGAAGTATCTCAGTCAACTGTCACGTTTTACCCAGAAAAAGTGCTAGTCAGTGTCACCATGCTCACCTGTTGTATGGTTATCTGGCAAAGAATCTAACATGATTTGTCTTTTTCTAAGCATTGCCTCTTCCTCTCTGCCTTGTTCAAGTCCTGCTCACACTATTCTTAAACATAGTGAATATGGATACTTTCATAGTCTGAATTCAAACCACTCAGACTCATCATATTCCTGAGTGATAATGGATATAGTAGATGCATTTATTGTGCATGACAACTATTTCTGAGTTCTTCTGTACAATGCCAATATATCTGGCAAGAAAAGTAATATAATTTAAAATTCTTGTAAAAAATAATGATAGTTTTATCATTTTTGTATTCAAATCTTCCTTCCAAAGTATAAAAGTCCATAGAAAACAATCTGTGAGGTATAACCACTATGGTCCAAAGAGAACAGGATGTAGCAGGTGAACATTTTAGAAGTAATTATAAAACTATCAGCTGAATGAAAAAAAACATGGCCAGAGGACTTGAGTCATAATTGTGATATGTATTACTAAAGTGTTTGCAATAATAGTAAGAACAGGCTAACTTGCCTTACAGATTGAAAAATTTCACAAATTGGCATTTACAGTTTTTCAACTATTGAATTGATTTGAATGGATTTTTCCTATGAGTGCTGCAGTGACAGATGCTAGATATGTTTACATTTTCATTAATGATATGGAGAAGAACAATACACCAAATAAATACTACCTTAAAGTGAAGTATTTTGTAAATATCTCCAAGATGATAAATAGTTACAGACAGGAACAAAACAATGATATTAAAATAACTACACAAGAAAATCTTGAGGAAAAAAATAGAAAGAAAAAATATACCATTTAATATATTTCAGTTTAGCATGTCAGTTATGTAGAACTGTCTACAAAAAGTGATGACTATTTGTGATCTAAGAGTTATCAGAGACTTCAAATCAGTCATGGGACTCCAAATCCCCTTCTATAATATTTACTAATATATTTGACAACTTTTCTATAAGAGTCAGTAGAATCAAACACAGAGAGTAAATAAAAACAAAAAGCTCCACACGAACAAGCAAGAAAACATAAAATGAAAAAGAAAAAAAATACATCCACAGAGGCTGAGATTACTACAGATTTAAATACCAAAATACCTATAATTCAGTAAACACTTTGTCTGCTGATGTGTTTCCTGTCTCCTTAAAACTTAAATGACATAGTTACAATTCTAATTTTAATAAACTAGTAAAAGAGTGTTGAAAGTCAGAGAAAATTAATAGCCTGAAAAAAAACAACAATGAAAAAAATGTGTTTTATAAAATCTTCTTGACAGGGTAATAAGGATAATGGAATTAGTAGGGATACTCCTGCAAAATGCTTCTAAAGTTGAACTTGAAGCCCTTAGAAACGTTTATTTGGGTAGCATTTATTAAGATAAAGTGAAGTGCTTGAATATCTATTTTTTGTATGAGGCCAAAGTGAAAAATACTGCAAGAAATATTCACAGTTCATCTTTAAGGTTAATTTTCAAAGCTCATACTGAAGAGCATTTGGGCTACCTGCACTCAACAGCAAATTACTTTTAAACAATATTCCTGATTTTTGATATGCTAGTTAATAAATGAAGCAAGTTTCACTACCACTAACTCTTCTTGACAGAGAGTTGTTGTAATTCAAACCAAGACATTACTTTTTGATTTGAACAGGCTGTGAAGCATTTTTTTACTCCAATGGCAGACCTGAGAGCGCATTTTGAAATGGAAAGAGAAGCGGGAGTGAATTTGTGCATTTCCATACTGTTTATTCAGAATTTGTTTGATTCTTTTCAAGTACATTAACATATTTATCCTCTCAACAGAACTTGCAATTAAGTGTGCTTTAATCTATTTGTTTAAAAAAAAAATCTCAATTTGCCAATTGTATCCCCTGTGGAAGGGTGTCTTGCAGATCCACGAACACAGTCAAACTCTACTGCACCAACTACAAGATTTGTAAAGCTAGAAGAACTTTCTATAAATTATCTTGTCACATCATGCCTTAACTTTTGGGAATGGATTAGTCCCTCTTTTGCAGTGGCAACTATACACATGATTGCAAAATCTTTTATCTTTTGTATTAATGTCCATATGTCTTGTTTTTGCTATTTAAATGGACCTACCTTTAGATTCACTTTATACTTCCTTATGTGTCTAAAATAAAATGCAAACAGTTTCAAATCAGTTTTAATGAAATAAGCACCAGTGAAATTGGTTAGGCTTCTCCTGGCTCCAGATCAGTGCATATGTGGACCATAGCATAGAGATTTTAATCAGACAAGGTTTTCCCCCTTATTACCTGAATTTATTAGGATATATAATGGGTTTATCTTACTATAGCCAAGAAAAGAGTTTATATTTTACTGGGTCAATTGATATTCAAACTTCAAAAGAAAGATCTTGTCACTCAGAAATAAGATTCTGGCAGGTCTTGCTCCCATTTTTATTAGCATACTTGTTTTTAACTTTTATCCCATGAAATAGCCGACAGCTTTGATTCTGGATTAGGTGAAACCTAGTGGTCCAGAAAGAGCTATAGAAAGAATAATTTCTTAAACTCTGAAATGATTTTGTGTGCAATAGTTAATTGTTCATTATAGCTTCATTTTCTTTGAAGAACAAAAGAAAAAGAACTAGGCAAATGTCATTACATATTAACGGCCCTAACAAACCAGAAAGGAGGGTATTTTTTAAACTACAAATTATCATGCGACAGAATATGCCTCCAAGATAACTATTAAAAACAAAATAAATTAGGAAATTATTTTATGCAAAACACCAAGACTCAATTTTTTAATAAGTTAAAAAAAATAATAGAGTACTGTCTGGAAATAAGGAAGTGAATTCAATTGTTGAAGTTGCAGCAAAACCAATTTCAAGCATTCTTTTCTCATGGTATTTTTCCACACTACTACCAAGCATTCCTAAAACTTCAAGGAGTAAGTAAATTTTGTGAGCTGTTCAGTTTACTTGCTTGCTTCCTATCATCTGTTGACTCCCAGGGACAAGATTGAAAGAATTTCAGCACAGCAGGCGCAGTGGGCAGGATGGACAATAGCAAAGAAGTTCAACATGTGAGAATCATACACATACAGTTCCTGGGGAGTGTCCATAGCTGCATCTTTTCCAGAAGATCGATTAGCTGTGGGAAATGACAAACTACCTGGGAAAGCACATGCTGTGGAGGCAGGATTTTCAAAGACACATTTCTGACACGAAAGAGACTGGCCTACCAAAGCAGTAAAAGAAAGCAAAGAGTTCTGTTTGGGCATCATATACACACAAGTTTCTGTTTGACGAAAGATAAAGGGAGCAGACAATGACCAGAAAATAAATAGGTGGGCTTTTTTTTTTTCCATTCTAGGTTTTACTTTTTTATCATAACCTCAATGCTGTTGCAAAGAAATATCAATTATGTAATTTAGGCCAAACATATGCCCATATCTGAAATCATACAGATTTGCAAAATAGTGCTGATACAGAGAGGAAAAATATTTTAGCTTTCGGTTGTATAACCTTCACCTTTCTTTGTAATAAAGGAGTAACAATAGCCTTTCAGTTTCTGTTTAAATATCTGGTAATATTTCAGAATATATATACATATATTCTGTTTCTTTCTATTGAAACACTTCTTAGTTATTTGAACGCATAGAAAAGTTTATTTTAAAATAAAATATATATTAAGTATAGTGGGATGACCCTGCCTAGATGCCAGGCACCTGCCAAATCTCTTCCACTCCCCTCCATAAGTGGACAAGGGAGAAAAAATATAATGACAGGTTCACGCATTGAGATAAAGACTGGGAGAGATCGGTCACCAATTGTCATCATGGGCAAAACAGACTCAATTTAGGGAAATTAATTGAATTTATTACTAACAAAATCAGGACAGGATAATAAGAAGTACAATCTTAGAAACACCTTTCCCCCACCCCTCCCTCCTTCCCAACCTCTGCCTTCTCCGCAGTTGCACAAGGAGAGAGGGAATTGGAGTTACAGTCAGTTCGCCACATGTTGATTCTGCCACTCTTCAGGGAGAGTGGTCCTTCCCCTGCTCCAGCATGGGGTCCCTCCCACAAGAGAGAGTCCAGGAACTTCTTCAACATGAGTCCAACCCATGGATGACAGTTCTCCATGAACTGGGACACTTTCACATAGGGTTCAGTCCTATAGGTACAGCCTGCTCTAGAGTGGATCCACTAAGGGTCACAAATCCTGCCAGGAAATCTGCTTCAGCGTGGGCTCCTCTCTCCATAGGTTGCAGGTCTCTGTGAGGTCTGCTCCAGCATGGGTTTCCCATGAGTTCACAGCCCTTCTTTGGGCATCCACCTGCTCTGGTGTGGGTCTCCTCCATGGCCTGCAGGTGGATCTCTTCACTCCTGAAGACCTCCATGGTCTATAAGGGCATGGCTGCCTCATCATGGCCTTCATCACAGGCTGCAGAGGAATTTCAGCTCCAGTGCCCAGGGCACTCATCCGTCACATTCCTCGCTGACCTGGGTGTCTGCAGAGTTCTTCTCAGATGTTCTCACCAACTCTTCTCTGGTTGCAATTACATATGTGCAATAACTTTTTTTCCTTAAATGTGTTATCACAGGGGTATTATTATCATTCCTGATTGGCTGGGTCTTGGCCAGCAGGTCCATCCTGCAGCTGTCTGGTATTGGCTCTACTGGATATGGGGGAAGCTTTTAGCTTATAAAAGCCAAGCCTGTAGCCCCCTTGCTACCAAAACCTGGCCATGCAAACCGAATAAAATGAGTTATTATATCTCTTTTAATACCTTATTTGAGGTTGTATTTCAACCAATCATAATAGCACTGTCAGTCTACATGTCAATGGAAATACTGATGTTTTCTAGTATCATTGCAGTTTTAATATCTCTCAGTGTTATATTTCTGTTGTGACTTAAGCCCAGTCAGCAACTCACTGCCATGCAACTGCCCACTCACTCTCCTCCCCACCCTGAGTGCAAGAATTGTAAAGTTCATGGGTTGAGATGACAGCAGTTTAGTAAATAAATAAAATAAAACATAAGAATATTTCTAACAATAATGATAGTTATAATAACGACTATGGTAATAACAAATGTCAATAATAATGAAAATGAGAAAGAGAGTGAGGAACAGAGCCCAAGAGAAACAAGTGATCCCCTATGTAATTTCTCACCATCGTTTGACTGATGCCCATCCCATTCTCAAACAGTGACCGGCCCCTCCCAGACCACTACCCCTAGTTTATATGGGCATGATGTTCTGTGATGTGGAATATCTCTTTGGCCTGTTTCATTCATCTGTCCCAGCTAAGCTACCTCCCAGCTTCTTGTGCAGCTCCAAACGCTGATCATGAGACATCAAAACAGCTATGACTCAGGTTTATGATTTAGCAACAGCTAAATCATTGTGTTATCAACATTATTCTCGTACTAAATCCATAATGCAGCATTGCAACAGCTACTAAGAAGAAAACTAACTCTATCCCAGCTGAAACTGGGGCAGTTTCTCAGAAATAAGAAATATAGGGTTGGACAGTCACAGACGATCATTTAAAAAACGCTTCTGCTCAGGCAGGGTCAATAAAACCTAGGTCACCTACAGAATATGTTTTAGATTTTTTAGCCTTTTTGGAAACATGCTTTCTCACTCTGCTCTCTGTTCTTTCTCTTTACATACTGATATCATTCAGTTCTGGTAAACTTTTTTTATACATTATGGTTTTTAAGTTCTTTACTCTTGTTATTTTCTATTTTTTCTTAAAAAAACAAAAATCTTTAATAAATGAGGTGGCCTTCACAGCCAGTCTTCAAAACTAATTTTATCTACTGTGTTTATCAGAATGTGGACAGATTGAGGTGATTTTATGCCTCATATTTAATTCTTCTTTCTATTTTATGCCTTTTGTTTTATTTGTTTGGGTTTTTTTTAATAACTTCTGGATGCTAAAAAATGTAATACCCACCATGATATGTTATTCAGTTCCATTCAGTAAGAGAAACTTATTCCAAAATTAATAACCCAGGCAAATGGTGAGAATTGAGAGTCAAGTCATTTGCTTGACGGAGGGCATAAATTGAGTTTTGCAACATTTGGTTAAAAAGTCACATTTTTTAACTTTGTTGCATCTTAATTTTGTTTCTCAATTCTGACATAAATTAAAGCCTCTCAAATTAAATCAGGTTTGTTCAGATAAACAGAAAATTGAATAACATACAAGTGAAAAAGAAGAGTAATTTTTTTTCCCATTACCAAACCATTTTAAACAGGTTGTAAACTGTTAATTTTTATCATTCCTTGAATAAATTATCACTGCAGTTATAGACAGCTGCCGAGCAGTTTCCCTATTGTGTTATGGTGTCTGTCATTTATAACATGACCAGCCTCCAGAAGTGTGTTACATCAAAAGCTTACATTATTTTCAAAATGAAGCCATATTTTGAAGATTGTCAAATGCCATTATCCAGCAAAAATGGAATGAAAAAAAAAATGGAATGAAAAAAAAATGGAATGACTGCATTATTCACAGTTTATATTGCAGAATCACACAGCATCAGTCAAACTCTGTATTTTTGGGTAGAGATTTTTCTCTCTTAATTTATTCAGTAAAGATTCCTGCAAACCCACATTTGCTCTTTCTTTTAACCAATTTAATTTGAGTTAATATTTTAGGTAAATTATTTTATAAGCATGAGGCTAAACTCTGTTTGGAAAGTTGTTTTCCCAGAACTATACAATGACTCGTACAGAATTGCTCTTTCTTTATTTCCTTCAATTTTCTTTCTTTTTTGTTTGTTTTTTTCCTACTAAAAATGTCATCATTAAAGCATTAAAAAAAAAGAATTAAATTAAAATACCCACACTTTTTCAGTTTTCATGAACTAAGTTTGACTATTTTTGACTGGAAACTGATTAAGTGTTAGAAATTCATTAACAGTACTTCAGAACAATTTATAGAAGCATTTAACCATTAACTATGCAGCAACTCTTTAACTTCTAAAAAGAAAAACTTCTTTTGATTTTTTTTTGAACGCCCTACATAACTAACTAATTCATTAACTAATTCATTCCAAACCACACTGGAGCAAACCCAGAATAACCGACAAATTCTTAACAATATTATAAACTGATCTGAGTGTTTATATCATTGCTCAGAAACAGGTTAAATGATGCATGTTTCCACTTGTCTCTCATTATCTCCATACTGTCTCCTTAGTAAGTAATCATTTTTAAAAGGAAGAGAAAATTGAGTTCATTAAAGTCACAGAGTGATACTGACCTCTTACCTCTTTACCCCCTGCCATCATTCACCATCTGTTTAGTTGCAAAACTGCTTGCAACTAAAAAGTTGTCCTTTGTAGGTTCTGTACTTGATTTTTACCCACAGGCTCTCAACGTGTTCACAGTTGTTACTAAGAGGCAGCTCTTCACATCTTTAACATAAAGAGCAACACCTCTGCCCCTCCTTCCTAGCTTCTCTCTTCTGTAAAGCTTCAACTGCACTGCTTCAGTCATGTAACTCATCTCACCATGTTCCACTGATAGCAATTCAGTCACAGGTTTTTAATTTCATCATGATTCCCAACTCCTCCTGCTCGTCACCTGTGCTGCATGCACTGGTGAAGAGGCACCTCAGCTGGACTGTTGGCCTCTTCGTCTTTTGGGAGGAGCGCACTCCAATTCCTTTGGGACAGTTTAAGGAAATTTCCATGCTGTTCTGTAAAGTCCTGCTAATTCCTTATTCCTTACTGATGTCCAGTAGAGCATCTCCTTCTCTGTGGGAGCAGTTAGATTCTTAACAGAATCTAACATCTGCTTTCTAATTATATGACAATTTTGGTAACATCCTATGTAATAAAGGAGAATGACTGGTTTTGGTTTTTTTAATCAGTAACCTTGACTCCTTCTCCACTTTAGGGACACACTCCTTAATTTTCTGTTGACTATAGGATGGTTTATCATCAAGAGAAATTCACACAGAAGAGATTCCACAAATATGTAACATCCACATACTTCCTTCAACATATGACATCCTGAAACCTACACTTTTCACACAGATAATAGAAAATAAAAGAAAATGATGCAATCACATGATCTGTAAAAACCATGGGTTTTCTTTTTTTTTATCAGAGAGTCTGAGTCTTGAAAGTTCCCTGAAATTTTTGAGCTCTCTTTTACAAATTCCTTGCTTTAAGCATAAAAATGTGGTAAAAGGTTGTGGACAGTTGAAGAAATAGGTTTTAGGCCAAAACCATGCCTAATTAGATGCCAGGGTTGCACACATACTCCTTACTCTATTTTCCTCTTGTCCTACTTATCCTTTTTATAACAAAGTGACATGCTATTTAGATCAAAGTTTTAGAAGCTGTGTGTTTGCATCAAATATTTAAATCAATCTGTATCACGCAAACTCAACTTGACCTTCCATTTTACTGAACACTTACAATTTAAATGGAGTTGTTAGTGCTCAATGTTTTTGGAAAAACTATTTTATATCAGATTAGGCATTCATGTTGAGGGATTTGAATTAATAATGACTGTCTGTTATTGACTTTTCCACCTTCTCTAGTACTTATCATTTGCATTTGCATTGTAAATTTGATATTGCAACAGATATTGCAGATTCTGTCACATTGCAACAGAACCGACTTTCATTTTTTTATTGCCAAAAATATTGTATTTATGTACTTGTATTTATAAACTTTTTGAATACTTTGATAGTCTTATGATAGTCATACTTTCAATAATTCTCATTTCTCAGAGTTAATGTGTTTAATTTGCCTGAGTAGCTAAAAGGGACAAGTTGCAAGAGAAATCAGAAATACAGTTTACCAAGAACTATGCTTCAGAAACTGCAACAGAATGATTACCAAAACATTTTAATGCATTAGTACTGTGGTACTTTAACTTTTAATCCAAACTTGCACACCCAGTGCATTTTCTAGAAAACCTGATCTTCAGCCGGAGACAAATTACAAAGATGTTATGTAACCTTTCATACAATGATTAATGTGTACTTAAATCCAGTATGAAATAACCATTTTATAAGTACAATAGTACAAGAACAGAGGAGGGAAATGAAAACACAAAAACAGTTCTGAAAGTTTCTGAAAGAAGAAGCTGAAAACTCTGAGACACAAATACATAGAGATGGAATAAAAGGGACAGCCAGAATAAGTGCTTTCTCATTATTTTTGTTCCAGTGACAATAAAATAACAGAAAATAACAGGAAATTATTTAGCCTACACAAACTAAAAAGTTTGGATTATTGCAGTTCTTATCTATAGTATAATTCCAGTGTGCACTCTATCACCATTGTAGTGAATGAGCTTTTGAGAATCCAACTGTTTAAGGTCAAGTACAGACATGATCTTATAGGCACAGATTTACATGAAGCCATAGCATAAAGAATCTAACTTGTATTTACATGTTCCAGAATAAGTATGAAAACAAGTATCTGGTATTTTATTCATTAACCACAGGATGCAGGATTTTTACAAGGGTGTACTGAAATGTGAATATTTAGTTTTGAATTAAGTTATACATTAAAAGGAAAAACTTGATTTTGACTAATGATTCATATAATATGCCTCTATTTCCACATATACTCGGTATATAAAAAGTTTATTTCAGTTACATAAAAAATAAAGGTTTAGAAAAGTTCTTACTTTTTGATTTCTGTATCTTTAGAGAGAAGATTTTGATTTGAGCAGTTATAGAGGCACCATTAAAAGTAAACAATCAAAAATGCAGATTTCCAGCTGTCACATTTGACTCTATTTTCACATCTTTTGTACTAAGTGTTTATTCTGTGCCTACTATTATAACAAATCACTGACTGGTACTAATTGCAGGTACTTAACAAACAACAGAGTACAGCTCAAACTATAAGGGAAGTTTGAGATACAGAAAAACCAAACAAGCAAACAAAAAACCCAAAAAAACAAAACAACTCAACCAACCAAAACCCAAAACTAAAAAGCCTGAGAAATAAGATTTAAAAAGAAATAAAAGGAATTGAGATGTGACATAAGAATTTAAGAAAGATTTCTGAAATATTGCAAAAGATCAAATGGATCAAGAGAGACTAGGCTATGCTTCTATTCCAATGTAGGCAAGGGGATATTCCTTGCAACAAAATTTGCAGTGCCCATATTGGCAAAGAGAAACCTGTACTTTAAAGTTGCAGTCATGAAACCATATTTTACTTTGTCTTTAAGGTATTATAAAAATTACCTTAATAGGTAATTTTGCATATAATTGAACAAACATTGGTTCTGTCAAAAGGAATAAATTTCTACTTTCAGATCTCTTTTAAGTTTGTTTCCCCAGTTGAATATGCTGCCAGAGAATGTGTTCATGTAACTTATATTCCTATTAATAGTCAATCTTAAGAAAAGGATGTTTTGGTACTACATTTAACCTTTATTATCTGTCCAACATCATGACTGTCTCCAGTTCTGTAATCATTTGTACTGAAGGTCAGGCACAAATCCGACACAGTGACTATGAAAATTTCACCTTATTCCCTACAAGCTGATCAAAATTCTTATCACAAGAAATGCTATTTCTATATTCTTTGCAGGTATTAATATTGTCCAAAATCATTACATTTGGGATCTAAAATCGGATTGCATTGTCATGGTTTTGGAATGTTATTCTCCAATTTAGTACTCCTGCTAAAACCACTTCACTGCTCATTTGCCCTCCAATTGGAAGCACAAAAGGAAAAGATCATGCGTTGTGATAGGAAGAATTTACTGGAAACAGCAGGGAGAAAATGAACAGTAACAGTAACAATATTAATAACAAAAGCTATAAGACAAAGAATTATTTACATGAAAAGTCTACAACAATAAACAAATATGAATTATGTCTTTCCCATCATGTTTTCTCCTGACCGGACAGAGAGCCCTTCTCTTTGAAAGTGAGAGTCCCTTTCTCCTGCACCTAGTAATGATGTGAGGTGGTATCAAATAAGATTAGGATCCTGGCCACACTCCCTCCCTGCTACTGCAATAAATTAACCCCGTCCTGGCCAAACCAGGACAAGTATTCACTAACCATTTTATTTTCTTACCAACTAAAATAAGGAAACGATGCACATATAGTACAGGGTGGCTGAGATTTTATGTGGCAACAAAGTAATGTTTGAAACAGCCAATGTTTAATTTGTGTCAATCCTTTGAAAATTCTAGAGTCTAGGTGTTTAACACACAACAACGCTTCTAATTGTACTAAAATTACACAACTCCTTTTTTTATTATTGGTACCATAGATGTTGCTCTCATTCATGCTGATATTCTTAATATATTTCATTTTTCTTCTATCAATGCAAAACAAAACTGCATTTTTCTTCTCAGTCAGGTCTGGTAATTACAGAAAAAAAAAATATAACCAAACTGGTTTTTACCTAGTGATCTGGAGAAACAGGTCTTCTCATTTCCAGAATACATTCTGGCAACAGTGAAGGTTCAAAATACTGATATAGGAAGCAAAAATATTTCCACATTAACATGATTAATCTAACAGTTCATGTTACCTAAAATAAGCTTGTTAAATAATAGAAAAAATATTAAATTAATATTTCACAAGGACAAAGGAAATATCAAATGGGTCTGTGGAACAAGGCTCATTTTACTTCACACCAAGTGATCAAAAGTTAGCTGATATAATGTTTATGCAAGTTATTTTATTTTGTAGTATAAAGCTGACAGGCATGTGTAAAGCTGATAGGCATATGCAAGATTTTCTATATAAGAAAGAAAGTGCTACCAAATACAGGGAAATAATAGAAAGACATGGATACCTAATGCTTCCTTACTTCATCCACTTCCCACCAGATAATGAACATAACCATCAGAGGTTAAGTTTATTTGATAAATATAGATGTAGATAAATATAGATGTACATAAATTAAGTTGAGAACAATACTAATTATTCCGGAAAAAAGTGCTAAAATTGATAGGTAAAATGCAACATTTACCAATTATTTCTTGAGAATTCATTTTCCAGTACACATCCAGCAAGACAAATGAACTGAGAGTGCAGTGAAATAATCCTTGGTTATCAGTGGTATAAATGATTTGCACAATTAGCAAATGGTATACCTTCAATGCAAAGGTGACAGGTTAAATTACGCAAAGGTGACAGGTTAAATTTCTTGGGAATAAGTCATTCCTGCACTAGAAAGACTTACTTAAATGGGAAGAAAAAGGTTTCTCTTCATCCTCTTGGCATACCATAACAAGCTATATAGTATCTCATGGACAAATCCATCTCATGTACTGAGAAATACCTTGTGGTAGAATGACAGTAAGGTCAAAAAGGCAGAAAACTTCTTTTCAAAGATGTGTTTCCCTTGCGTCCTGCCATACTCGTCACAGTCCCTTTCTGCCATCTAAATGATTTTCTTTGTTTCTAACATCCAGGCAAAAGACCTAAAACAGATCTGTGCCTTTGGGCTGATGGTCTTGAAGAATATTTGCTCATGATACTGCAAGTCATATGTAACAGCACCATAGAGGATATCAGGATCAGTTCTGCATATTTAACCAAAACTCAGCAGGGTTTCTTAGAGTCTGATATACATCATCAAGAGATGGCTCCACTTATGCTACTGCTATGGTCAACTGCAGTCACACTCCATATGATTAAATTTTGTGATTCCTCAACATGAATTTAATTGTTTTCCCATGGGAAATTTCCATTTTCTTAAATATGATAGCATTAAAACATTTTGGAGCATATATTTTCAGAAACAACTTGACACAATCTTCAAAGTATTTTTTCTCCAGATGTAGATTAGTTTGTGGTTTTTGGTTTTTTAATTCACCACTGATGTTCTTCCAGACATTGTTCAAGAAGTCCCTAGTAAAATTTTTTATCATGCATAATTTTTGCTTTCTGATTCTCTGATTTCTTAAGGACTAAAATCACCATAGAAATAGTAAAAAACCTATAAATCATATAAATTATTTTCTATATCTTGCTATTAAATATATCTAAAGATATTGATATCTTTTCATAAGCATCTTTTAATAAATATGTAAAAAATACCTACTTGTCCTTAGAATATTTTTAATGATGACAATGTTATAGGTACATATTTTTCACACTTTTTATTCAGCTGATGAAGGATTCTTAGTTTGAATGTTTCTGAGCAGTGAATCTGTGGATTAACTTACCATGACACCTTTTGAATGACTACTGTGCACACAAAAATTTAAAACAACGATGCTACGGGTATGCTTAGAGTCTGCAGAATTGGGAGTTCAAGAGATAAAAGTTTTCTCCTCCATGAGTAGTGGTTTTCTAAATTAATCAAATCATTTACAGTTTCAGATTTATGATGTTTTTACTGGTTTTGTTTGGTTTACTTTATTGTTTGGCTTTTTGTGGTTTGGTTGGGTTTTCCATAGAGTTACTGTAACATATTTGAATAGACTTCTTAATTCTCTTTATGTACACACTTGTAAGTTTCTGTTATTATTTACACTGCATTATTTCTCATTTTGATTCTTACTTGTCTTTCACCTGTAATGTTCATTTACAGTACTAGGCATACCATTACTTCCAGATTCAGCAGCAGTAATTTCTCACATGTGTTTGGAGTAACTGCTAACTATAATCTAGAAGTTACAAAAATAAATATCAGTAAGTAAATGAGAATAAAGTAGTTTACTTAGAAACAAGAAAATGTTTATATCAAAACTACTTTGTGTTTAGTTTTCTACAGAAAATGAGATTTATTGCTTTCCTTGAGAATCCCAGGTAGTCACAAAAATATTTGGTTGTGCTCACTCTGTAGTATTTTCGTGGCAATAATACCTCATAGCTGCAACAAAAAAATGAAGATTTTGCTAGGCTAGATGTCATGTGAAATGCCATACATGTGCCATATATGAAAACATAGATTTGTCCTTTAAGAGATCAGATTGAGGCCAGAAACTGCAAATTTTGATGAACTTGTGCAATGTTATATTTGCATTAATCTTCAGTTGACAAGAGAATTGCACAGGATGAAAATGATGCTCTTCAAAGTACATTTAAACAATGACATTGTGTCATTGTAAATACTTCACACGCTTGTCAAAACCTGCAAAAGATGGAAACTAGAATTTACCCTGTTTCCTTTGGAAAGATGGCCATAACAAGAATGAATGCACAGTTTTAAATGAGATTAACAATTCTGAAATAACATTGGGCTGAACACCATAAACACCATTATACATTTTACTTCTTTGAATCCCACTTTGGTTTTAAGCACAGATTAAATTTCAAATATAATTTTAGCTGTTGTTATAGTTTGACAGTTTTTTGTAAGGAGGAAATGAATATCAGATGAATCAGAATATCTGATAATTTTCTAAATTAAATCATTCAAATGGGGAAAATAAGGAAACATATGAAAAAAATCTAAATTTAAAAAAAATGCAAGAGTCTCAAAAAAAAATCTCCAGAAAGATTGTTTGAAATTGATACTCTGGATAATAAAGACATTTTAGATTCAAAATTCAAGGTACAGCATTGTGTAACAAGAAAGTGACTTTTAGAGATAATAACTGTTCATCTCCCTGTGCATTAACATAGCTTCTAGGAGGATCTGTTCCATGATCTTCCTAGGCACAGAGGTGAGGCTGACAGGGCAGTAGTTCCCAGGGTGCTCCTTTTAACCCCTTTTAAAAATGGGTGCATTGTTTCCTTTTTTCAAGTCAGTTTGGACTTCAGTTGACTGTCATGACTATTCAAACATCATGGAGAGTGGCTTGGAAAATACATCAGCCAATTTGCTCAGGACTCTGGGATGCATCTCATTGATTCCCATAGATTAATGTACTTTCAGGTTCCCCAGGTGGTTGTGAACTTGACCTTTAATTATTGTGGGAAGGACTTCCCCCAGTCTCCATTCTGCTGTCTACCCACTGGCAAATTACACAGAAGCAATTTGTCAAAGTAACTAAAAAATATTTTGACAATCGAAATAAGGTTTTTTTGGGAAAAAGCCCTACAGAAATATTTTATAAACATCAGAGAATATCCCGCCACTTAGAACATAATTGTTTGAGATCCACTTATCCTTGTCATCATTCTGCCAAGACGGGGGAAGTACATGTAAAAGCCCCAAGACTTTGTTCAGAGGATGAGAGTTTCTGTCTGTTAGTAGAATCTGCAAGACTGAATTACACCTAATTTTTATTTCAATAGAAGGATAAGAGTCCTGAGAGCAGACACTCAAAAATCACTATGAAGAGTCAGAAAGTGTTGCAGTTAGCTAATAAGAAATACTGATAAAAAGGTGATGAAAGGGTGTCTTTAATTCTCTGCTGTCATCTTCAGAAGGAATGTATCACTGAAGCAATTCATAGTCTTTGCAATCACCCAGAGGCAGGACTCATTCTTATCTTTAGATCAGCTTTTCAATGGTTACCACACTTGTTCAGGCTACAGAAGAATTTAGATTATTTTTTATCTTTTGATTAACTTAATGTGATCTCATCTTCTATCTCCCAAGTATAATCAATGTTTCAGTAGCCCAAGGATATCTTCAGGCATCAACACAGTTGTACAGGATGGCATGTGGCAAAATGATGATTGTTTAGCTGTCTTTGTCAATGTGGTCTGGAAATCAGTGTTTCTGCTGTGAAAGGAGGTGTCATATTTTGTAACAACTTCTGTGAATGACCTTTCCAGGTAGCAGCTGGAATTGCTCATCCCATTTTTCTTCCTGCAAAAGGAGCTCTAGGACTCTTCTTGTATTTTAGTTCAGGTCTACACCTCCTCAGAAAAGAAAGCTCCCCCTTAAGTTTCTCAAAAATTCTGTGAAGTCTTGGCTCTACGTGAAATAGTTCTTCCCTTGAACTCTCCTCCCCTTTTCATGGCATACTCAGTGGGAAGACGAGTGAAGAAACTACTATGAACTACTTTGCAACACAATGTTAAGAAACTCACCTACAAGCGAGTATTGATGCTCCATTCCTTCCTGAAATGAATATTTAAACATTTGGTGATATATATGCACTGGGTTAATGACTAAAACTGACATGTCCTTATTTCAGAGTGAGGTGTCTAATTATAATGCTATATAGTGACTTCTTTTGCCAGTTAAATGAAATTGAATTAGCCTTTTTTCAGAAAGAATAAAAATAAGCACTCTTCCCACTCTCCCACTGCTTTGGGATATTAGTTTATAATTTGGAATATACATCTGGCAAAAAGAGGATTTCTCTAGGCAAATCATCTGTTTCTCCAGATGCTTTCTAACTATTGGATTAAAGAAGGAGAGCAGAGAGTTAGAAACAGGGCATTTCACATTCCTACATTTATACGCTATGTATGGTCAACCTAATAGTGGTTCCTGGGAAAAATGATGAAATCAATTTTTACAAGCAAAGTTGTCAAAACAATGCTTCAAACTGATCAGATTTAGGCAGACTCCGATCTCTCAAGTCCCTTCCTACACTAAAAGTCTTGAAAAATGTTGGGTGGGATTGAAAGTAGACTAAAAACAGACAGGACTTCTATGGTCTGTGATACAATGTTCAATTACCACCCACATGATAGAGACAGCCCAGTACCAGGGCTAGCATAGTTTTACTTTATTAATTTTCCTGGAGGGTGGAACAGAATTCTGTCTCATGAAGTTCATGGATGACACCAAACTGGGATAAGCAGTCAGTATCCAGGAGATGACTTGAAAATAAACTATTCTATATTCAGATCTATGAGTCCAAAAGAGAATGAGTGATGACACAGTCTTTAGGTAGGTTCTGACAAAGTTATTTTTAATTGATAACTACTGCATCTAGAAATCCAGGTACCAATTATAGAGCAGTAAAATTATTTACACCCATAAATTAGCTAATTTATAAGAAAATAGTACATTTACTATGATTAATATAAATTACCATAGCATTCCTATAGTACAGGAAAAAAAAAAAAAAGGTGGCCTGACTTACAGTTTATTTCTGTTATTCAGTGGGATGTCCTACAGATCTGAGTAAATGTGAGATTTTTTTTTTTTAAAAAAAAAAAACCTTGGAAAATAGGAACGACTATTCTACTGTCTTTTGGCATGGCTTAATTGCTTATATGGTTTCCAAATAAAGTGTTAGATAAATTAAATATTACTATGAATTATTTAGACTTCAGGAGGTGGAAAATCACAATGCATTCTACTCCTGAAATGTGAATTTTCAGTTAACCATGTGGAGAAATTGGAAGGTGTTTAGAGAATTTCTTACTGAATAGTTCAAAAGTACTACGTCTTCCTTTTTATTCTTCTGGAATTAAAAATCAGAATTCAACTTTCTAATTTCAAGTTTAAATTTGAAGTTCTTCCATGTCAAGGAACTATGCAAACATTATAATCTTTGCTATTTGAAATAGATTTTTAAAATACTATATTAGAGCTTACAAAGAAAGAAATTCTTTAAATATAGAATTAGATATTAATCATGTTGAAATTTCAACCTATCAGTGAATCTTTCTTCTGTAAAAAAAAAAAACCAAAACAAACAAACAAAAAACCCCAATTTCCATTACTTATGCAATATATTTTATATAGATATTTTACTCATTTGAATCTTTATTTCAGACCTGTGAATTTACTACAGTATTGTTAAACAGAGAGGAATCACCAAACAGATGCTCTGCACCATCTGATCTGTTAGAAAAATATCAGTAATTCAGAAACACCTAAAGGCAGCTAATAATCCAAGCATTTTTAACCACAGCAAATAATTCCTCATCTGATTAAATGCAGCAGGGAGAGCACCTCTTTCAGATTTTCAGCATCTGTAATTTCAAACACAACAAATTAGCTAAAACACAGACATTCTGATGAGCAGAAATCATTTATACATTAGAGGTTTTCTCCACTGTGTTTTTAAAATTCAGATAAATGTCTACGTAAAACTCTGCTTCTGGGATGTTATGCATCCATCTGACAATACATGGGTTATAGAAAGGTAAACCTTATGAAGAAAATCACAGAAACTAAACCTTTGGTATGTCAACAGAAAACTAACCCAATTAAAACATAAACATTTTTTAATTTCAAAGACATAACCAGTATGAACGTGGTTGCTGCCATAAGAGACAGAATCAGATACCACACTTTTATTGTATTGACAAAGTTGGCTGCCAGATCACATGTATTCTTTGGGCTATTTTCTGGAGTGCTACAATTGTGAAAAAGCTGTGGAGCCACTTGGGATGTATTCATTAATTTGCACTAAGATCTGTGAAAAGGTTTTTTTTTTCATAAAATCCACTTAAAGAACTCCAAGCAATAAAATTAAAACACTAAAAAAAAAAAACCCCAGACATAGCTATTGCTTGATTTCTATAGCTATTATAATAAACAAGAATGAATACTTACAATTAAAATAAAAAGTAATTTTCTTCACAAAGTCAAACAAGACTCACTACTTCACAAATGTAAAAAATTATTTTTAATTTTCTCTCCATAGGTAGGAGATCAACCGTGTGACAAAACATTCAGCTCATGTCCCTTTCAGTCTGCACTTGTAGCAATCTAGTGGCTCAAAATCTTCACAAGAAATCTGTTGCTTGGCACTTAGATCATTCAGATAAGTTTGGAGAGGTTTTCTAAACATTTTAAAGTTTCAATTAACTCCATTCAAAATTCTGCACCTTTTGAAATTCTTCTATCCCTGACATGAAAGTGTTTTCAATTTTTTTTCTTTAAGGAAGTTTTGCAGTGTGATATTGCAAGGCATCAGCTGTAATATTATCTTGTACCAATACGCATGACTGTAGTACTGATTCATTTCATTACTATGCACAGCTCTATTTCTGGGCAATCTTATAGTTCTGAAATAAATACATACACAGCACCATTGATCCTGGAAGACAGTCAATAAAAAGTTGTTTAAGCTCAAAAGCACAGTAACAGCTTTCCTTAATGATATTTCTGAGAATATATTCTAAGGAAAAAGTTTCATGATAAAAGAATGTAGTTATAACCAATGTCATGAATATAGTTCAGTACCATCAGTGATGCTAAAAAAAGACAAGGGTCAAAGTGAAAACCAAAAGAACACATGAAACTTCTTCGTAGTGTTCAAGAGAAAAGAGAATTTTTAGGTCAGACCACGGCCTAAAAAAAATGGGTCAGACCAAAAAATGTTCATACTTGGAAAGTAGGAGATCTTCCAAAAAAACCCAAAAATCCAACTTTGTGGAAAACATTCAGATGTCTGAAAAGTTAAACTTTAAAAAAAAATAAAAAAGGGGAGATATATAGGAATTTTTCTACCTTTTAAAAAGTGTGGCTATATGTCACATGTGACAAATATGTGTGGCAAAAAAATGGATAGTAAATTTTTCTCCTACTTTTTTCTAGTGTGCGCGTGTTCATATGTCTGTAAAACTTTATGAATTCAGTTTCTCAGTTCAGGAATCTCATCTTTTGTATTTCACTCTAACACATATTGGCAGCTAGAAGTCATCAAGACGTAAGGTATATTTCCTGCAGTTCTTGAGTGTGCATAATCAAAAGAAACCTTAGTGAACGAAAGGTATTAGCTGCTTCTACTTTGCTGCTAGTGCTCAGAATTATATTTTTACATACTGATTTCTCTTATGTTAGCAAGCACAGGCACTCTGAAAACATATGTTTTCTGTTCTACATGAGGAAGCAGCCATGTCACACACTAGACCACTACTAGCTATTTGATTTATATATGCAGATTCAAAATATGTAATGGTAGAAGTAGTTTGCTCTAATTTTTATAGGCTTAGTGACTCACACTGATAAGGCACAAGAACACAAGTTGTAAGGCAATTTTAAAATTTCATCCATAAAGTAATATTTTATTTTTTTTTCATAAAATCCCTGACAGAATCATCCTAATGGACATTATGACATTTGTTTTATCTGATTTGCAAACCATTTAAATATTCCCAGCTGTAAGCTCTGACTGAATTTAAGCATTGCTTGGAGTTCATAGAGTTCAAGATAGAATGTGAAACAATCAGACAAAGACCCTAAAAAATAAAACTGAAAAGTGAGGAAGACTGAAAAGCAGGGGTCAAAAATAAACTAGCAAACAAACAGCAACAGAATGAAAGAAAAATGAAAGGACAATGTCGATTCAAACCAGATTATCTCATTCTTCCAAAAGTACCAAGAAACATGGGGAAATAGGAGTCTCAAGACTGCACTTATGGTTACTTTTGAGGTATAGAAAAACTATCATGCCAGAAGAAGTATCAGCTTTGGTCTCACTATGGATATATTTTATGCCCAATAATTTTTATCAGTTTTGTCCTGCAGAATGTAAGCAGATTCATTTGTTTACCAACCTAGATGTGATACAAATTCTGACCTCAAAAATTAAACATTTTGATGTTTTTAAAAATAATCCAACTCTGCTATATTTCAGATGGGCATTAATAGTCCTTCATACCTACACAAAAAGATGGAAGGAACTGGCACCATTATCTTCAACTAAGACATCAAAGCACCTGCTGTGCTTTGAGATTAACCAGAATCAATATTCTGACCTGTTCTACTGTACTAGGTTCCATAGAAGTTACTAGGTGTGGAATATCCTGCTTAGAAGCCTTGAACAAATTTAAGGATCAGATGGTCAACAACCTATTCAGCCTCAAACAGATGAATTTCACCTGAAGAACATGCACAAGCATAGCTTAAGGGCCCCAGGAGCCTTGGAGATGTAATCTTAAACACCACAGAAGCTTCTGAAAATAGAAAGTAGAGTATAATCACAGAATAAGAAAGTGTAGAAGTATTGAGCTGAGTCACATTGCTCTGGTTGTGCTCAAAGGATGGTCTCAGGTTCATGAAATTTACTGTTATAGGCATTGCTCACATTTCTTTTGAGGCTCACTACAGTTATATTTTACCTTAGTAACAAAACATACCTCAAAATGAACATATTGTTCTAAACATTAGAAGACATGACTGTTTATCAGATAAAAGTTTGGGGTCCTTATTTTTCCAAGGTTTTTCTTCATTATTTAATTCTCCATATTGAGATGGGGAGGGGGAACAAACAAAAGACCCCAAACAAACAAATAAAAGGATATTTTTAAGTCTGTTTTAAAACTGCTGGAAAGAATAATTTCCCACCTCCAGCTGCTTTACAGAGGCCAGATCTACTCATTCAAATGATACTAGAGAGATTGCCACAACTCCATCACAGGTCAGTTATCATGTCAGCACCATGACATACCAGTTATGACAACAAATAAAGTTAGGAAGCAGATGGGAATGTCAGTTATTGATAAATAATCTTCAAGTAATAACTCTCTTGACTTGCTATTAGTAAAAGGCAAGATAAATCTAGGAATTTCTGCTGTGTTTCCATTGACTTTTCAGCTTTAGATGGCGCTGCCTTTCAGTGAGACATAATTGTTTCAGACACTTAGCATTTTGAAAACAAGGTATGTCTCTTTTTCTTTAACACAGTTGTATATCTTCTACTCTCTGGACACCTTGCTTCCTGTCTTTTTAAGGAACTAAGCAGAAAGGCAGAGTAATGACTACACACTGGCTTCTTAATTCTAGCTTGTCAGAAACTTAAGCAGCTGTGGATTCTTATGGATTTCTTTCCCTCACAATATCATAGACAATCTAATTATTGGCAGACCAACAACTATTGATATTTTAACACATGCAAGCTAACAATAATGACTGTGCTATGCTAGCAAAGTTAATAAATCATTATATTTCTCTTGAAATGCCAAATCATTCCTCCAATAACATTTCTGAGAACCAGACTGAGGTAACACAAATTTATGTCAAGTTTTCTCTTGCTCTATAGGTCCAAATGAAACATGTAACATGTTTTTTTCACATTTGAAAACCTGAATGTTTTAGTTATTCTCTCTAGAAATAACCAAGATTGCAAAGTTATCTAATCATAATACAGATCATACTTATCTTCTATTGTATACTTACTTTTGTGTTTTGCTCAGTTTGCAGCAATTTGGAGGGGTGGTTTCCATGGACAGAAGTCTCCTTCCTCAGATTCAATACTTCTGGTTCTTCTAATACAGAAAGAGACCAAATACACCCAGATGTAAGAGGAAAAAACAAAACAAAACAAAACAAAAACAAACTCTTTGCCAAAATGAATGTTAATAACAATGTTGATAAAACTGGGTTAAAATGGGGAGAAATTTCCCAAGCCCTGCCTACCAGACCAACTTGAGATGGCAGTCAGCCTCCCCCTGCTGGAAAAATAACACGTGGTCACAGGACGGAGACAAAAATGTCCATTCTTCCATGTGGTTCATGTCCCCTATGCCTTGAAAACCTGGCAGGAACAGCTGGAAAGTCAGTGCTGGAGAGAGGCAGTAGTGATGGCACAGACAGTTGGTGCTGTGGATCCCCCAGGAAGGACCTGCAAGACACCTGTTGAATACAGCAGTGAGACAGAAGTTGCAATTTTGATATTTGTCGGTCAAAATGGTGGTTGCAGTTCTGTTGATGTGGTGGTCACACTCCATATCTGTCAAGGTGGTGGTAGAAGCCCTGGGTTGAAAGGAAAAGATTTGTGTGGTGAGGGAAGAAAACCTAATGTTGAGTGAAACCCAAGTGGTCTTTTATTTGGCTTAGGGTCAGTGGGAGTACCTCTAGTATCTCCCCTGGGGTGGGTAGTTCTGCACTGGATGATGGATCAGGGGACATTCCAGGAGTTTTGAACACCTTCTAAGATGTTACAGATGTCTGTTATGTCAGTATAGGTGGATCCATTATGTTCCATCTGCAGTCTATGTGTGAATTGTCCTAATGCTTCCCCAAACAGGAGTTGCCACACCTGAGTCATTTGTGTAAGGACAAAGAAACAACACCCAACTTGTAGCCTGAGGAGGCCAATGTGTACACTCTCAGCACCTGAGTGATTACTTTGCCCATCATCAGCTTCCACTTGGATTGTCTGAGTCATCAGTATTCCAGTCTTTCACACTTGTGGATACAATCTTCTCCTAGGATAATAGTACTACCCTTATCTTATCTGAAGTTCCTGACACAGTCCAAATTAGTAGGTATATCTGGGGAAAAAAAAGGAAAGAAAAAGTGAGCATCAGAATTTTTGTGTAACCAGGACATTGTTGTTTTCCTCCTACACCAGAATGGTCTCCCTTTTCACATTTACTAAAATCAATTTGGCGCTGTCTTCACACCTTTCAGTGATATTCAGTTATACTTTGTTTTGCTCAATATCCTGTAATTTCTGGGGAGAAGAAAATTTGTTTTTATGAAGACTTCCAAGATGGAGAAAATAGTGTTCCAAACCAGCTTCTATTTATCTTATTTTACTTATCATATTTTTTCTGCCTTAGTGATGATACTTGATTTTGAAACTATATTCAACATTGTCTTTTTGGTATCTATATTGTGGCATCTATATATGGCTCAACAACCCATCAGGAAGGATCGGTTAATGGAATATGCAACTCAAAAGCAGTCCATAAACTCTGATCTGATATTCATTGGATGTAAATAAGCTGACTTGGATAGTGCTATGCAAGTAATATCAACTGAGGGTAAGGTTGCATCAAAAGAGGCATGCTAGAGGGAGTAATTCTTCCCCTCTAGTCTGTTCTCATGTGACCCTACCTGGAGTACTCTGGCTATAGGGCCCTGTTATGACCCAGTCCAACTTTTCTGAGAGTACATCGTAATCTTCAAGAGATTTCACTCACATGAACTCTCATAAAGCCATTGTTTTTTTGGTATCCTGAGTTAACATGCAGAGAATAGCTAGACATTTTTCTCTAAGAGATTTCTTTTAATTTGGTGAGAATATAGGTATTTTGGAAAAAAGGGTTTTACAAAGATAAAATGCCACTTCACGAAAGCACTACAACAGGTTACTAGGACCAGCAGGCATTGCTATAGAGAACCTTTGTTACACTTAGCAGTAACAAACTCCATGAAGCTTAAAGTGAGGTACCCATAACTTACAGAAAACAAGTGTTTAAGTTACCCACAAGAGGAAGAAAAGAATAAAGGAAGAGAGATTAAGAGAAGAAAGGAAAAAAGAAAGAAAAAGAGGGGAGGAAAAACACAGCTACCACTTAGAAGGTCACACATTGACAGCTTCAAAGAGACCAGGCCATGGCTCACAATGGAGACTCGTGCTGCCTCTTTATCTGCTCTGGTCACTGTGGGCACTCCCTCCAGGCCAAACCTTTGGTTCACTGACCATTCCCTGTCCCCTTAGCCAAGGTGCGGGTGACACAGCCAATTAGAGGCTCCATCCCCTGGACACATTCAAGGCCGGGTTGGCTAGGGCTTTGAGCAACCTGATCTAGTGAAAGGCATCCTTCCTCATTGCAAGAAGGTTGGAACTAGATGATCTTTAAGGTCCCTTCCCACACTGTTCTACAACTCTGTGAAATAATGTTCTCATATATAAACATATATAATATATAAACACATGCTTCTATACATTACTTAGCAGCCAACAAGAGGAAGTACTGATTAAATGAATGTCACTCAGACAAAGTAGAACTATTACCATGAGAATGAACACACAGTGTATACAGTAACAGCCATTTCTCAATAGCAGCCATTTCTTCCACTATAGAAACCTTTGTTTCTGTGAAATGCCTGCAATGACATGGAACTTTAGAATGTATTTTTTAGTTCTTATATAAATATATTTATCAAAATAGTTGAAATCTCATAAATATATTTATCCAGCTTTTCTTTACAAATATCTGAGCTAGCTTTCAGGTAACTTGTTCAAGCACCATGTCATTGCAGTCCAAGTGCCATTGCAGTGCTGTAATCCAGCTTCTTGGGACTGCCTCATTTGCTGTTTTGAGTATTCTGTTTCCATATTTACACTGATAGCTGTACCTGAGAGATCTAATTTATGTCTGGTTCAGTCCACACAATCTGCATTTTCTCAACTTCTATATAGATGTTACTTTCAGAGATGCACCTTAATTTAGACAGGGTACAATGTATGCTAAACTCAAATATTCACAACCACCTATTCCCTCAGTAATACAATAATATAGTTCCAAAAGCAATTTATTAAAGTCTTACATTAGAATACATAGGCAAATAAATATTCATCAAACCTCTTCCTATGACTCAGTCCTATGGAGTGGTCCTTTGGGGAATAAGAAGTATTCTTCATGCACATACTCACTTTTGATTACAATGTTTTTCAGTAGAGATCCCTTTCTTTACACCTAAGACCTCTTTGATAACAAACAATAACCCATCCAAAAAAAAGAAAAAAAAAAGCCATTTAAAGCACTGCATGACTGCAAGCTGGACATCTCTCCATGACAGTGTAATATAATTTGAAATGGAAGTAGAATTAAAAGAAAAATATACACATCTTACATTCATCAATAAACTTTACTATGGAGAACAGTTTTTATATATTACAAAACAATTATACTAGCTTGCCAAGAAAGATATCTTTCTTAAAAGGTGCTTAAATGAGGACATTTAATGGAAAACCACTGAAACACATTCTAGATTGCTGATAATGCTAGTAAGAACATGTACTGTATACTTACCTTCCACAATGAACTTCCTGTGTCCACTATATTGTATACTGAAAGTTTTAAAAGGTTGGTTTACCTCCAGGCCCATTTGACTCCCTTCTCATTTATTTCTTTGTTTTATGCTCTGCAAAATCAGTCTTCCTATGTTTTCCTTATTTATTTGCTTAACATCATCACTTCCACTAAGAACTAGACTAGACTGAACTCAAAGAATGTAAATGTTTCTTTCCATTCAGTTCAAAAAGCTTTAATTATAAAGCAAGTATGCCTAATTAATATTTAATCAGCTCAATTTAATTCTTTCAATCAGGACTCAATGAGAAGAAGTTTAGGTTTTAAATACATTTATGCTTCTTAAATAAAACTAAAGGGTGCTAGATATTTGTTGCTGGTAAGAATACAAAGTTTTAACATATTTTTCAGTCATGCACAGGAATATTTATTATCCATCATAATGGATGAGAATCAATGTAAATTTTAAACATTTAGTCATCTAAATTTCAGATATGAACAGTTCAGATAAGTTGCCTGGGAAAAGGTGTCTAGTATAATTTGAGATTATATGTGACAGGAGAGTTGTGCCCTTCTGAGCTGCCAGTTGAAGTCTAGGACTTCCAAAGAAAATAGATGCCTACCTTTTGTTAACAAGGCCTGAACCTAAATAGAGATCAGAGCCTTGAGTGAATCAGTTCTCCAAAAGGCAGAGTTCATGTCAGTTGCTTAAATGCAAACATAAGATGCCATTGTTACAGCAGCAGAATATTCAAGCCATCCGTATATATATGTAAAATATGATGCAAGAAACAGAGTACACACTAGGGAGGTGCCTACCATTTTGGACCTGCAGTTACAGACCAGATAAGAACAACTTGTGAACATTTAAGTAATGCCACATGTCTGTGTGTGTTAACTGAACTATATCATGCAAAGCAATTTAGCACATTCTAAAATGCACATCACCTGCCTGGAAAATTCAAATTCCCCACTTAATTAGCTACACTGAGAAACACTGTATGTACCAATGGGATCAACCAGCCAAGGAAATACTTTCAAATCCTTCACCAGTTGGTTATTTGAGGAGATGGGCAAGGTATCCTTATACAAAGGGCCAGTTACATGTTGGGGAAGATAAACAATTATTAACAGATGGAGATCTGGAGGGATTGTCCAGCAAGCTCTGGACAGCAGACACTGAAAGGGTTTCCTCCCTTTGATAAGACATGAGCCTGCCAGAAGAGGATGCATTGAAGACCAGGACTGTTTCCAGCTATCTATGTGTATTATCCCTGTCTTCCCTTGCAAGATATGGAAGGACTTTTACGAGATATTACAAGATCTGCAGAAACCCTTTGTTCCCCCCAGGTGTTCCTGGTGTGGAGAAATGCTTATCCGTATGTTGAAGTACAGTGACTGGATTGCCTAAGTCCTACTTAACATAGGTTGTCCCCCTCATTAACATGTCCTACCTCCTCATTAACATACCCCGTTCCTCGGTTCTATATATTGTACACGAGTGATCAATAAATTGTCTCAGTTTCTACCCCCAAACTGGGAACGTCTAGATTATTGACCGACCAACAGTTACATATTTTAGTTAACAATGCTACTTTAAAGCACCCTTTGAGTGACATACATCATCACCTAAAGTGAGACTTTATCACTAACTACAGAATTTGTCCAGTCAGATATATGTCTACTATAAATCACCTAAGATATATTTAAGTGAAATTGGATCATCTCTTACAGGTGCTGATGGGGAGTCTGGCTTCTAAAGTTTTTTCATGCCATGGTGCTGTTCCTTAGTGCTGCACTACTGCTTGTTGAGGTTAGATTTGAATCTTCCATTCCACTGTTTCCTTCTCTCCATACTTCTACACTCATTCTTCATAAGCTCTGAAGCGCAGAACTTACTTCTCCCGTCTTTTCTGAAGCTATATCACACACACCAAACACAGGTGACCCTGCATTCTGTCTTAGTTACCATGACATTCAATATTGCTTTAATGTAATTTATATTCCCCCTAAGTAACTTTCTATGCAAGCAAAATATTTATTATTACAAGGTCAACCTTTTCTCAGTTTTTGTTTTACTACCTTGGCTGGTACCAAGGTACATGCTGGATGCTACCATATGAATAGTAATGTCTTGTACTAACTACACAAAGTATATCCACAGATCTTGAAGTATGACAGGTCTTTCATTAATAGCCTGTATTATGAACCAGACCATTAATTCTAGCAAAAATTTATGTGTATCAGTCTTCAGCCAAAGCCTTCTCAATTCATAAAACTGTTCAAACTGTGTTCTTTGTTTGTTTCTTTGGTTGTTTAATTGAGGATGTTTCTTATAAAAATTATGAAGACATTTTTCTTTTATAAATAGAGAAAATATGTAGATTTTTTTCCAAGAAAATATTTGAAAATAATATTGTAAAGGATTATTATGTCAGTTTTACAGGGAAATCTTCACTATGGTACTTTTCATGTTAGAAGTATTTTCTTTACCATACACTTCCTAAGCTAAATTTCAGCCAGACTTGGCATTTGTCTTTGTCTATGTGTTAAGTTGTTTATATATATCTAATGGTATTTTATAGCCCCTTGGAAAAAATAATCAAGAGTATTCTGTGATAAAGAGTTCACTTGCCCATATTTTATTTCATGGTTTTCTGGTTTCTGACTATTCAACAATACAGGAATTATGCCTGAGAAATCATGGAGTAGATCCTCCTAGAAGCTATGCTAAGACTCATGGAGGACAGGGAGGTGATTCCAGACAGTCAGCGCAGTTTCACCAAGGGCAGAACTTCATCAGAAATTCTACCTGACCAACCTAGTGGTTTTCTACAATAGAGTGACTACATCAGTGGACAAGGAGAAGGCTACAGATATAATTTATCTGGACTTCTGTAAAGCCTTTATTACAGTTCCCCACAACATCTTTGTCTCCAAGTTGGAGACCAATGGATTTGGTGAGTGGACTGTTAGGTGGATAAGAAAGTGGTTGGTCAGTCACATTCAGAGGGTAGTGGTCAGTGGCTCAAAGTCCCAATAGACCTCAGTGACGAGTGGAGTAGTGGTCCTCAAGGGTCCATACTGGGACTAGTGCTAATTAATATTTCATTAATGGCTTAAACAAAAGGATCAAGTGCACCATCAGCAAATTTGAAGATGGCACCAAATGGAGTGGTGTGGTTGACACATTTAAAGAACAGGATGCCATCTAGAGGGACCTGGAAAAGTTTCAGAAGTGGGTCCATGGGAGTATCCTGACGTTTAACAAGACCAAGTGCTAAGTGCTGCACCTAGGTCAAAGCAACCCCCAGTATCAATCCAGATTGGGAGATGAACAGATGGAGAACAGCCATGCCAAGAAGGACTTGGGGATGCCAGTGGAGGAGAGGCTGAATGTGAGGCCAGCAGTGGGTGGTTGCAGCCCAGAAAACCAAACATATTCTGGGATGCATCAAAAGCAGTGTAACCAGCAGGTTAAGAGAAGGGATTCTGCCCCTCTTCTCTCATGAGAGCCCACCTGGAGTACCCTGTCTATTTCTGGGGTCCCCAGCACAGGAAGGACATCCACCTATTGAAGAATCATGTCTAGATCATCACCAAGATGGAGGAATGGAGTACCTCTCCTCTGAGGAGAGCCTGAGAAAATTGGGATTGTCAGCCAAGAAAAGAAAAGGTCCTGGGAAAGCCTAATTGCAACCTCCCAGTACCTGAAGGGAGACTACAAGAAAGATGGAGAGGGACTTTTTACAAGGCAGGAGTGACAGGAGGAGGGGCAGTGGCTTCAAACTGAAAGAGGGTAGGTTTAGATTAGATATTTGGAACAAATTCTTTACTGTGAGGGTGATGAGGCACTGGAACAGGTTGCCCAGAGAAGTTGTGGATGCCCCATCCCTGGAAGTGTTGAACACAAGGGTGGATGGGGCCTTGAAGAATATCGTCTAGTGGGAGATATCCCTGCCCATGGCCGGGGGGTTGGAACTAGATGATCTTTAAGGTCCCTTCCAACCCAGATCATTCCATAATTCTGCTTAAATCTGTAAATGCTTTAAATAAATGGAATGCTAAAAATGGAACAACAGAGGAGACAATCAGCCTTCAGAAAAACCAGATGTTAATGCAGGAGAGTGAACAGGACTTAATGGAATTATGGTAAAGGATTCATATCCCTGATATTAACACAGCATGATCTTAAGAGCTGTGAGTAAAAGCAAATCCCAGGATATAGGGGTGAAAGCATTTAATCCTTAGGTCTCTTCTAAGTAATTTAAAAATTATACTCTCATTTATTTAATTTTTTGTTGGTAGTACCTCATGTAAATTGCCCAAGAAGAACAATTGATATTCAATATTCTACAAGATGCTTAGGAACAGTAAATAACAATTATTTTCAACTACGATTTCTCTGTTGGCAGTGTAGTTTTCATTCAGAGAAGTTTCCTTTTTAATCTATGAGAAGATGATATCAGCAAGAAAGACTCCATAGAGAATGTGAGTTTCAAAGACTATTAGTCCAGCTAAGCTCATATAGGGGCACTCACTTTTATGTACAGGCCCTGGTGAAAAATAGTAGAAGGAGGCACAAATACCTGTCTTTTCTTTTGGACTGTGTAGGAAGCCTACTTAATAACTTCAATAACAACCCACAAGTCTGTGTTCTACTCTAATTAAAAACTACAGAAGAATTGGGTATTCGGGAGTAGGAATTAGACTGAAACATATCTTAGTGTTTTTGAGGGCAAGTCTGTTATTAAAATCTCTTGTCAACTTTCTTTTTCCTACTCTTTTTCTAATTAGGCATGTATCATGAATAATAATGTTTGTAAAGTTCCAAGGTGCCAGAAAGGCTTGAAGTGAAAATGACACAAAGAAACATCTTGCCAGACTATTCAAAAAGTCAATATTCTCAGAACTTATTTCGGAAAGAAGCAAATTCAAAGAAGAGCGAGAAATTTACATTATCTGCCTCTCTGACCTGAAGGACTTGGGAGCATTGGAAAAGAGAAGTCTGGGAAGCAATGAAGACAGGACCTCATTTTCATAGAAACTCTTTATGGATCAACTTAAAAATGATAATTCTAAAGAGTCTTGCAATTTGCAAGAATGGTAGTTTAAGTTACACTTATCTTTGACAACAACACAGATTGTACCACCTACTAAGAATCCAACAAGAAATCAATACTCTTACTGCATTCTAAAATATTATTTTGCACCTACTCTATTATTTTTTCTGAGTGTTTCATGTTGTTCTTTGATCCTTATGTCATAAATTCCTGAAGCCAAGCATGAATAACTTGTTTCTTTGATGTCTTCATCCACCTGTAGAGTAACAAGCTAATATTTCAAGTACCCAACAATCTAATTTTTCCAATCTATCCATAAAGTCAGAATATTGTGTCTGTATAACTGACTCAGTAAAGAGATGAGCATTTCATTTTGTAGGAGGCACTGACTTTATTGATTGAATTGATTTATTTCTACCTGTGCAATGAAATGGATGTCCTGCTACATGGTTATAGTTATTAAAGTTTTAATTCTGAGAGTGAAAAGTAATGTAATAGTTAAACTCTGCATACTGCTTAATGTACTTTGGAAACGGCAAGCAAACTGCAGGGCTGAGGAGCAGAATCACAAAGAGAGAGATAAAGAATAGAGGTGAATTTATTATTTCTTATCATCCAAATTTTAGAGGTTATTTAGGGGTTCTTATTATTCGTGAGTTTTATAACCCAATCAAATACATGCTCCATATTTTTACATGCTCATGTATCTGTGTTTCATAGTATGTTTCAACTATTTTAATCTGCAAAGACATAGAGTGTTTATTTCACCTAGTCTATTTATAATAAGTCAATTTTAATTTGTGTAAAACAGATCTTTAGTAATGAGATTCTCCTCAACATGTCTTTTGTTTTCCCTATGGTCCTGTAGTGCCTGAGAAGGATATTTTTGGCACTTATGATTTAATTAAATATCCTCTGAAGAGCTGCTATATAAAGCAAAGTCATATAAGCAACTGTCAGCCATTTAAAATCAATACTATTAGAAGGCATAATTTTCAGCATTCTCATCAAAGTCTTGGGAGAAGGCTTTGGTTTTGCATGGATTATAATGTGGAATAGAAAGCTACAGTTCACTGTTGTTGTCACAGTCTTTAGAACTCTCATTTATAAAACATATCTGAGGATTGCTATTATCAATACATATATGTATAAACACATGTCAACAAAAATACGTTCAAAGAAAGTTTATCTTATTTGCATTCAGCCCCACATTCTTTTAGGATAGGTACTATAATATCTGCTTGTTGCTCACACTACTGTCTAAAAGTGGAGGAAAAACACAAAAGATTTGAAAAATTAATAAAATTAGCACAAATCCTTTTTTTTTTCTTTTTTTTTTGGGGGGAAACATTCTGTAGTTAATGTTAAAGAGCAGTCCCAAATGATGACTTGCCTTTGTTTTCTCTTTATTTCTAGTGAAAGTTGTCCTTTTATCTTCTCTCTTCCTATTTCTCCGCCTGTTTTGTAATGTCTTCTTTATACTGATATATTTACTTTTTTAAAAAAATAGACAAAAATAGTATGAAACTCTAAAATGCAGAATACTGTATACATTTCCCATTAGCATGTGAACACAAGCAATATCAATAACAATCAAATCCTAACTGAAAAGAAAAAGGAAATTTATTATCTTAAAAGACTTTTTGGATATATTTTTATATTACATTAGGGCTTTCTGAGAAGGAAAATTCTACTTTAATCTAATACCAGCCTTTGACATTTTCCCATTGTTAACTTCTGTCTTGCTTTGAAATCAGTGGTCCTAATTTCAAAGACACTAAACAAGAAGGACCACTAAAACCAAAGGGAATTCTGAAGAAGGACAAAGAACCTCTTTGAGATTGAAGTCTAGAAAAACTTGCCTATCAGGCAATTTTCTGATTCCTTCTTAATAGCCTTGTGTTGGAGAACTGTCAAATTCCTTGGTGCACAACAGTTTTCAGTTCTTTGCAAACTTCTCAATTTGCCGACCCCTTGACAGAGAATTTCCTGACAATGATGACTTAAAGAGATTATTTGCTTAAAAAGAAAGTATTTTCCACCTGTTTCAAATTTTCTTTATTCCAATATGATAAAAACCCCAGTAGTTTTTGTCTTATGGAACATTTTAAATAGTGCTACTTCACATTTTCATCTATAAAATTCACTAAACATCCCTGCTTTCCCTGGTTTACCTGCTGCTCTAGCCTTTCCAGGATCACTGCAATTTTAAGGTTTCAATTAAAACTGAAGATTGCAGCATCACATTCACTGGTGATGCTGTGATTATTTAGAGCAGGTGAAAAATGTAAGTGAACTCATACATTAACTAAAAGGGGACATAAAACATTCAATATTCACATTGACGTATCAATATCCGCAGCGGTTTATGAACAGATACAAGTCTCAGCTGTCAGAGAAAAACTTTAACTCACAATCTTCATTTCAAGAAACTGAATCAACCTTATTATCAGCTGCTTAATTTTGAAAAGGACATATTGAACTCAACGGAGAAGCAAATGGAAGAAAAATTTATTAACAAAACTTCCCCATTTAGATTCTGCAAATTGCATTAAGCAGCGCTGCTCATTCTAACAAAGAGTGCAAGGCTTGGGACAATACCCAAAACCCTGAGAATCACTACATGCATTTTTTAACACAAAAACAATGTACTAAAGATATTTGACAGCTTCTTACATTCCTCTCTAGGAATTGTTGCTACATTTACTCTTGTGCCGTGGGTGTAGAGTGATGGAAAGGGCACCATCCAGATGGGATACAATTGAACCTTCTGTATCTGAATGTGAAATGCATCTTTTATATCAAGCACTAAATAAGAGAGGTGAGAGACTGGGATAATACAGAATAAGGTCTAGGATTGTGCAGAGTTCTCAATATCAGGAAATTACTTGATGGTGTGAAAAAAAAATAGAGATTAATGCTGTTTCTATTGTATTTACATCGCTACATGATGGTGATGGGAGCATACTACAGGTAAATGTGCAGTTCCCAGGGCAAAAAAAGAGGAGTAATATTATACATAGATTCTGTAAAGAATTAAATATTTTAGTATAAGCATTTCAATAATAGAAGTGTGATCCATCTGTCAAGATGCTGAACTGCCACAGAGAGGAATGCATCCTTGTATGCAGACATCTCTGAGATAGTTACCGAGTTTCCAACAAGTCAAAGAGAAATGGGCACATCTGGGAAATAATTCAAGCTATCTTAAAAAAACTGTTTAAACCAGGTCAGAGTAACTGTCCCTTAAGCATAGCCTCACTTTACATAAGCCTTTCTTGAATGATTATTTTAAATAAAGTTCTGTTGGCTAGAGAGGGGAGAGGGAAGAAGACGGGTTCGATTTCTGTGACCCCTCAGTTCCACTATTCCCAAAAATTTTCAGCAACCTATAATAATTTATTGTGACTTACTTAAGGGCTAAGGGACATTCTTACTGTGCTGGGGTTTATTTGTATCTAAAAAAAGACAGAGATACAGAATAAACTATGGCTGGGTCAGGAGAAAACTTTAGGAAATTTTGAAAATAACATTATATTAGAATCAACATAGCTTTTTTTGCTTTCACGTTTCCATAAGATTAGCATTTGACATTTACAGAATTTTATGAAATGTCTATATTTTACAATTTTTCTTCTTTATTCTGGCAATCCATTGCTCAACAGTTTTTTGGGGTGTATTTTTGAGTCTTAACTTAAAAAAAAATCTAAGAATGTTTTAAGAACAACTGAAAGCCTCTAAAAGTATTTAAATGCTAAGGGCTGTAATCTTCAGCAGTGGAAAATAGTACCATGAACATGTGGATGATGACAGTCACAAGACAATCTTATCTGCAAGAGTTGAATTTTTATTCTACTTGCCAAAGGCAAGTCTGAATTGGCAGCTTTTCTAGTCAAATGCAGGTGTTTTCCCCTCTGCCCACGGCTGTTCTGCATGACAGATGGACCAATAATGCAAAAAGGCAAATTCTGAACTTAGAATTTAGAGTGTTTGATGATAATTTCCAAACAGGAAAAGCAATTTGTTTATCTTATTTTCACTATCTGCAACTGCTTTATTATTCTGTTTAAGGATTTTAAGTTTGAAAATACATTATGTTGCAATAAAGACTCAAAAGAGGGACTCTTTAAACACTGAGTAGCTGTTTTGCAAGACCACTTTGCTCAAATCAAGATGTATGCCATCTGGCAGGTGTCTTGTACCTGTCATTGGGGATGACTATCAAAATAAAGACTTTTTTTTTGGAGCAAGGATATAATATACCTATCAGTCTTAATTGTTTGGGATTTAGAGGTGTCATATTTCACAAATGCTGTATTGTATCTTGTCACTTTTATCAACCCAAATTTGAATTTGCATGAAAGTTTGCAAGACAAAAAATATGATATTTGGTAAATTTGGATCCATTTCCCATTCAGGTGGTGATGTGCTTGCAATAAGCTCTGTCTGCTCCAGTGCCAGCTACAAGTCACTGGTCAAAAAATCCAAGTAATTCAAATCGACAGTCAGAAAAATAGTCATGCTGATGAACTGGCGTGTTAAGCATGGCAAAACCTAAGCTGTATTTTCACTGTTATATTTTTTTATTCTTCTTTTAGAAAATCATAAAGTCTCAGAGATATATATCTTAGAAACCACTTGTTTAAATATTAATGTACTAAACACTGGTAATTTTTAGCTGAAGAACACTGTATGATGCTTCAAAAGGAGAAACAAAAATGCCTAAATTATTTTTTTGTTTGTTTAATTTCTGAAATAATACCATGCTTTGGTGTGTGAAACTGCTATAAAGGACAAAGAGACATTCAAGTCATCATAGTTTAATAGGATACATTTAACCGAAGTTTGATGCATTTTCTTGGTCTATAAGCAGAGTGAAAAACATCAGCTGAATAAATCTTCTATAAAAGAAGATGTCACCATTAAAATGCGTGTTCTGCTGCTTAGGAAAAGTTCGTAATACTTTTTTTTAATAAAAAAATAGTTTATATAATTTTTAAAGGTATTTTAGAATGGGCAACCATTTAAGATGTCCTGTATTTCTTGAGAGAAAGACTTTAACTTTTAAAGATTTTAAATTGCAAATTCAAGACAGTGAGTTTTCCCATTATTTTCCTGCTAGTATAAATCCATTGAAGGACTAATGAATTTAAAAGTCTTCTTCTTTGTTTTGTACTGACTTTTTAATAATTTTGACAATTTGGTTCATATAGATAACCCTTGTCTTTATTAGCATGTTACCTTAATTATTAATTACCGTTATAGTAGCAATATCTTACCTTGCCTGCAGGTCTGCTGAGAATGATGTCTTGGTATTTATCATGCTGCCTCTTTCCATAAGTATTAAAAATTAGGAATTTTGAATAAAGACTTCAGGTGAATAGTCATAGCCCAGTTAATAAGATCATGATTACATGTTCAAAGATTAGTTACATCATACAAACAGAAGTGCCCTTATTTAGGCACTCCACTAACTATTGAAACATAATGCTGATACTGCTATGGAATTTAACTCTTGATATTTACAGATTTTATATTTCACAACACCAAAGAAAGTTTAAGACATTTTGTTTGAAAATTTCTCTTTTTTTGCTTCTTTTTATTTTTTATTGTTCTATAATTAAAAACTTCTTTTACACTAATTTTATAGTAAATTCCTTTAGTATGATGCTCAAAAGCAAATACTGATTTTCACAAAGTATCATCAAGGAAAAAAATAATTTTGAGATGTTTTCCAGAAATGCATGCAGTGTTTATCTCCATCTACTTAATAGTTTATTTAAAAAAATTGTCACTGAGAAAATACTGATTTCCATTACTACCCAACTCATGCTGTACCTAGATATGGGTACTGTATTTTACTTTCTTCCTGCAGTGCTTTGAGGAGAACATTTATTTCATCATTCTTCACCTCTTGCAGCTCCTGACTGCGCCATGTCCTTTTCCATCCTGTTTCCTCACAGCTCTTAAGGTGTCAATTTGTCTTCTGATGTTCTCAACTGTCCTTAGTCTTTGTCTTCTACATTCTTTGTCTTCCTTTTCTGCGTTCCATAACTCTATAAAGAAGTTACAAGTATCTTCAAATTATCCGTCTTCCATATTTCTTTTACTGTGCATATTTATTTCATATTATTTTCTCTTTTTGCAGGGTCACTGCAACAACTCCTGCTGGTGTAAGTGTCTGTTAAGGGTATGCCAAAAGGAAAAGAACTGATGCTTTTGGGGAAAAATAAAATTACTATTCTGTAGCTTGTACTGCAATTAATAAAATATTGGATCTTAATCTGGCAGATTAGTCAAAAAGAATTAGATAAAAATTGAAACAGCAATTCAACAAAAATGCCACATGAATAACCATTTTAAGAAATAACATAAGGAAATGCTTGAATATGTCTCTGAAGACCAATAAAAATAGTTATAAAGTCAGTAATATTTTACATGCTATTATAGTACAGTAATATTATTAGGTACTCAAACCCCTGTGATTCAAATTGGGAAAGAAAAATTACAAGTTATGAGAAAACACATAGACTGAAGGGTTTTATCAGAAGGAAGAATGAATATGTTCAAAATATGAATACACTTGGAAGCATCATGACAGTCAAACATAAGTGCATCTATTGAGATTACATCTTCAGTTCTTTTGATGAACTATAGTTGTGTTTAGTTTAATGTAGAATATGAAATAAAGAAAAGCAGGGATAGAACTTCTATGTAATCACAGTTCTTTGTGGTAAAAATGGAGAATGACATTGCTGATCAAAAAGTGCAAAGAAACAAGCCCAAAAAGGCTACTGAATCTCAAGAAAATGCAGAGGCATTGACAGATGCTTGAAGAGAATCTGGCTGTCCGGCTCCTAAAGACAGAAAATTGAGAGACAATAGTAAAAATGTGACCTGGCAGCTTATTTCATCCTGTAAAGGCCACGTAAAATGAAGAATGTCCCTTTTCATGGCATCTCTAGGCTGAGGATTATCATATGACTAAAGAACTAATCACTTGTTCATGTTCTCTTTATATTGAAAGAAGGCTTATGAAGTGATGTTACATGTTACATCATGTTACATGTTACATGTTAAGGCTACGATTAACTGGACTTTTGAAAATTTTTACTACCTGATGTTTGCATCAGACATCCTGAGGAATAATTGGGTATGTATGCTCCTTAGTGAATTTAACCTTTTGGATTTAATTAATATACAGATCCTTCACAAAAATGTCAATGCACAGTTCTAGGAGCTGTTGCTAGAGCACTTCTACCTCTAGCAGGCAGTGCTCTTACTCACTAAACCTCAGATGCATGTTTCCAGGCACCCGTGTTGTAAACTGTGTACATGACTCATTTCTATAATCTCTTAGAACCATTTTGATGCTGGCCATTGTCCACTTTACACATATACTTCTAATATTTCTCAGAGCGTTATGGCTATAAAAGTGCGTACTTTGGTATGCTCAGTCTAGACAAGCAGACACCTCTGGGCAGTCATGCATGATAATGCCAATTTAGAATAGCTTGTTCTGTTCATCCCCAGTTTGGAAATGCCACAAGGGGGAAGTTTAGTTGAGCATCATGTATTTTTATACAAACACTATATGATGCTTAAAATTCTGATTGTTAGTTAGTTGGAAATCTACATGCAAACCAACATGCAAAAGTATGAAAGTTAATGGAACAGAAAATGGAACTGCAAGATGCTAATGCAGAAAATGCGTATATTTACCATTCTTTTCTTACCCACTACAGTGCCACAGGATTTTACCTCTAATTTTGAATTACAAATCTCAAATGTAAAATTGCACAATATCAACTGAACTACAAAGGGATGACCCTTTAAAATCCATTATATTTTCATTCCTATATAAGTTTTCATAACATGTTTGTTCAATTGTTTTGTTTACATTTTTCATACTGTGCAAGTAGTGAGAAAACCACAGACACAAAAGAAATATTTTAAATGTCAATATGATACACGTCTTTTCAGAATTGCAACAATATGGCAGAAAAGTTAAGCTGAATGTGTGCTGGAAAGCATTATGACCTATTTTTCTTAACTTTGCATGAGTATTTAATAAGGTAATATTGACCACCTCAAGTGTCTAAATCAATGTTGACTGATCAAAAATCCACTTAGAGCAATCACCAATAAATCCAGATACCATCCAAAAAAAAAAAATCTTTAAAGCAGGGCACTATTCTTCTCTCTCTTTTACTGTCATTTTAAATCGATTAATCTTCAGGAAATGTATGGAAAAACTAAGGAGCTACCACAAGCAAAATTGTTATGAATTGAAACATGCCAATGCAAATTATTAAAGAAAAAATGACAGAATAAAATGTGGAGATTAATCAGTTAGTGAAAGATACAGTCAAGTGCACCCTGAAGTGATAAGTGAATCTTCATATTAACTGTGATCAGTTCCCAGTTATGAAACCATTTTTTTTTTAATGGACTTTTCACTTTTCTAAAAATCTTTATTGGATTCTTTTCTGAATGCTTCCCTAAACAGTAACTCTAAAATTATATGCTTTTGAGGACTATTCTGAGAAGGTATGATTGTTATCCATTTTAAAAGGAAGCTAGAGGAAGGTTTCTTGTGCCTCAGAGAATACAGAACAAATATTAAAAAAAAAATATTGTAAAGAACATAATAATATTGCAGTTCTTAATTTTGTGTCCATATTATTCTTACAATATCTGAAACTTCTTAGCAGCCATATTCTGAAGTAAATGAAATATTATCTGAGCAAAATAAAGGTTTCTGGGCTGCCAAATAACGAGCTATGTTACTCCACAGCAAAAGGGAAACGAGTGAAAATTATAGATCTACCAAGGATGTCTCTGGTAGATAGTCCCTGCTGCAGACAGAGAATATGATAAAATCAATCAGTACAACGATTGTCTCATTTGGAAAGGTTCAGTCAAAAACAGCCGACTGTCATTCAAGCAAGATCTTTGTCAGTGTATCTTGCATTTCTATACATTTACATTGCAGGTGGTTGAATTTAAGCCTCAGTTTAATTAGTGACTTCTTACATATCCCAGCTTTAATGAGAAGTTTCAATAAGTAATTACTTAATTTCTGTAATAAGGAACAGCATAAAAGGGTGAAAACTGGCCAAAGGGGCATTCCAGGGCTGTTGGAGATGGTATCTCCAACTCTTAGCACCATGGGGTGACAAACAGTAAAAGCATATTTTCATCATAAAGGGTATGACCAGCAAATCAAAGAAGACGATTGTTTCCCTTCACATAGCATTTGCAAAGCTCTGTCTGAAGAATCAGATCCTCTTTTGGGCTGCACTGTAAAAGACAGGTACTGACAATCTGAGTAAAGTCCAGTGAAGAGCTACCAAAGTGGTAAAAGGGGCTGGAGCACATGCTGTCGTAGGAAGCTGAAGGAACTAATCTAACCTTGAAACTAAACTTGCCTTGAGAAGGAGGTCAGATTACATGACTTTTGCAGGTCTCTTCCAGACAGAATTGTACTGTGATTCTATGATTTGAAGAATCAAAATCAATTTTCGGAGCTTTGCAGGCCTTGCAGAAAAAAATAAATAGTACCTTGGAGAGAATATATGCAGCTGAACACATTCAATAACTTGTCTATAGAGTGACTCTCCCTTTTTATAGGGAAGTATTACCAACTTAGGGAGACTGCAAGTAGTGTATTTTGTGTAGTACATGCCTATGATATACTTCTTGTACAAATCAGTTAGGCATAACAAAGCAGACTCAGTTCTCCTATGATTCCCACCATTGACAAGTACTCATATATTTCTCATCTGACTTGCCTTGTGGCCCTTATTTCCTTTGTGTCACTCATTTTCTTATTCAGCTTAGCCATGCTGGCAACTTTGACAGTCTGAGTGCACACAGTCCAAAGCTAACAACTGAAGCTTATCAGAAGTTGTCCTTTTTTTGTGCCTCTGATCACACAGCCTGAACTTTGGTCCCTTTATCTTTTATGAAAACAAACTTTTAAATCCTTTAAAGTACAGCAGCCTCAAGAGTGCTAGTATCAGCCTTTCTCAATCACACATGGCTACAGCTATTTTCTTACTGCTTCTTTGTGCATGATGTGGGGAAAGCACTGCTTGAATGAGACAAATAGAAAAATGTTACAATACCCCTTTACAGTAAACCCGTAAAAAAAGAAGAATCTGCTGAGACTCTTGCACTTGAAAAGATGTCCTTGAATGATTTAAGAATAGTCTGACATATTATGGATGCAGTACAATTCAAAGATGAATTGAAGTTAGGTACTTAATGGAAGTTGTATCAGAGCTAAGAATAGACTTTTTGGCTGAAACCTCCTGTCTCATTTGGAGTGTTCTTGCTGTTTAAAATTGCATATAAAGCATAATATTTTCTTCTGTTTAGTGTTTCTTCTTTCAGAACATGTTGTCAGGCAATATCTGTACTTCCAAGGTGAAGGAGGACTTTTCACAGCATTCACCATGTTACAGAACTGGACAGTGCACTACTGGAAATGTTCTTTATTTTGATGGAGGGGAAAAATTATAATCATGTATTCAGAAGGTGAATCATGTCTGCAAATATTTAACACATGAAATAATCTAAGCAGAGGCATATTATGGGCATCTAAAGTAGGATATATCACTCAAAAAAACCCAGATGACACACAGTGATAAAGGTACTGAGGGGAAAAGTAAAAAGAATAACAGCACTGATTGGCAATCTGTGACATCCCAAGTGAACAGCTGGAGTCCAGGAAACAGTGTGTACTCTTCAGAGAAAATTTACTATGCAGAGATAGACCTTCCAGTCGGGCAGGAATGGAAGTGTAAATGTGAGAGACTGATGTGGAGAGCACCACTTAGGGCAGCTATTATCAAGTCTGGTTGATAATTATTAAAAGAAAGTAATGAAGAGAACATTTATACACAATCTCAGAGGCTTTAGGACAAAATAAAGAAAAAAAATGTTTAAAATATATTACCAGATATCTCCTTAGTTTGGCATCATACTTATCTGTTAAATTGATATTTTTTGTAGATAGAGCTATAGCAGAAATAATACTAAAAGATGTGGAATAATATTGTAAAATGAGTTATAGAGAAAGTCTGTAAATAATATTCATAGCAAATGGCTCATAACAGGATGAAATAAAAGTGCAGTATTTTGTGAAATCACTTAAGAGAGACAAATGAGTTTTCATGAAGATTAAAACAGATATTCTCTTACTCCTGTTCTTGTTAAGAAAATACTTTATTCTTTTCATGTATTGTTCATTTTTGAATTCTTACTTTCTTTGTTGATGTCCAGGTTTACACAGACACCAAATTAAAGTCACAGATATTTATAATTCTTTATCTGATCACACACTTGGATTTTAACTATGTGCTAAATTCAATGGGTCAACATGCATAAGCCATTAATGTATGTTTCTAAATGGATATATGAAAGAAAAAAAATTCACTAAATAAATATAAGAGTATGCAGAAGATTATGTTACAAAATGAAAAATTAAACTTTTTCTTCTGCTTTGTGCTATATTACAATAATCATGCCTCTGTTTAACTTTATTGAGCACTTATTAGTGCTTTTGACCAGGGTGTTATGAAGACATTTTAATGAATATGAGGGTCTATGTGAATCCCATTTTTTTATTACAAAAATTCAAAGTACATCCTAGAAGAATATGTGAAGACCATTTTTTTCTGCTTCAACAGCAGAACTGCAATCACTGTAAATAACCAGATGGATCACTACAGAATTTTTCACTATGGAGAAGTCTACACAGAGTTTTCAGGGTTAACAAATAAATGTCCTACAAAGTACTGTCCCTTGATTCTTGTTACAGAATGCTACAACTTTTGTCTGATTTTAAGAGACAGTATAGAATGATTTTGTGTCCCCCTTCTTAAGGAACAGTTTCTTTCACCAGTATTTTCCTCAGTACTGACATTCAAGGTCAATGGTAGTGGAATTTAACCTCTGGATATCTTAGCACAAATCTGAATGCCTCCAGTAAAATCTTGAAAACCGATTTTATCAGTTACAGCTCTTTGGATTTATTTGGTGTTGGTTTTGATTTTTGTTTGGGTTTGTCGTTTTGTTGGGGGTTTTTTTGTTTGTTTTTTTTCTCCCTGACAATGCATTTAAATATTGATAACTTATGTTTTAGTGAGAGCTATGTATAAATTATAGATAGAGCGTTTTGGAAGCCTACTGTTAGATTTTTATTTTAACAAATTATGAATATGAAACATCTATGAGTTTACATTTTATATCCTGAATTGAGCAGCTATTCAACAATGGACAGTGACAGCTGGTGATCTACCTAGGTAGCTAAAGAGTCAAACAATTCATGTAGCAAAGTAAAATAATGAGATAGCAGCAGCAATCACAGTTTTTACAGTTTTAAGGTATGCTCACTTATGGCCAATATTTCAAAGTGGGAAAAAGCTGAGACACAGTATTTTTTATAAGAGATTCCCAGTTTGAACAACTTTAGTACAGTCAAGTTTGTCTTAAGGGAAAATATTTTACCAGAGAGGTAATACCATATTATCTATAGCCTTATTCATTGAAGACATTGATGTAGCAATTTCTGCAATGAATCTGATCATTCCTACAATAAATTTAATCACTGTTTATTGCCCAGATAGAGATCAGTGATGAGTCATGCCCCTCAAGGGTCCGTATTAGGACCAGTACTGTTTAATGTCTCCATCAATGACACAGACAATGGGATTGAGTGCACCCTCAACAAGCTTCCAGAAGACACCATGCTTAGCCAGGTGTTAAGATCTGACTGCTAAGAAATAGTAAGGAGAGGGGAGGGAGAGAGACAATAAGCAGAAGATAGTCATCACCTGTGGATTCAGCAGTGTCCTGTTAGTCCTTCTTCACCTTGGGCCTCTTGGTGGAGAAGGGTCCTGAGTTTACTCAAAACTTTTCAGTATTCATACATTTTAGCAAACAAAGAAATTAATTTTCATTGACTACACAGTTTTCTTATTCTATTGGTTGAATGATTCCCTCACTTCTAATATTAATCAGTCTGCATTCTCAGTCTTTCTCTTCTTTTCAGTCAGTGGGCTTCTTGAGTTGGTGGGTTGTGGGTCGGTGGTTACAATCTCCCCCTGCCGGAATTACCTTTTACCCAGTCCAATCTAATTACAACAGAGTTACTGACTTGGCTTTTCTTGTGGCCCAGAAATTCTGCATTCTTTGTGTCCATTATCAATGATATGTTCTTCTCCCCCAGCTTTGCTAACCTCCTGCTGTTTCTGAGATAATATCCAGATAAGAGTACCACCTTTATCTTATCTCAAATTCCCATCACGGTGGTTTAGTTTACAGTCCACGTCCCAGGAGGCATTTTCAGGGGGGAGCTTCAGTGGTGGCAAATGCCATATACCCTATAACTTGGGATGATCTTTGTTTGACTGGTGATATGCATATGAGCAGTTGCTTCTTTATGCAGTTTTCCACAGTGTGAATTTTTGTCTGGATGCATTAGCCAGGATGTTCTAATCAGATCTCCCATACACCAGGCCTGGAGTTAGCAATATCCTATTGCTCCAGTCTGTGCTAATCTCATGGTAAAGTGGTTTTAACACTGTTTGAGACAGGGGTTTCCAGCCTGGAGGAGAAAAGGTTTCAGGAGCCTTTCAGTACTTAGAGGAGGCTTATAAAAAAGATGGGGACAGATTTCTAATAGGCCCTGTAGTGATAGGATAACAGGTAATAAAACTAAAAGAAGATAGATTCAGATGGGTTTTTATGAGAAGAATGACAGAACACTGGAATAGTTTTCCCAGGAAGGTAGTAGATGCCCCATCCCTGTAAACATTCAAGGTCACGTTGAATAAATTGAGCTAGTCAGGGTTCTGAGTAACTATCTAGATGAAGCTGTCCCTGGTCATGGGTAGAGGGATTGGACAAGATGACCTTTAAAGGTCCCTTTCAACTCAAATCATTCTGTGATTCTATTATTCAGGCTTCAAAAGGACTAGTCTTCTATAAATAGTTTTATGGCAAACAGCATCCAGGGACAACCAATAATTCCAGAAGAATATAAATCTCTAGGTATGCAATCAATTAAAGAAAACATTAAAGTCTATGCTTGCCCAGTGTATAACAATTAAGTCATGTTAACATTGTAACTCCTGCAGTATTTAAGGGGTGATGTTAGTTAAGCTCAAAAAGGGAAGCTATGATTTCCTCACTGAGCACAGCCTTTCCTGTATATTTTCAGGATAATTTTCCCTGTGGCGCTATTTGCATCTCCTATTCTAGTTATTTTCTTTATTCTCTTTGTCCTCATCTGTAAGGTCACTGAAGTAGAGTATTTTTAACATCTCCAGCTCTATTTAATAAATAATAAAAGTCAGAAAATGGACTTTCTTTTATATCCATTTGCTGAAGTCCATAAATATTAAGCTTTATTATAGGAATTTGTGGACATTTTTAAGGTTAGAAAGAGAGAAAAGAAAAATGAGTATCTGCAGTCTGTCAGAGTAACTCATATGTAATCAGAACTGAATACTGAATGAAATGAGTGAAATCTGTACACTGCCTATTGTCATTACCTTTAGTACACTCTTGAGTTGTCTTATTGCTTTCAGAAAGGACGATAAATGCCTCCAATGATTGATAATGTAATGCAGAAACTTGCAATCCTAGATTAGTATGGACATTGTAAAATGGCATAGAAGATGGCTCAACAGTTGCCTTGAGATACCACAGAGTCAGTGGCTTTTTTCTTGTTTGGTTGGGGTTTTTTTGTTGTTTGTTTTTGTTGTGTTTTTTTTCCATTTATCCATTGTTTATTAGTATAATTACAGTTTTAAAGACTGAGAAAAAAAATTCCAGTGTTAACTTTCAGCCAGCGCTGCCATTTATTAACAATAAATTCACATGGACTCTGTTTAGTAGTCTACTCCCATACTCTTACAGCCCAGAAAACTCCAGGCAGAACTGCTTTGTATCTCTGCTGGCTTAATGACCACAGGTCAAGTCTGAAAGCTGAACCTTAAGGATTTTAAAGAAATCTGCTCTGGGGAATTTAGCACCTTAATATTTAGGTCTCATTCATAAATTAGCATTTAAATGTGGGTCAATAGTTCACATCTGAGTCAAGCATGTGCACCATGGAGAACAGAGTTCACTGCCACCAGTCATCCTGTGTTGCTTGCATCCTTCATCATTCATTTTAAGTAATAATGCACACTACAACTCTTCTTCTTGCCTCAAGTGTCACAGATTCTAGTAAAAATAGCTTTAGAATGTTTATATCTGTTAATATCTTATGTATATGATTATCTAATCTGTAAGAAGCTTCTGAATAGATTAATCCCACACAGGTTTAAGTGGTATGTCTGTTCTAAAAAAATAGCAACCTTTCATGACTAGTAATTACTGGTCATTATAGGGATGCAACCTTTAGTCCTGTGTAAAATCAGATACAGGGATAGCAGTGAAAACAGAAAATAGTCATTCAATATATGTAGAAAATATTTATGTTGCAAATTTCAAGTGTGATGTAGATTTGAAATCTAGTGAAGAAACAGCAAGGTGTAGAGTATGACAAAGTATGATCTCCTGTTTTGCAGAAAGAAGTCCCGGCTTTGTACTTGACTCAGCAAAGTGAAGTACAAATTTTAAGGAACTCTTAATTTACAAGTGTTTTAATGAACACTTTGTAGATGTAAATTAATAAACTTGTGTTCTTCCAGTATGATCACTTCTATTAGGGCCAGGTAGAAACCCCATAGCAGAAAATGGTCACCTCAAGAATGGGAAGGTTTTTGATTTATACTAACACTCTAAAGAAATGAAAAGGAAATGGAGATACCCTGATAAAGACACTTATTGAATGCAACAGAGAAGAGCACTGCAAAATCAAAAATAAGGACAATATCTCCTGCACCTAAGCAATTGTTTATTTAACTGTTTCATTCAAAGCGCAGCATTTAAAAATCCCCTGACTTTTAGACTGCAGTCTTATTGTTTCTAAAATCAAAATATAAGGAACAAGATTTAGACATAAATAATGACAAGATCATGATAAGCAGTAATAATCTCTGGTACTTAACAGAGTTTTAAGTGTCTTTTGTTGCAAAAAATTTGTTCAAAACAAACGAGACAGAAGCCATTTAGTGCAGTTCCCTTCTTACAAAATCACTGTGTTGGTGAATCTGTTTTGTATTTAATTAAATGATTGCACATTACAATTAAAAATCAAAAGTAATTGCAATTTGATTAACTTTAAATTAATGGCCTGGGGGAATTCACCTTTGTTTAGACTATGGTATTATTAAGAGAAAAATTATTTTCAAAAAATGCTTGATTTACTGAGCATAGAAAATGTGAAAACATCTAATGCAATTAGATGATCAAGGACAGAGTGTATTACATTGAACTGCAAAGCAAGTCAAGTGGTATACGCAATAGCATCAGTCGAGTGACATAAACCCACTGTTGCTAGGAGTTTTGATATCAGCCAGAAATATGCTGAGAAAATTAGAGAAAAATAATTACAGAAGATATAATGTCACTGATCTTTATTACTTATCATCCAAAAAAGGTTTCACATAATTTGATATATTTTTTATTAATATGGAAACATAGATTAATGTTTGCATAATAATGATATATTTCACCACTTGTTGTCAACATCCTTAAAAAATTAGTTACAGCCTGGAAATGTAGAAATCACTACCTAAATTAAGCTAATTTGCAAAAAAAAGGAAAAAATATTTGTATTTTCCACGCTAGTTTGCTTTTTTTCAGTGTGACTGTTACATAAATATTTACCTTATTTGGATGTGCTTCTTGTTTGTTCCATTTGCTTATGTTGACACACTTGCATTTATTTTATAATAACTCCATTTCTGAGGTCTCTTTTGCTGTCTTAGAAGAAGATTTTATAACTATTCAAAGTAAGAAAGGGAATAAATTTTATTTCCCCTTGCTTCAGAAAACTTGACCTCTGCTCACAGAGCAGAGACAGTAGAAAGAAAGTCACCACTGACAGCACTGACAGCACAGTCAGCTCGTTTCTGTGTAATAAACTGGACGGTGAGTGATAATTAGGTAGCCATGTGATCTCTATGAAAGCTCATCACAGACATGGTCCCTGTACTGGAACGAAAGCAAAGGTGCTAAAGGCATGATTCCCACGAAGGAGCAGGAATAATTAGATCATAAGTAGCACCACAATTTTCCCAAGACATGAAGCAGGGCATAGGAAGAACAGTATACAGGGTTTACTGGAGATTTGCTATTCTTTTATACTTAATTCTATTTTTAGAACAAAATAATCATTATTATCTCTCAGAACCTTTTATCTGTGCTACCATTGCACAACATTGTCAGTATACGTCCAAGGTATTCTGTGCTCTGTTCAAGAGGATAATTTTACATAATCCTAGGGGAAAAAAATAAAAATAGAAGTAATTTAGTTCCTTCTCTGGAAGTCTTCAAGCCCAAACTCCCAGTCAAAACAAGGCTAATTGGAATAATAGATTAGGTTGTTAAAGGATGTCCAGCTGAGTTTTGAAAAGCTCCAAGAATGGAAAGTCTGAAAACACTTTGAGCAACCTGGTCCATGGCTTAACAATTCTGATTATGAAATTCTCCTCACATTAAGCTGGAACTTTCAACAAGTTGTGTTCGTTGCCTCCAGTACTTCCCCTGCGAAGCTCTAATATCAGCCTGCCACCATCTCCTCCAAGAACTCCCCTCCTTTGGCCATGGAAGACTGCAATTAGACCTGTCAGGAAGTAGGAACTGGAAGCAGGATGCAAGGACAACACTAGGAGAGGTAGAGGAAGTTGTGTCACAGGCAAGTGCCCAGTCCCACAGTTCCCTAGCAAGGTAAGCACAAAAAATCTGCTGATGATAAACAGTTAGCAAGAATCCAGGTAGCCAAACAAGTCCCTGGTGATAAACGAGGACTGAAGTCAACCCAGGAAGTTGAGTTCGCAAGTCAAGGTCAGGATAGATCTTGAAAGAATTAGCCAGACTTAGACACCGTACAGCAATTGTCAGCCAAGTTCATTGTGATGAGACAAGTCTGAAGTCAAACCTGGAAAATCTATGGATTACTATTAGTGACTAGATCAAGGATGTGTGTAGTCAGCCTTAACAACTCTAAGGTTGCTGCAACACAGCTCAGGCTAGAACCACACACAAAATCTCAGCTTAAAAACAGTATCCACATGAAGGAAGGGAGAAGCACCTGATGAGGCTTCTTAACAGAGGTATTTGAGGCAGCTAGTCTGCTGATGCTTCTTCCAAACTTTTCTTGAAGACCTCTAAGGAGGTCATCTGAGGCTTCTCAAATAGCCCTTGTTACTGGGGAGCTGGCTTTTGAGCACAGGTAGCCAAATGCTGCCACTTTCACTGCCTGTGAAAACTGATTTCCTGGGCTCCCTGCTGTTAAGGCCTATACAGCATTTCACACCACCACATGAGTTTACTAATTGAGAGGTCCCCTTCCTTGTGTATTTCTACACTTTTTGTTCATTATTCAGTGAAAAGATTGTGAGAGAAAGTTTTTGGGGTTTTCTTCCCCATGAGGATATGATACAAACACAATTAAAAAGGGGGCTGATCTTACAAAAACATTGATGCCTTAGGATTTTCATGAATTTGTAGATTTTTATACTTCTAGGTAGTTTCTCATATATAGAGTAGCTTGCAACCCCTAACCCTGTGTTAGCTGTCTTAAGGGTCAGATAATAGTGGAACACCATGCCTGGGAAACATGTACCAGAGCTAAGACAATTAGATACCATGTTAGTCAAAACAAGAAAGCAAAGCACAGCAACCTTGGTGAAGCTCCAATAAGGGAAAGTGGCATGAAGTATGGGGTCTTAAGATCTCTAACTCAATTCTAGGAGAGGCGTGCCATGAGGCAGAACCAAGGGAAGTTCTGGGTATGGACATATCTTGGATTGGATACAACCTTTAGTTAAGGTTAACCTTAAGATAATTGAGTAGGGTTATAAAATGAGTATGCTGCCACGTAGACGAGGCTTTTCTGCTTTCTCCTACACTTTGTTGACGTTTCTCTCTCACACACACACACACACACTCTCTCTGCTGCCCTGTGGTGCCCTGTGTTCCCCCCACCCCTCCAAAAGGAGAGGTGGGGGGAAGAGCTCAGAAGAGCTCTGCTTGCAAAGGAGGGTTTCCCTCTCTTGTTCTCCTGAGGTGGGGGGAGATGTTTCCCCTTCCTTGTTCTCCCAGACCGGACCTCAAGAACCTCAAGTCCTGCGAAGGAAGATGAGACCCGTAATGGAAACTGGGTACCAGCATGAGCAGCTGGGGTAGCTTAGCTGCAGGGAAGCAGCTGTAAAAGGGAATTTCTCCCTTGTTTATAGTGGGTTGGGAGGTGAGATGACTTGGGCCCAGATGTTGCAAGAGTCAGTTTCCCGGCCTGTGGGTGAAAGGGTTTTTCACCTGAGAGGGGCAGGTTGTTGTCCCTTGTTTGCTTTGGTAAGACATAGCAGGGTGGCTCAGGGGTTTGGCTGGATACAGCCGGGAATGAAATGAAAGGGACGCCTTTTGGATTAATCTACTCTGCAGGTTTTGAAGTGGTGGTGCTTGGAAAAGAGCTCACATGGTATTCCTGAGGCCGTGAGTTCATCCTAGCACCGGTCTTTTCTATCTGCTACTTGTCAACACGTGTTGTGCTCTTTTATACTCTTATACTCCATTCTATTGCATACCCCAAAACCCGATAAGTAAAAGAACTCTTCTCTGCTTTACCCACATAGAGTTGTCTTGGAAAGGTTTTTTTCTCCTTTCCTTAAGGCAATACATGGATAACTTACTATGAGTTATTCTTCTCATTGTATGTACACATGCAAATGCAGTCAGGAGTTGATGATTTTCATGTGTGTTTCCTTCTTTGTCTGTATGAGACCAGTACTGAGTGTGAGGCATGACCCTAGCTAATGTTTTCTTATCCCAGTGTAACTGTCCAGTTTAATACTACACTTTATATATAAATATTTATGAAAACACAATGAAGTGCATGCTCTCTCCACAAAGTGAAATTTGACATCATTGAGTAAACTAGCATTGATTATCTGAATGTTAATCCTTTTTCCTTCTCCACACGACTGTAGGTTTCAGTGTCACACCTGCCCATCTTGTACCACTCAGAAGCTTATTTTCCTTGACAGGATAGTAAGATTTAATATTGCTAAACTAAATATTAGACCAGTAGGAGTGTTTACCCCATTATACAGAACTGACATTTCTCAGAGATTTATACTATTGTTGTAAACTACATGTATTGCAACATACTGAAGGGGTGAAGAGTGATGTCCAATTTATACACAATTTTGTGCTTGCAGGGCCAAACTCTAAATGTCATTGTTTCCTGTAAAAAGGTAGGCAAACTCTTCTCATTTAAAGAACTCTAGGCAGGGAGTACACTTGAGTGCTTTGATTGCTGTGGCATGTTTGTTGTTTTTTTTTATTTTTAAAAAAAACAACAACCTCTTGCAAGAACTTTCTTTTTTTTTAATTTTTTTCTTTAAAGATCAGAAAGGTTGTTTATTAACTCTGCCCTAAAGTTAAAAAAATTCTAGAGAAAACTCTGTGTCTAGCTTTTTCAAAGCTGCTGCAGTACTGGAAAGAATGGGAAAAGGTAAGCTTCTTAGGTCATCCACTCTATAAAATCATGCTATTAAGAAACATAATAATTATTTTGTTTTGAGGGATGTTGCTACCTATAACAGTATTCAACACAATGTAAACCTAGATGAAAATGCCACTTAAATAAAAAAGAAGGTCTTTGCCATATATGCCACATATATATCCATATATGTGATGGATAATGAACTCAGGATAAACCCAGATACTTTCCTTTTTCCTGATCTTAGACATCTTCTCAGGATCCTTTGGTTGTTATTTTAAATACATACATTTTAAATAAACATTATTTTAAATAAACAACCTGTGTTATGATATGTATTAGGAAATAGCATTCATTCTTTTTTATATATTTTATAAATGTATATATAGTTATTGAAATGGACTAAATGATCAAAACATAAATCAAATATCAGAAAGAATTTTGAGAATTTTCTGTGGATGGAACATGAGACAAAATTACGACATAATCTAGTTTTCTCCTACAGTAGTGGATCCTCCTACTGATGATTAATGACTACCACAAGGGTGAGCAGATGTCTCAGTCCAAAATAGAAAGTATACATGTATGTGCTATGAAACTTACATAACAGGGGGAAAAAAAAATCTATGTTTAAGATACTTTCTTACAAGTTAATATACATATATATATACACTTGTGCATGCATTTTACATAAACATAAATGTTTATACATCTCTTCATGGATATATGCATTTTTGAGGATTTGTATACATGCAATAAATTTCTTAGTCAGTGAGCAGCAAGCACTAATATTGACTTTTTTTTTCAAGAAAGTATTGTTCAACATTATGAAGTCTTCACTGCATCCAAAAAACAATCTTTTAGCTGTGATACATTGATATTTCAGTCATTATAACAGAGCTTTGTTATGGTGTGAATCACTAGATTATGACAGATTAATTTTAAAATAATCATCAGCTCTACAATCTTTATGTTGTAAAAATAACTTGTGCCATTAGCTGATTAGAGTTACTTTCCATGTTATTCCTGCAGTATACACAGGCTGTCAGAATTACAGTGCATCGGTTGAAAAAAGTTTAAGTTTCTCCCCAGTAACTTTTACCATACATCTGATCACATTCCAATACGTTTAAAGTTTTTTCTGAGACATACAAGTACAAATATGCCTAGCCTACAGAAGGCTATTAAGGCACATCCACATGCAATCATATTTTCCATGTGTAATTAACTATATCAATAATTGTTTAGGCAAAATTTAGGATTCTAAGTAAAGAAAAAAGAAATACTTATACAATTTCCTGTATTGTCTGAAAGCATGGGAAGTTTTCAACCTTATCATTGCAAAAAGGAGTCTTTCCGTTGATACATAATGGCTACTGCAGTAGGAAAAGTACAAACTTACCCAGGATACCATTTCTGCCTCTGTCTCTCAATTCTTGTTTTCTTGTAGTGTTCTTTCCTTTCATCTTATGTACATATTGTCAGTAGCAGATTGACATGGACATCTTCACTTATGAAAGCAGTTCATAACACACATGCACAAGCACACAAGTCAAAACAGAAATTTTAATCGTTCAGGACTTGACATTTAAACCAGTTCACTAGGATCTCCTGACGAAACTAAAAAGGAAATGTAATGAAAACACATCTATTATGTTTCACTCTGCAGAGAGTGATGTCAGGTGTGGGTGGCTTCTTTCTTCACTCTGGGTTGAATCCTTGTTGATACTCAAAATAACTGTTCACATGCCCAAGATTTCCCTGTTTTTTTTTTTGTTTCTTTGCTTTGTTTGGTTGTTTTTTCTTTTTTTTTTGCAGGGGTGGGGGGGGAGATTGTGGGGTTTTGTTTTGGGTTTACTGTTAGGTTTTTTGTTTTGTTTTGTTTCTTTGCGGGCGGGGAGGAGGGTCGTGGTTTGGATTTTTGGTTCTGTGAAATAAGCTAAGGTAGTTCAATGTGCAGTGACATTACTGTGTCATTTCCTTGAAGGTCATGAACTCCTTGTTCTCCCAAATCCAGCTGTTTAAATCTGTAGCAGGATGGTGAAATGGGAACATTTTACCTGATAGATCTGTTACAGAAATCTATTAACTTAATCTCATACACATCCAACCTAAATAGATAGCATCTAGGAAGGCATGTCAATACAGCCTTAACTTCTTTCTCCAGTCAGAAATACTCTCAGGTCACCACACTAACTTCTGGTTTAATCCTTCACAGAAAACAAACAAACAAAAAAAGAAAAACAAGCCAACAAACAAAAAAAATCCCCAAACACACCAAAACAAAAAACCACACAGACACACACACACACACAAAACAAACAAACCAAAAAAAAAAAACACACAAAAAAACCAAATGGCAGAAAGTAAGGAAAGCATGAAAGGAATTTTGAAGAAAGAACTGTATCTAGAAGCTGTAACAGAGAAAGGGAGGTACTGAAACAAATCTTTATGTAGTAAAAGAAGTGCTGTTCTACAAATATAAAGCATCTGATATAAAGCATCTGAAATATTTGCAGAAAAACTTCCTTATGAAAGCCACTTAAACATAAAAAGATCAAAAATACTGGATTTATTTAAGATTCTTATTTTTAGGAAAACAAACAAAAAAAGCCCCACAACAACAAAAAAAATCCTCTCTGACATCTATGGTGAATAGATATCTAAGAACCAAGTTATAATATAATGTTATGTTTCACAGATGCAAATAATTAGATTAGAATGAATCACATCTTAGCAAGATGGATAGAAGAGAAATAGCTAAAGGTATTAAGCGATCACAACTTTATAATTCCATGTTTAACAGCACAAAACTGACACATTCATAGTGTCCTAGCATGAAAAAAAAAATCAACAGTCCAGTTTTGTGTGCAAGTAATTACAGAGATCAATTATTGACATGAAACTAAGGGCACTTTCTCTAAGTGCAACTGTATTCACTAATGAAAGAGTGATTTGGTCTGTTCAGATATCAAATAAGAACAATATCAATATTCTTCCCTAGTCTCTAGAAAAAGCCTAAATTAGAACAAAGACAAGCATAAATTGGCTTTGATGCTATACTTATACTCTTAACTTCAATGTAGAATCAAATTTAAATGCATAGAGTGAAGGGCTTATGTTGCATTCTGTCACTATTATAATCAAGAACATAGTAATGTGAATTCTAAATGCTTTTATAAACAGAGCTTGTTTTGCTCATGAACTGCTTGTCTATTGCTTTTTTCTGAATCTGCATAGTTCAGGTCCTGAGAGCACAGAGTACTCCTGAAAATTCTTCTTAGGAAAAAAACCCTGTTCAATTTATTTTATTTTGTGTAAACTCTGAAGCATTGTAAAGGGACTAAAGATGTTTTCTTCTTACAAACAACTGCTATGTGCTTACATGGTATGACTTTGTCCAGATCCACTCAGAGAATCTATTTCCTCCTGAAGATGAGGGATTGCCTGAAAATCATCAAAAGTGAAAGCCTCAGACTTCATCTGCATGGTGACTTTGGTGATTCTATGAAGAGGGGGAACTTTGTGCCATGTCATTGCTCTCAGGCATTCTGATGTAGCTACTTTACTTCTGTGCTGCTGGTACAAGTTAAATTAGTCTTGGTCAAAAAGTGAAGATAGCCAGGGAACTGCTCTGAATATTGAAATGAAAAAGAAGTAAATTTGCAAAGTAACCTCTGAAGCCCAAAGGTACCCGACTTCTACTCAAAATTCTTTCCTTTAAGAAAGCTCTAAGTCATGAAAAGGAGGGCAAAGCCTTGTTACCACAGACGGGCTGTGCAATACAGAAGTTGTGCTTTCTTAGACAAGTTATCTCCATAGTGTTTTGGAGATACATGGAGTATTACATGACTGGGATTAGATTGAAAATGTTTTACCAGTCAGCTAGGACCTACAGGTAGATGAACAATCTACCATTTTAATGTGGATGTGAGATACAGAACTCAATGACATATAGTAATATACTCTGCACTACTAAATCCAAGGTAATAAGGTCCTGTCAGTACATTGCAGGTTGTCATCACAGATTGAGCAAAAAATACCTTCTCCCTGCATTTTCATTGCACAGCTAAATTGTCTAAATATTTCTTATGGTACTCAGGTCTTTGGCTATTCATTGGCACCTGGGGCATAGTAAAAACCCAACGGCATTTGTTTAATATTTCCTCTGAAAGGCTTTTCCTTTAATTTAGCTTGTGACCTTATTGTGTTTATCTATGCCTTTGTCACATACTTGGTTACTTTTTTAGTCAACAGACGCAGAAAAAGATTTTATTGTGCTTGGTTTGGGTTTGATTTTTTTTTTTAAGGTTAATAAGTGTTTTGAAAGGTCTGGCTGTATTAAAACAGAGGTTTACAAATTACCTGCTATTTCTTATCAGCCTGAACTTCAATACTCTAGATGACAGTCTATCCCCTACACAAACATCCTTATTATTAATTGAAGTGTCTAACGGAGCCTTAGTGCATTTTATTTTTAAATATGATAAAAGTAGATATACATTTGTTCTGTGTACATAAGGATTCAGCAACTAAGTCTTAGCAGAAGAATAAACTGTTGTGGCATTAATCAAAAATAATGGTATATTCCTAACATTCTTCACTGTTTCACTTCACACAAATTTAGAATTCCATTTAAATTATAATTTGATAATTTATATAAAACATAAAAATAACAAAATAATTTTGGTACAAAATGTTCAATATCTAGAGGCACACAGCATGAGTGTTTCAGTAGTCTATATCACTGTGTGGTATTTGGAGGCATGTATATGATTTATTAAAAGAAACATGGAGCTTTATTTTACCTGTCTGATTTATCATGATGCTATGGATATTATTCCGCCTTCCAGTACAGGTAAGAGTGCCACAGGCTGAAATAAAATTATTTCTTCAACTCTAATTTTGGTGGTTTAGCCCTGGTTGGATGTCAGGGGCCCACTAAAGCTACTCTATCACTCCCCATCTCAGCTGGGCAGGGCATCCATCTGCTCCTGGGTGGGGCTCCTCTATGGGCTACATGTGGATCTCTACTCCCCTGTGGACCTCCATGGGCTGCAGGGACACAGCTCCTTCACTATGTGCTGCACCATGGGCTACAGGGAATCTCCTCCTCCACTGACCATGGTGTCTGCATAGTGTTTTTTCTCAGGTATTCTCACTCCTCTCTACTCTGGCCACAACTACTTCTTTGCAACAGCTTTTTTTTCCCCTTCTCAAATACATTATCCCAGGGGCTCTACCGCTGTTGCTGATGGGCTTGGCCTTAGCCAGCAATGGGTCTGTCTTGGAGAGGACTGGCATTGGCTGTGTCGGACATGGGGGAAGCTTCTAGTAGATTCTCTCAGAACGCACACTTGCAGATCCACATGCTCCCCAAATCTTGCCATACAAACCCAATATCTCAATAAATAAATAAATAAAAACTGCAGTGAGAAATATTAAAAGTAAATTGAAGTAGAATTAATAGCTGCATTTGAAATTTTCTTCTGTGGTTGAACTATCAACTGGATAATAAATTGAAGTGAAATGTGACAATTTAAAATGAGTCGTGCATTGCTAAAACTAGAAAAAGAAAATATAATAAATGTTTTCTGTAGAATTCAGACTTCGAGTTGTGACTTCAAGGCTGTCTTCACTGGTATTACAATATCATCAAAAAGCTTAAAAATGAGACTGAAATGCTACAGTGACAAGCAATATAAAGAAAACAGTTTTTTCACTACCACTTTGTTGTACCTGTACACATACATTTAAAAAAAAAAATTAGACTTTGTCCCATTTTTCTAGAAAACTGACATAAAGAAATGTATTTTCTGCACTTGTGTGGACAGAATCCTATGCACCTCTTTCACTCCAACTGTAAACAAAAGCAACAGCTTTGTCAAATTTATTTAATAAAAATTCTGTGGCAAAATTTAGACAAGTTATTTTTGAAACATCTGATTAAGTATGCCCACATTTAAAGATGCTGAATAATGACATTAGAAATAATTTTGCAGACTGAACTATGTCTACACAACCGTTGCTATTCACTTTTCTATATATTAAATGATTTTAATGATAATATCATAATTAGACATATGTTTATACTTATAGAAGTACAGTTTTATCTGCCAAGTACTCTACTTCCAAGAGCTTTATTTTAATCATCTCGTTTTGTTAACTCAATAGAAATAAAGGTTTCAAATTGAAAAGAGTATAGTTACTTTTTAAGATGGTTATTCATATTGTATAAATTACTATTTGAATCCTTGTTTTTCTTTTAGAATAATCAAAGAGTGCATATTTTAAATCTGTACTGAGTGATGTCCAGTATTCGTAGAGCTTCAGAGAACATCTAAACTCTCATTGCAAGTGGAAATGCAGATAGATATGATTACATGCTCAGAAAACTGAGGGAAGCAGAATTTAAAGCACTAGTTAAAAAAATTCCAGCCTTTTGTTTTCAAAGGAGTTACAGAAGAAGATATGAAAATACGTAGAGGCAAGAATTGTTGCCTGTGTTTGCCTGTATTTGGCATAGCTGGCAGGATTTGGATAGCGGGGAGCTCGCCTGGGTGGGAAGAGGTCAGGGTGACCATGCTGGTGACAGCTGCAGGTGACTGCAATGAACAGCACTGACCCATCATTCACCAAAACTGGAACCATTAAGAAGAGGCCCTTGTACCTCTGCAAAAACACATTTAAGAAGTGGTGGTTACCTCTGGAGGCCCAAAGGGAACACGTGTGAGGAGATACAAGCTTAGATGACACGTGAGGACACACTAAATGAGATACCTCTGAGGAAACTTTAGTCTGTTGGGAAACCCACATTAGAGCTGATAAACACTGAAAGAGACTGAAGCCTCTCTATGATGTACACCAGTGCAGTGCAAGCAAAATGGAAGAAAGGAACAGGGGGAAGGAAAAAGAGTAAGAAACAAGGAATGGCAGGACATAACTGCTATTTATTGGCCCCATCCACCTGAACTGAATGTAATGAGTGGCAAAAGCAAGGGGAATAGAGATAAGGAAGGGGGAGGAAAGAGATACCCCGAGTGAAGCTGAGACAGACAAAAGAGGAGGAAAACTGCTTTCCTTTAGTCTTTGTTTAACTTATTATCTTCATTGTACCTCAATTCTCAAATCAATATTTAATGGTTGATGTCACTGGTAATAAGTAAAAATTCAGTTTAATTCATTGAGTCAAAATAATTTTGCCAATAACAGTACCCTACATTAATGGTGTCTTTCAATGCTGAAGTTAAGTAAATCCTAGTGAAAATCACACTTAATAGATAATGAATATTGGTTTTACACTATTAGTCATCCTGAAAATGCCAAGGCAATCAAAGAACAATTTTGGTTAGAAGAGACCTTAAAAATCATCTAGTTCCAACCCACCTGCAATGGGCAGGGATGCCATTCACTGGATCAGGTTGCTCAGGGCCCCATCCAACCTGGCCATGAACACTTACAGGAATGGGGCATTCACAACTTCTCTGGGAAATCTATTCCAGTGTTTTACCACCCTCACAATAAAGAATTTCTTCCTAATATCTAATCAAAACCTCTTTTAGCTTGAAACCATCACCCTTTGCCCTGTTACTACATGCCCTTATAAGAGGTCCCTCTCCATCTCTCTTTTGAGCCCTCCTCAGGTACTCCAGGTTGAACAACTCAACTTGTTCAGCCTATCTTCATAGAACAGATGCTCCATCCTTCTGATCATTTTTGCATCCCTCTTCTAGACCCTCTCCAACAGGTCCATGTCTCTCCTCTACTGGGGGCACCAGATCTGGATGCAGTACTCCAACTGAGGTCTCAGAATGGCAGAGTAGAGGAGAATCACCTCCCTGCCAGCTACACCTGTTTTGATGTATCCTGGGATGCAGTTACCCTTCTGGGCTGCAAACACACATTTCTGGTTCATATTCAGGTTTTCGTCCAAGAGAACTTCCAAGTCCTTCACCATAGGGATCCTTTCAATTGATTCTCACAGTTTGCAGTCATCTCCAGGATTGTGCCAACCACTTGAACTTGGACATATTAAACTCCCTAAGTCTCTCATGGATCCAATTCTTAACTTTGTCCAGGTACCCTTGGATGACATCTCTTTCTGCTCATGTCAACTGCACTGCTCAGCTTTGTGTCATCTGCAAACCTGCTGAAGCTGCATTGATCTCACTGTTTATGTCATAGACAAAGATATTGAAGAATACTGGTCCCAAAATGGACCCCTTAAGTACATCACTAATCACTGGCTTCCACCTGGACATAGAGCTGTTGGCCACAAACTTGTGGGTGCATCCATCCATCCATTCCTTATCCAGCAAGCAGTCTACCCTTCAAACCCATATCTCTCCAATTTAGAGAAGTGTCAAAGGCCTTACAGAGGTCTAGGTAGATGACATTGGTCACTCTTACCTTGTTGACCATTGACATCACTCCATCACAGAGTGCCACCAGATTGGTCAGGCACTATTTGGCCTTAATAAAGCTGTGCTGGCTTCCTTGAATCACTTCTTTGTCTTGCATGTAATTTAACTTTGCTGGGATTTGCTTCAAAGAACAACCTGAATCATGAAGCAAGTCATTAAGCTGCTGGGCAAATAGAACACAGGGAAAAAAAAGATGCACATAGTTTTACATTATTGGAGTGTTTAGCTGACTTAGATTAATTAGGTTAATATACTAGTCACTATACTCCACAATATTAGTTAAAAGTGTCTGGAGGGAAAATAAGTAGACATTCTCAAAACGAGTGTACCATGGTTAAAATAATTTTTGCATTAAATTTAAAATACAGAAATAGTGAAATGGTTTGGCTGTTGACTAAAAAAAGTCACTAAATTGTTTTATAAAGAAAATGGCAGATCTTAGAGATGAAGTAGAGAAGTGTAGTATAGAGTGGTCTTTTTTGATTGCAACTTGAGCATTGTGACTCACAAGGTATAGCACTACTTCATGTAAATATTGATTAAATCTAGACAGCTCTGCTTCCCTGAAGACCTACAAAAATGTTGAATATTTTCATAAGAAAGAAGGAAAATCTCGAAACAGTTGTCTGAAGCAGAATTGTGATGGTTCTGAAATGGTGGTGGCTCAGCTAAGAAACACATTACAGTAACACAGTTTTCCTTATTAAATAAAGTGACAAGCAGAAAAGATAATAGCTGCAGTTACATTGCAAAATTTTACTATCCTAAAGAACGTTATGACTGCTGTTCCTGACCTTGGCAACTCTTTTGTTTGTGGAGTTGTTACACTGGAAAGACAGAAAAATACATGTATCTATCAGAAATCAAAATCCATTCTGTTCTCCCTGTGTAAATCACTCCAGTGTAGAGCTAGGAGAAAATTGCAGTATCTATGTTTGCATCTTAAATGTGGGTAAGTAGAAGGGAATTAAATGACTAGAACTGTCAATCTAGCACTTTTCACAGATAATACTCATGAATAAAAACAAAAAAAATTCAGGAAAGGTACTCTTTTCTTATATTTTTAAACTAATTTACATCTTAAATTTCCATTAATTATTGTGCTTGATACTGAAAGTATGATGAAGCTCCTCTTTGAAGTCCGTATATAGTTAATGCTAATATATGTTATGTAATCCATTATTTTATAATCTGGTAAGTAGTTATTTCTCATCACAATAATTGATTGCTACAGTCTTAAAGCTCAAAATGCAGTAGTCACACCAAAAGAAAACCACTGTTCCTTATATGACTGAAGAAGAAATTAAACTGCTTTGTTGCAAGGACATTGAAAAATAGTTTCTTCTATTTTGAACACAATTAAACATCAGACCCATCATATGATTTCTGCATTTCCAGACTGTATTTTACATCCCATGTCAGATTAGTTTGGTAAACTGCAGGGCAAGAGCCTCTTCACTATTGCTGTCAGATTGAGTGACTTGGCTGTAGGATTTATGCTTTTAGCCAATGTAGTTGATGAGAATGCAAAAGTGTTAGTATTGACTTTCCTCCAGATGCAATCGCAATTGTCTGTATTTATCTTCCAAATTTAAAGTTTTCTTCACAAGACCAAGACAAAATGATCATAGTATATCAGTATGTAGCAATTATTAACAAAACAGCTGTTTTAAAGGCTGTGTTTTAAAATTCCAAAATCTATGAGCCTTATTCATTTGGCACAGCACTTCACTCTTAAAGTAGACCCACTATACCATGAAAAGCTACTGAGTTTCCAGCACTGTTGAAAAATCTTGGTTTAAGAATTTCTCTTTGTACATGTAGTTCATATCTCATGAACCAGAAGTGAGCATCCTTCTGCTGAGATTCTACAAACACATGTATGTTCTAAAAACCACACAAAAGTGAAATATTACAGGAATAAACACAACTAGTTTGCCTTTCTCAGCATTTTGCTCCTCAAAATGTTTTAATTCTTTTACTTAGTGATATGTTTGACCATTTGTTTTGGAATGGCAGTGCAACTTCCTGAATCTGAATTTAGACCTATTTTAACAAGTTGTGGCCTTTATCTTTTCCCTTTTTCCTTAAAGAGTTATGATGAACACTCACTTTTGTGAAAAGACCTCTAATTATTATTTTTTTTTTTTACAGAGAAAAGGCATCCAGTATTTGTCAGAAGAATTACCACAATTCAAAATGTGATAGCTCACTGGACTGAAAATGAAAAACAAATTGAAAAACAAAGTGAAAAACAAATTGCAAAACAACCTTGCAGAGAGAAAATTCGATTTCTCAGTTCACATTTTTGTATTCCAAGTAGAGTACAGGAGACATGACAAGGTAAAACAGTTCAACTGGAGCGAAGAAAAAAGCTTATATTAACTTGACTCACTTTTCAAAAAGTGAAGTATTCATTAAAAAAAAGAAGAAAAGTTGAATATTGATTTAAAAATTATGTGGAATTATTTTAACAGATTTGGTGTTCCTTAAAGTCATGTTACATGCAGAATGTATTTCATGTTTTTCACTGAAACAAGCACACTAAAAGTTCCAGGCTGTTCAAGAATCTGAAACAATGAATGTGGGCTATATTGGGCAAGTTGGTCATCAGACATTCCCTTCCACAGTTAACTTGCAGATTTACAGGTGCAGACTCAAGTTCCTTGTACTTCAAGTATAATAGCACTTAATTTTCCCTCCTTTATTTGTCGTCTGATATCAAGAGGAATTCATATTAGCAGTTCCCAATCAGAGGTAAAACCACCCCCAGCTGCTGCTCCTGCCATCACTGGTGTGGTTTCATTCCAGTGTGGAATCAGTTTGGTACTCTTGCTGCTATGCTGGCAGGGCCTACCTTCTGAGTCTGCATCCTGCAATGGAACTAAGTAATTCTCAATTTATAATTTGTGTAAATGGGGCTGCTGGGAAATTTGTTATATCCTTTTTTTCTTCTTTTTTTTTTCTGCCTACATTATGGCAGCTGAGTTCTATTCATCTATTCATCAACTCTGCTAGCCCTGTGTTTGGCATTTTGATTTTTACAGTTGCTCTTTAGGTAGCAAAATCTTCTCATCCTTTTTTTCTATTTAGGGCCTGTCAGTTGTCTTCTCCCTCTGCAAATGATTGGAGTTTTGCCATTGACTAAAACAGAAGTTGGTTTGTGCCCAAAAGGAGATTAATTCTTGCAGAAAATATTTTCAAGTCCAGTTCATCAGAATCTCTCAGTCAACTTCATGTTTTTGTTGTAAGTCTAAATTAACTTTTAATTAATAATAAATATCTGATGTTTATCTGCTTGACTTTATTTGAAACTGCAATACTTTTTTTTATTTATATACAAAATATTTCTCCAAAAATGCAAACTCTTCTGGTGAAGTAAACTCTTCAGTCAATAAAATTTCATCTTTTTATATTTTTTCCACTAATGGAAATGATTCCATACTCATACTAAGTGGTGATGATATCTCAGCAAGTAAGTACATCTCACAGTACCTTGACCTATTTGCAAAATTGAAAAGTCTGAATAAAATTTGACTAAACGTTTGTAGGAACTGACTTTCTCAGGTGCTATATGTATATTTTTATGACGACAACTATAATTATCCCTGAGATACAACCACCAGAAAATTGCCATTTTGCGTTGTGTATGAGAATAAGCCTTTCTGCATTGCAAGTCATGTCATTTTATGCTAAGAGTAATGCCAAAGTCTTACCTGAACCTATGTTTTCTTTCAACTAGGGTTAAGAATACCCATTAAGTGTGTCCTCATAAATTATTCCTACTTATTATTGCAGAAATATATCATGGCACAGTAAAAGGAGAAGTAATACAGCATGAATACACAGATTGAGTAGTTAAAATACAGAGAGAACACGTTCAGGATTCTAAATACATATTTAGAATACATTCTTCACTGTCTTGCTCTGATTTCAGCATGACTGCTCTGAATATAAGACAAAGCAGAATTTAGCTGTTGAGTTTAACCATCAGTCACTTGACAGCAGTAGTCAGAAAGCCTAATTAGTGTTTCACAGAGAAGGTGATAGGGGTGCAACATGGTGAAAGAGCAGCATTCTTTGAATTTCACATTAAAGCTTGGGTATTTTTCACATTCCATAACTGTAATACACTAGCTTGAAGCATGGTTCTGAAATCTTCCCCATACACTATATGTGTATAGTCTTTTACTGTAATTCTCTAACAGAGATTATTATTTTAGGAACTTTTAAGTTTTTTGCTTTCAATTTTGATTCTCCTGGCTAGTTTGAATATGTTAAAGTACAGAAGGCTATTAAGCCAATGTATGGAAAATGCACATACACATATATAGTTCTTGTGTGTGTCTATTGATATAATTTGCAAAAGAAACCACAGTTAAAGCCAAACTTTTGCTCTATACTAAAGAAAAAAATCGAATAAAACCTTAATTAGCCAAACTGATGCTAAAGTCCCATGTTTCTTTTCCTTTAGCTAGCATGTGATTCATTCCATACTTGACCTTTTTTGCGTCTCCTATTTTACATTTTTTAGCATCCTTTTCAAAAATTTCACATCCAACTATTGTATTTACTAAGATAATTAAATACTACAAGAATGGCAACTGGTAGCAATACAACACTGTTGTCGACTTTCTAGAAAAGGATGAGTGCCATAACAATCAAATCATCAGCACTCACTGATGAACTGAAGGCCTCCAAGAAGAACATGCACAGTTACAACATAGCCCTCTCTTAAATAGCTTTACATATATATATAGCTGCTACCTTTGACTGTTACCTTTGTAAAGGCAGTGACTGACTGTGTGAATTTTTTTCTTCAAAACTACTGTGGATCTCATAGCAATCAATCGTGGTATAACTTTGATGATGCTGACCAAGCACAGAGGGCCTTGTGGGTCAGCATTAGATTTATAAATACTCTTTGAAGCTTGGACAAAGCTTATCCTTAAAAAGACTTGATGCTTCTTTTATAAAAACTTTAAGATTCTATATTGCAATACTTAAATTATTCTATATTTGTTGCAGGAAGAAACCTATCTGAAAGCCTTGTTCAAACAAAGAAGATCTGGACTATATTTGCCAGTATCTGATTAGATTGCTGCTGTAATCTAAAGAGAAGCATGGATGAGTTTTGCTGTGCAACTGTTTACATTCTTCACAGTCAATTGGGACTGAAGCTAAAGGAAAGTAGTCACAGAGGTAATAATAAAAATTTGGTATTAAATAACGGGGAATTAAGGGAGACCAGATTGATGCTACCTAACTTACAAGTAAATTGGCAGCTTATGCCCACAATAAAATTAAAACAAACAATCAAACAAAACCCCAAAAACAAAATAAATTAAAAGAAGAAAAAAACAAAAAAAGCAAACCACAAACACTAAGAGAGTAGCCCTGTTTGGGATAACACATCCATCTCACATTTGACACCCTACTGAAGTCTAAGTCCTAGATGAAACCACTGAGCCATAAGAGCCAAGTCAGTATCCAGGACTGCAACACATCACATAGTTGAAGCAAGTGTCCTGTTCTGCTTGTACCATGGCATTTGACACAAGTGAACAGGAGAGGCAGTTGACTGACATGAATATGAAGTTTATGAGTAGAGTGTCATGATGAGACTCACAGACATTAACAGAGGCAAGCACAAAGTTCTGCACCTACACAGGAATAACCTGATGCACCTGCACATGATAGAGACAGACAGCTGGAATGTTCAGAAAAGGCCCTGATGGTCTTAATAGACAACAGTTTAAACATGAGTAAGCAAGGGACTCTTGTGATAAAGAAGGCCAACAACATCCTATTGTCTCTCAGCAACAACGTAGACAGCAATTGTGGGGAGTGATTCTCTCACTGCTGGTGAGACTCCATTGGAGTTCTGTGTCTGGTTCTGCCCCCCCCACAGTGGAAAAATGTGGGCATACTGGAACAAGGCCAACAAAAAAATCATGATGATAATTAAAGGACTGGAACACCTTTCATAGCAAAAGAAGCAGAAGTATTGAGACTGCTTAGTCCAAAGAGGAGAAGGCTCAGAGAGAATCTCATGACCATAGGAAAATTTCAGATTATGGGAAGCCAAAACCAGAAGCCAGACTCCTCTCAGTGGTGATCACTGAGAGAAAAAGTGTCAATGGGGACAAATAGAGAAATTTCCATTTAAACATAACAAAACCTTTTCTTTTGCTGTGAGATATTTGAGTCCTAGAACATGTTGCCCAGGCAAGCTTTGGAGTGTTTACTCTTAGAGATATTCAAAACCATACTTAACACAACCCTGAGCAATCTCTTATAGTTGAGCCTGATCTGAGCAGTGGGGTTGGACTTGGTGATCTCTAGAGAGTTCTTCCCTCTTCAAAGATTTTGTGATTCTATAATCAGAAATAAAAATAGATTTTTATCTCAAACCAGAACTGCTATCCACTCACTTTGCCCTTCCTGCTTAGTAAATAACTTCTAGGTTACACATCACAGTGTGGTGCGGCTTGAGTCTTGCAGCTGCCCCACACAAAATCCTGAATGACAGTATTCCATAAATATTTCCAGAAATGGTGTTTTAGCAGAAGTGGGGTTTTTTTATATATTAAGTTGTTTTTCTTAAACTGTTTCCTTAAGAATTCTCGTAGTTTTGAAGTCATGCCTGGAGGACTGTGAAATTTAATAATTCTTCTTGCAAAATTGCATGACAGATTGTATTGCTTATGAGATTCAATTACTCATAAATAAAATAAACTTCTTATTCCTGTGCAATTTATACCTCTGTCTAATACAGGACTTTACAAATTTATTTTGTTTTCAGACATAGTAGCAGAGTGCCTCCAAACCACAAACATGAAGGTTAAAATTAGGTGTACTGGCAGCTCTTGTGCATTCTGCTTTGTGAACAAAATACACAGGAAGAATTTCCCTCTAACATCTGCTATCTGCAATAGTTTTTCAAAAATATTGAGAATAACATAAGAAATGCATAAGAATGGACAAGGTTTTTATGCAGATGAGTCAATTTATAAAAACTCGGGGCTTTGCTTTCAAAAAAAAAACAACCCAAAAATGTCAATCATATAATGTTTTGTTTCAGCATAGCCATTGAAAAAAAGCTACAAACACATACAGCAAATATTCTCTCTTGCAAATGTTGGAAAGTTTTTTTCTCTGTACCTTACTAAATCTTGTCTACAAACCCTCAAGAGAGGAATTGCATAATTAGCTTACCTTATTATTGACAGATTATCCATACAACTCAGATGACATTACCCAAAAGAAGGGGAAAAAAAGAAAAAAAGCTCAAAATAGGAGATCCAGAAACAAAGCGAAACAAAGCAAAAAGGGAAGACTAAACCAATATATTAAACTCCTTTCAAATGAAAGCCTACATATTATATTAATTTCTGTGGTTACCTTATTGTTTGTATCCCAATTATCATACAAACTTTGCTTCTACTCCCACTGACAAGCCAAACATTGGTATCGTTAATAAGATATTGTTAATCATGGGAACAGGTTTGTCTACTTTATTTATTGTCTGACTAAATCATAGCAAGTATAGTCCTCATTATGCTCCCTTTAAAAATCTGTCTACTTTAGTGGATCTTAGTAAACCTCAGATGTGGGTATTTGACCCTAGATCTTTCTAATAATTATAAAAGTGACCCAGTGCTATTTTACTGGCAGAGTTGTGCTGCTATTTTGCTGAGATTTTGCAGCTTTTACACTTCTGACTGATAAAAGTGGGGTTCTTGAGATGTTACTGTAAGACATTCTTATTAAGGAGATCTCTTAGTTGACCATTACTTAACCCTTGGGTTTCCTTTTAATGAGATTGAGTACTTTCAAAATAGAGACACTAAAGGTTGTCTCTTACCTGTTTCATATCTTAAAAAAAAAAATAAAAATCCCCAAACTTTGCTTCTAAGGACTGATCAAGAGTTTGAAACTAAGAAACATCTAATATTTTGGGGTTTAATTATGTTTTTGATTTCTGTTTTCCATTAAGTGCAACTCACAATTTTTTCCATTCTAAAAGGTTCTTGTTTCATAATGCAAAGCATTCTTATGCTTCAGTAATGAGCAGAGACAATATTGTTAACACGCTCAACAAAAAGACACTGAACCTGTTTGAAAAATAATAATGAATATTTTCATTGAGTTTCTCCCTATCAGATTGTTCTTTTCATTACTTTTATGATATATTGTGTTAATTTTGCTTAGATTAAAAAAAAATAAAAAGAATAACCACCATGCTTATTAATTCTAGACTTTATTTCCTTGGTTTATATGGACAATCTTGTGAGATATACCAGTATGTCAACAAACAACAAAAAGCAATCATAAAAATAATTTTTGTACTAAAAAAATCCCATGTATGAAGAAAATTTTATTTTCACAATTTAAAAAATAACATTTTTGTTTTAATTTTGTTTGACTGTCACTTGGACTATGAGTGATAACAATACCAAAATAACCTTCTAAAAGAAAGACATACCAACTTGTTGAAAAAAAGAAATGGAGGATTTTTTTCTTTACTTTTTTATGGAGATAATTTGCATCCCTGAAAAGTCAGTGAAGCAGAAGTGTCTCCTCAGAAGTGGCTTGATGTAACTTTTCTGTCTTCTGGACAGCAGTAATATGAATGAGCACTCAATGTATATGACGTATCATAATCTGTGAACTGAAGTATAAGCAGGACCTGAAAAATCTCTGAATTATCTTCCCATTGACCAACTTCTGACTGGTCTCAAAAGGCTCTGTCAAAAGCCTGGAACTTTGCCTTGGGGTGACTCCAAATCAAAGCAGTACAAATACCTGTGGCTCCAGTGGGAGATTAAATGCTTTTTATTTGAGCTTGCCATTGGTACACATTACAGCTTGTTATACTTCTGTGTTGTTTCTGCATATATGATGAGATGGAGTATTAAGATTATTTTTTGTTTTATAGCAACTCTAATAAGCAATTTCCTTTCTACTTTCCTATTCAGACCTTCAAACCACCTCATAGCTTGCTGTTGGATTGAAACAAAACAAAAAAATGTTTTCAGAAACAGAAAGCTCTCACATGTTTGCCCTCTAGAAATGGAGAATGTGGTACACAGTCTCCTCAGGAAAGAGTCTCATTTAGTTAATGTCACTTTTAACGAATCAGAAACAATTTAGAAAACAAACACAAACTGTTTAAAACATTATCACTCCTAACTTGAGACAAAACAGTTTTCAGGGCTTTACTGGGCTTGGATTTGAAGAAAATTTTCTCTTTCTTTGTTTTTTGCCAAAATCAGTGTCATCTTATGTGTTCTTAATTGCAGAAAACTGTGATTTCATAAATTTTGAGATGTGACAAGTATCAGGAAGATACTGCATATTGAACCATCATTTCAACAAACCCACAGTTGTACCCACAGATTAATGGATTTAATATTGCTTCCTGATTTAACCATAAAAATTCTTCAGTAAATCTTATTAAATCAGTTGGATATAAGACAACTTGAAAGAAGTGATTAGGGGCAGAAAAGAAAAGCTAATCCATTGAGGAGGAATAATTTAAAAATGCAAAAGATACAGAATAATCCAGAATTCCTTAGGGTTTATCTGACTGTATTTCTGAAGTTTGCTTGTCACTAATTTTCCTGGAAAAACACTTGTCTAAGAATATTTTTTTTTTCATCCAGAGAGCAATGTCAGTACAAACTAACAGTGCACAAGTGTCACTCAAGCAGTGAACCAGATAAAAGAGGTTATGTGAAACCATATTCCTTCCCCAAACACAAAGGATTCTTCCTTTCATCTAACTACTCTTGTAATATTTTCATTCTCACCTTATTTGATGATACTTTTTTTTATTTTCTTTTTGACTCCAACTGTGTAAACCCCTGCAGTACAGACTTACGGTTTAGACTTAAAAGTTTTGCTGGAAATTTATTTTACATTTTTCCTCTTTCCCATCTAAAAAGAGTTCTCTTTTCTGTATGGGTGGTAGTTTTGGGAAAATAGGAAAATTAAGAGAATATATTGTCTGAAAACATGTGCATTATACTTATATTGTATGCAAGTGATAAAAGATTTCTGCAGATTATTAAAGATTGGCACAAGTGTTGTGGATGCCTAAAGCACCATTGTCAAGTGACAGTGGGAGGTTGACACTGGGACCAGAGGAAAAGCAGCTCAAATATTATCAGTGATGGCATTATGATTTTGAAAAAGAGGTGAGGAAGAAAAAGTGGGTGCCCTGAATTCATAAGAATTGTCAGACGACCAGAGATTTTGAGAAGATGATACATAAACAGAGCCCTGAGACAAATGGTGTTCTAGTTCAAAGCTGAGCCTACAGTGTTTTCCTGCCTTAAAAGCTTAGCCTTTATATTGCCAAATATGTTAAAACCAACATGAATTTCTTTCATATGGATAGAAAAACATATCAGTGTCACAGCTGTCAGTGGCAATTTCAAAAAGTTTACCTTCTAGTTCCCTACTCCTAACTTTTTCATAGATTAGGGATTTACCTGCTGGTGATTTAAGCTTGACTGCGCTCACTCTGTCACTGGCTATTATCCTCTACTGTTCAAGGAATATTTTGACAAAATTCAGAATACCAGTCTCAGTTGTTATGTGCATGTATTTGTCCCTTCCTAAATCTTGTTCACAATTCCTTCTTAAAAATATATTCTTCTCATTTGCTTTGAATTGTTTTTTCATCTAGGCCATGCTTATGATTATATTGTTCCACAGTAAAATTTGAAATCATGTATTTCAAGAGAAGGTAAACATGTTTACTGTTGTCAAAGTGAGAAAAAAGAGAAGTAGAATGAGACACTGAGCAATCATCTTTTTAAATACTCTGCCTAAGAAGAATCTGCTGTCCTATTTCTTATTGTAGGACACAGACATTGGATCATGCTGACATCAGATTTTCAAAAAGCGTAATGTTGAACTGACAATCACTCTCTAAAAAGTTTTAAAAATTTTAAAAGTATTTTAAAAATTTAGAATTAACTTTGTTTTCAAAGTATTCCATAATAAACCCCTTTTCATTAAATATCAAAACAAAGAATGCATTCAAGATCAGTAATAAATAATATACTTCTATAAAGTCACTTCGTTAAAAGCAGAGATAAATGGTGATGCATGATGATGAAAACAGCACTTTGATTTTGGGACAAATATCTGGGTGAGACTTATTATGAATAGAAAAGTGTGTTGAAAAAGAAAAAGAGGAAGTTCTGTTTTAAACTTTCTTGACTCATGTCTCTGAAGGGAGAAGAGTTAAGTGGTCCCATTCAGACAGTCCATGGTTAATTTTGGTTCATAATTGTACCCTAATCCTTTAAAAATTGTTATGAGGTCTGAATGCTAGAAGACATAGTGAATATTTATATTCCTTGGGAATGCATAAAAAATACTTTTAATAGAAATACTCTGTCTGGAATCCTGTTTGACAGTTGAAGCTGTCACTGCTACAGCAATGTAATTACAGTAATGTACAATATTGCACCAGCATGTGAATTTAGAGAACTTCTCATCTCTTTTACTGTAACTGCCCCCAGCTGCTCAGTCACTCACCCTTCTTAGTGAGGCAGATGGTCCAAATAAAAAGAAAAAGAATGTGAAAGCTCGTTGAGATAAAGAAAGTGAAGTTGCTTACAGAAGTGACTTGAGCTAAACTAGTTTATTTATTGCCTGTTCAGGGAACTTTCAGAATTGACATTAGAGGACATTTCTTTACAGAGAGGATAGTCAAACGCTGGAACAGGCTTCCTAGAGAGGTGGTCAATGTATCAAACTTGTCGGTGTTTAAGAAGCATTCAGACCATGACATTAGTAACATGTTTTAACTTGTGGACAGCCCTGAAGCAGTCAAGGATGATGTGGTCAGATGATAGTTGTATGTCCCTTCCAACTGAAAATATTTTATTCCACTCTATTTTATTAAAGAAGATCAATGTACTGAGAAACAAGACAAAAATGAAAAAAAAAAATCAGTCTTTTCTCCACCCTGCCCCCCAGCCTCAACTTCTCTCTGATATCAGTTACTCTCCCTACCCTCTTTTAAGTGGCACAGGTGGGATGGAGAGGTTATGGTCAATACTCAGTGGTTACTCTCTCTCCCTTCTTCATTCTCACACTTTTATCATGCTCTGGCATGGGCTCCTCCATGGGCTGCAGGGGGAATTATCAGCTTTGGCACCTGCAGCATCTCCTTCTGCTCCTTGGACTTTGGTTTTCCCTTTGCAATTTCTTACTGTTTTTCTTCTCTTCTCTGATGTTTTTTGACATTCCTTGAAAATATTAACACAGAGGTGCTGACAGCTTAGCTGGTGGGATCAGCTGTGTCCTATGTTGAGTCTGTGTCTGACCCAAGGTAACCCCTGACCTCTTCTCAAAGCAGCCATCCCTGCTCACAAAGCAGACCTCTTGCTACCAAAACCTTGCCATGGACAGCCAATACTCATCTAAATTTGCTCCCACAAAATGAGATCTCTATTAAGTTACAATACTTAATTGCATCTCCGATCCCATAATTCAGTTCAGATTCAGAAAGTAAATCTTGATTTTCAGGAACTACAGAAGATAAAAAATGTAGTACCTGAAGGTAGAATGAATTTAATGCAGAGTAAAATCATAGCTATACATTTTATAATCTCCCTTCAACAGCAACAAGTACATCTGCCAGTTTCCCATGATTTCTATAATTTCTGCCTTTTCGATATAGACGAAAAATGTGATGCACCATGTCGATTCTATTTTACTTTGGCAATGTCTAGAGATATTCTTGAGAATAATCATCCATTGTAGATAATTTCATAATTCTTGCTGACCCATGTGGAAATAAGGTTACCAATTCCTGCCTGGAACTGGAGAAGGAGGACAGTGTGGTATAGCTAGAAGAGACCACTAAATGTCAGGCTGACAGTAGGAGAGAAGGGGAGGGGATAACAGTGGTCTGGTATTATGATTTTCTTACTACTCAGAAATTATTGTATCTAATTAGTTAGAGTATAATCATATTGAATACACACATCTGGTATGAGAACATAGTTAATTTGGTTTTAATTTAGTTCTTAAATTCTTATGCTACTATTAGAATGTGGACAGTATTTGGAGGACCTTGATTATAATCAACACTGCATTCCTAAAGCCTCCATTATGTTATTTTGATAAATATGTAATGCAGCATTATCTGAAACAAAACATACAAAGTGCACCTCATTAAGAGCATCTGCTAGAACAAATTGTGAAACAAAATACCTGAAAAAAATTATTCTATGTTCATTGAATCATAATGAGGTACAGGTTTTCGGGATTAGGAGCAAGCAGAACACATATTTTCTTCTTTGATATTTTTCGAGAACCAAATGGATTCATATTACTGCTTCAGTGGGATTTATATTGAAACATACGTGTTAGTAAATTTTGCTATAATACAGTGGGATGATGATTTAGAAAAAGAAGTGAATATATATATTCATCAGATGGCTTGCTTATTCTGAGGCAGCAGCTCTGAACAATATTTTCAAAATAAGGGCTAAAAATGTTTTCATGACTTAATTTTAAAACATTATCAGAAAATGACATTATAGAATGTAATCACCATCCAAGCTGTATTACTACCTTAGTGAGAATCTAAGTTTATTTTGAGAATTTGAATCCTCTTTTAGATTCAGAAAATAATTACTATAAAGATGAATAGATATAAATGATACTCTCTGTATTTTGATATAAGAAAATCTGAGAGCACTAGTTATGAAGTGTAGCAAAAAATATTTTTATTCATAACCATCCTTTTTTTTAGTTTCTTTTTGGCATAATTCAGTTCAAAAAGCCAGAAAAAGAATGAAAATTTTCCTGTTATCATATTTTTGATTGTGAATAGTAAAATTTCTATTAAATTATACACTGATTTCCATTGGCTGAGTAACAGATAAACAGAACTTCAATACTAATGGATGACTAAATATTTCCTAAAAGATGCTGAAGTACAACACATATTTAAATGTGTTATGGGATCTGGGACATGTTCCAAGGATTTTATTTAAGTTTTCAGAGTGGAGATTTATTCAGAATCTGGTACATTTAGAGAACCTCACTTACCATAGTTCTTTAATGTTTATTTTCTAAAATAAATTTCCACTCAGGCAAATGACTTATACAAGGACTTAGGTTATTATGTTCTGTCTTCATTGTTTCCATTATTTCTAACTCTAATCATCACTTGATGCTATGTTTTAAGTAATTGTGTTGTATGAGTTCTCAGAAAAGTTTCTATCAAAATTTAAGATCAGCAAATAACAGATAAAAGTTTGGTTTCAAATAACTCAATGAGTTTTCGTGATTATAGACCACAGTCTTGATGTTTTACTCAAGAGACTCAAGATGCCTCCTTTATGCTACCAATCTCCATTTCTGTTGAATGGAATGCCACAAAAATGGTGAAAATATAAGTTCCATTACAACTCGTAGTTACATTAAGCTATAGGTTGCACTCATTGCTGGGGAGGCCATGATGACATTTTTTTGTCCTTTAGAACGAATATGGCCCAACTAAATTCCTATTGCCTTCAGTGTTGCATAGAATTAGACATACATTTATACCTTTAAAACAATGTATTAGAAATAATTTCATCATAAGTAGCAATGAAAAAAATATGAATTCTTAAGTAGCATAATGTTCTACATTAATATTTCCATGTTTTTCTCTTTTCTTTTCTTAAGTGGAAAAAGAGATTGGAAACTGAAGAAGGAAAGAAACTTCCTCTGCCGAGCACAGAAAAAATTCTCAGTGAAGACCTGATTTCCAGGACTTTGATTCTTTGATATGTTCAGATCTGAGAAGGATTAAAAAAAGATACTTTTGATGTAGGTAGGGCTAAATCTTGACAATCCTCTTATTTGTCACCTGTTTGCATTTTTGTAGATTTAAAAAACAAAAACAAAACCAAAAAACAAACCTAGAATTATTGTAAAGGGGTTTGTGAGCCGTATTTTCCAGACACATTCATAGACACATTTACCTGTGTATTGACAAGGCCATCCCAGGTGAGTGCTTGGAGGCCAGGAAACTTGTGTCAGTAAGACAAAATACGGTGTTGATGCACATCAAATCTTTCAATCTCTCAGCCTACATCCACTATTTCCTGTGTTCATAATATTGCCAGATTAATGGGTACAATTTTTTCTTTCTAAATAAAAGTAGCTAATATTGTTGCTGAAAAAACATATGTTTCTAATATCAATAGTACTTTATTTCACTTCATGGGAGTTCATGCTAAATGAACAGGCAGTAAGATGGACTAAAAACTGGCTAAATGATTTTAAGAGCAGCACAGATGTTACTGATGAATGACTAAAAGACTGGTTAGACACAAGTCACAAGTGGTCTGTACCCCAAGAGTCAACACTGGGTTCAATACTTTTTAACTTTACTAAGGAGGGACAGAGTACACCCACAGACTGTTTGCTGATGATACATAACTGGGAGGAGTGAGTGATACACCAGAGGGCCATGCTGCCATACAGAGGGACTCTGACAGGCAGGAAAATGAGCTGACAGGAACTTCATGACCTTTGAAAGGTGAAGTGCAAAATCCTGCATCTGTGAGAACAAGCCAACACAACAATATACACCAGGGCCCACACTGCTGGAAAGGAGTTTCTCAGTAAAAGTCCAGGGAGTCCTGATGGACACCAGACTGAACATGAGTTGAAGGGAGCAAAGAAGACAGAGCCAGGCTCTTTTCAGTGGTACCCGGTGGCAGGACCAGAGTCAATGGGCACAAACTGAAGCATAGAAAATTTATTTTGAATGCCAGGAAACATTTGTTTATGGCAAGGGTGAAGGGTCACTAGAACAGGTTGTCCAGAGACTGTGCTGTCTCAGTCCCTAGAGACATTCAAAAGCCATCTGTACCTGGCTCTGGGCAATTTTCTTCAGGTGGCCTTCCTTGAGCAGGGAGGGGTGTTGGATCAGATGACCTGCATTGGTCTATTCTAACCCGAACCTTTATATGATTCTGTGTTTCTAAATTTATATTATGTAGGCAAGACAAGACTACATAAAATTTTGTATTGATCTATTGTTATAACAACTATATTAAAATAAATAGTAAAATAACTTGATGCTACTCATCTTCATGGGTGAATTTTTCCTTTCATTTCAAATCAGTTGAACAAATTCTTTAAAAAAAAATATTTTAAATGGGACAATGATGAACTCTGAGTTACATTACTATTTGTTGACCATGTTTAATGCTTCTGAGAAGGTAAAACTTTCTTTTCTACTTCTTGGAGTGATTGCTTCAATTTTCTTTGCTCTTTCATCTGTCTCACCTAAATGCTCTCATCCTTCACTGGAAAATGATCAATGCTTTTGCTGGCACTTTACTCTCAGTGACATTTAGTCTTAGACTAAGAGTATGGTACATTTTCTTCTGTTTTCTTCTTGATTACATATAGCAATATCAACTGAAAGCAGAATTTCAGCCTGAAAATTGATGCATTATCTGAGCTTCACAACAGAACTCCAATCATTAAACCTTGATAGAATGCTCTTGGCTATAAATGTCCTTAACTGAAACTTTAAATTAACAGGCATATAGTGCAAATTAGGTGCTAGCTAGCATAGATGCAGTATTCATTCATTCAGTGTACTCAGAAGACAATTTAAACTCAATAAAAAATTAAAATTTTACTAATAGATGCAGCTAGATGTATCTGATTACGAATGAGTAATTTCTGTCCCTTGAGAGAGTGCAGAGCTATAAATGAAAATAAATAAAAAGGTAAAAAAGGCTCATAAGGGATGAAATCCATCCTAGCTTCTAAGTGACCCTAATTTAGTGAGAGTTAACCTTTCTTGTGCAAGTGGACTTGTTATTGACTGACATCAGTAGCATGTATAATGGCTAAAATGGAAACATTCATATTAGTACATGTATACGTATCAGTCTTCTTGTTATTTCTTTTCCAATTTTGCTTCATTGAAATATAGACAGATCAGTTACCGCTCTTTCCTACATTTTGTCTCCTAAGCTTGCACATTCTCTGTCACTTTCACTGTCCATTAATTTTTAGGTTACTGAAAGAGCAATATCCAAGGAAAATGTAAATGTTGAAACTATCAGTGAAGGGGAAAAGGGTTCAATTTTTTTTCTTTTTTTTCTTTTTTTCTTCTTTCTCATATTTTTTCTTATTGTCTTTCCTTTTCATTTCTCTCTCTTTTATATATATATATATATATATATATATATTTTCCGTTGCATTTTTCTCTTTCCTGATTTAAAGTTTCCTCAAGAGCATTCACAAAAAAAAAATCTTAAGTTTTCTTCAGGGACAAGAAAACTCCTTGGACTGCAGAAAAAATGAAAGATAACACTAACCTTATCATGCTCCAGCTGGTGGACAAGACCTCTGTTTAAAAAGAGTCCCAAAGTTTCAAAATTATATCTCCAGTGACATGCATATGTGCAACCCCCAAACTTCCCACTTTTCATATTGTTTCATCTAGCAAGAGGATGAAAAATAAACATGAAAAATTTCAGTTCTTACTATTTATTTCAGAAAAAAAGAATATCTGCATTACACATCTCAGATTGTAAACATCAGCAAATTAAATGTATCTAATTTAGATAACTGTGTTGTTCTAGTACAATACCTGGGTAGATTTTGTGCTGCATATACACTACATCTCTTTATATTTTCACTGTATTTTCTTTGTAGTTTAATTACTTTGAATACATGAAGACTTAGAAAAATTCATATCTTTTTTCTTTTTTTTTTTTTCCAACAAGGCATGATGGCCCTAGACTGCAATACATAAGTTACATGTTATATACTATAAATAAAATAATTTATTCATTTATTGCCTCAAAAATCAGGATTTTTCTTCTCTTAACACCATTTCATGAGAGCAGTTCACTCTCTTATGTTTCTCCATCTCACAATGGCATGTCTTGAGTGACAGACTTTCTGGTTCCTTTCTTCATCTATTTCTACAATTTTGTTTTCTTTTCTAAACAATTGTGGAGGTAAGAAGCTGATGAATTATAAATCTGATCATTTCCCCATAAACTTGCATCTTTTTCTTACTTATTTAAAGTAAATCAAAACATTTTCAGGAGTTTATTCTGTAGGTGAGGTATTATGGAATGTGATTTTCTTATTAAATCCATTCTATCCTGTCAAATAACTGATGGATATTTTCATGATACTGAACAAAGTTTATTCTTCATAAGTAATAATTTGTCCATGAAAGCTATTAGTCCAAAATTTCACTAATTGTGAATTACGCTGAATAAAATCTCCTATTCTGCACTATCTTTAAGTTCACTGACTATTCAATGACTTCATTAAAAATTACAAATTAATTTTAATCGAATCCTGGTGTAAGCCTTCTTAGCAAATCGATATGAAAGTCCATACTTTTGCAATTTCAGTACTTTCACTAAAAAAGCTGGAGGAACGTCTCTGAAACTTTCAGTGACATGTGTCTTGCCATAAAGTGGAAAACATCTGTGTGTTTTATTGCAGTGCTTGAAACTTTACAGCCTGACAAAAAAGCTGGATAATTTATTACTATGGAGATTCAGCTTAGACACAGAGTGTGGTAGTGCAGTATAGCTGCTTTGTGTGTGCTTTTGCAATAAAATCTTCAAATTACTCCTGTGGTATTTTGTCCTTTGCTATTCTTTATTACAACTTTTTCTTCAGTTTTAGTTGATAACCACAACCAAAGCAGTAAACCCAGTATATTGCATTAGATAACATTTATGGTGTTGTGGTAATACCTTGAATACATAGAGCATGACAGATATTCCGTTCAATGTCTGAAGTATGTACAGTGTCATATTATATGCATGATTTCACAGGACACACCAAAAGTTCAAAAGATAACCACCAGATCTAGGTTTTCTCCCTTCATAGGTCCTTTTATTCTGAAATTTTTGTTTCTTTTAATTTTTTATTTTCATTTCCTTGCAGCATGACTAAGGCAGATAACTTTTACTCTTTGATATTATCACTTTGCCAGAAAAGTCAATATACGTGAGAACAATAGAACTCTTCCATAATCAAAGTCCTGAGCACAGGTCTTTAAATGACTCAGTCACTTCAAATTGCATCAGGCTGAAGCTTGATAAATGAGCTGCCAGCTTAAATGCACTTCAGAAAAAAGAAAAACCAAAACACCACCAAAAAACCCGCAATAAAAAGAAAACCACAACAAAATCAAATCAAAAATTACCAAACTATTTAAAAATATGGAAGAATGAACATCAAATTAGAAAATTTCAGGTTACTCATATATTTGACAGGCTCTAGAAAAATACCAGATAGGTATTTCTGAAATTTTCTAATATTTTCAAGTACACACAGTTATAATTATTAAATATATATATAGTGAATCTTTAAAATGCTGAGAAGCTTTTGGTCAAGTTTGGTCATGATAACTGTGATTTCTTTCTGCTGGTTTTCTACCCATTTCATTGTCTTAGCAGCTCAACTTACGACTTGAAAGACAATGACAGATTAAAAATTCACTGTTCTATTTAGCAGAGTTCAGAAAGGGCTAATGAATTCCTTAGGGGCCTCATAAATTAAAAAGCTCCTTCATGAACTTGAGTGGTGGCCTGAAGTCTGTAATACTGTGTATAAAATGAACTTGAATTAAACCAACTTAGAATTATTTGAATGTTACTGGCATTATGATTGCCTTGTTAGGTCTTTAACACTGATAATATATGTATTTATATATACATATATGTATATATTTATAGTGCCACATTGAAGCAGCTGCTAATATTTTCTAGAGGGCTACTGCATTATGCTATAACATGCACAGCTGGGAAATATTTTACAGAGGAAAGACCAAAGACTTCTTTAAATCCTGAATACGGTCTTGTAAATAGAAACTATTATCAGGATGATGGAAAGGTAGTAATTGTTAATAATAAGGATGTAATAGTTTCTTAATATGGTAGATTATACTTAAATTTTGAATGAAAAAATTTTGACTGAGTACAAAATATTGTGAAACATTTATTTATGTATTTATTTATTCATTCAGGTTTTTGTGAAATAGTAGAAGTGTTTTCCTACACCTTACATGAAATGGTAAATTTTTCCTATTCTCTTCAGAGAATATTCAGCTTTCTTGAGCTCCCCTAAGATATTTTCTGCTTATCTTCCTGAGTAATTTTAGATTTTCTGTAAGTTTTCAACTTTGTTGTTAACTCTACTCAGCCTAATAAATGTTTCAAACTCTTTCTCTCAAATAGCCCATACATTCCTATAACATAAGATTACAAAATTCTTTACTAAGAATGGACTCCAAAGAAAACCATTTACCAAAGATAAGTGGAACTCATAATTATGCATTGTGCTGGACGTGTGAGCTTGTTCTGCAGGAGGAAAAGCTTCAAGAACTTTCTTCTTTCTGAGAAGAATGGAACCAAATTCATGACTAAGCTCAAGTAAATTAGTTACAAATGTGGCTAAAGTAGTTCTGTGAAAACATCCCTAAATATACCAAAGGCATTAATGATATCCTCGTATTTTTCATGGTTGTTTATATACATATTAACTTAAGAACATGCTCCTTAGATACTGAGAGACATTGCAATAAAAACCAAGATCCCAAGCTCTAAAGAGTTCATAATATGACAAGTTGATTGACATATCCAGATCTCTGGTCCATGTAGATTACAGATTACAAAAGTTTATTGTACTAGTTATAGGGAAAGTAAGCAGGGTTTGGCATTAAGTGTGATCAATTATCTATTCTACCCCATTTCATAATTTTTTGACAGACTGTCTCCTTTAATGTTGAAGACAGAACAGATTTTTCCTTGCCTGAGCTGCAGAAGGGAATGGACGGGCCCCTTTTTGAAGCCACAGGGTAGAAATGGAAGTGGGGCCACTGTCATTTTGCCCAGTGAGGGGGAGAAGGAGCTGCCCTCGCCAGAGTAGTGCTCCAGCCCTGGAGCTGCCATCCCGCTGTCATGAGCTTCTGCAACCCCAGAGTCACCACTTTGCTGCTGCTTTTGCCACCAGGAGCCACTGCAAGCCCAAAGTCACCATTTGCCACCTCTGCTGTCACTGCCAGAGTCTGGCAGTGTAACTCATTTTGGATGAAATAGTTTTCCAGGTTTTGCTTTTCCCCTGTTCTTCTTAGCTTTCTTTTCTGGACCTCACAATCCTCAGAGGAGAAGGGGGAACCTCTCAACAATCTTGTCCTTGTCTGGGGAAACCACATGGTAGCTGCCATTTTGTTTTTGTCCTAAGAGTAGAGGGACTAGAAAACAATTTCTGTCCTTGTTCACTTTAATAGTTTTCCTTTGTGTCTTTGTAGTTAATGCTAATTCCTTTAGTAAACTGTTATTTTTATACCTATATCTCTTTGTATTGTCCCTTCATTATTACATGTGAGTGGGGAGAGGGTAAGACAAAAAGGGAGTGACTTGTTTGGAGTCTCAGTCCTCCAATAACTGTTCAAAGCTGTCACACTGATTTTCCAGTATGGACTGATTTGCAGGATCAGAGCCGTATCTATCATACATAAATGAAGGATGATGGAAAGTATGTGACAAGAAAATAATTGAGTCACGTAGATTCATAATCTTACGCTTTATTGTTAAATTTAATTTCCTTAATACAGATTTTATACTGATTTTCAAACAGGTTTTGTTGTTATCTCAGAAAAAGAATTGATAAAGTTCAAATGGAGCTGGTTATAGTTTTCTGAGTCACTTGATGGCAGACATGCTGCTCTCTCCAAGGAAGAGAATACATGTTGCCTATATTTGAAGAACTATACTGAAAAACTTGTGAAATTAAACTTCAATATGCACAACTTGAAGGAAGAGAAATAGCAGACATTGGGTAAAAGCAGTCCTTTGAGATGTTCAGAATAGCTTAGACAAAAGCCATGACAGAAGTGCTGTTATTAGCAAGCAGTGGTAATGTATAGTATATTCTGCAACAAACTTTTACAGAAGAGTGAACTACCTTCCTATCTGGATTTTATTTTCCATGATGCAAAAAAATGTATTAAACCTGTATTTTTCTTTGAAGTTAATATGTTTTTCATACTATAAAAAATACCAAAAAACACAGCAACAACAAAACAACTAACAACACATAAAAATGTAAACCCATAAAAAGCATTAAGTGGTCCTGCTATTCAATATCAATTTTTAAATTATAAAATCTCGATGTTAGGAGCTAAGAAAATAATTTTAGTGCTTTTTTTTTTAATCTTTACTCAAAATAAATAAAAAAACCTAAACCCAAAAACAGTTTGTTGGGTTTTTTCCTGACCTTTCCATTAAAGATTCATAACAAGGGATAACATTTCTGAGAACTTTAATCTTCAATATATCATTGCTTAAGAGTTGAATAATCTTCCTTTGGCTGTAAAGAGTTGCTAACTAAGCTTGTTTGAATTTTTCTGTATAGCTAAACATACATGGGATAAGGATACTCCCATAGTAGTCCCTGTCTGCAGTAGTACAGATGTATCTTATTTATGTATGTGTTTCTGGTATTGTATCTATTTAGAACTACATTAAGGAGAGGGAAAAGCATCCTATTGATCTATGAGGCATGGCAAAAACTGAGGTACAATAGAATCACAGATTATGATGGGATTGGAAGAGACCTCTATAAGCTCTCTGGTTCTGATACCTGTTCAAAGCAGAGCACACTTTGAAATTAGATGAGGGTGGTCATGGCTTTGGATGGATGACTTTCTAAGGATGGAGAATTTTCAGTTTTCTTGAACAGTTCGTTCTAGTGCTTAACTGCTTTCATTGCAATTTCCTCCACTCCCCCCTCCCCCCCCGAAGTCAATGAGATTTTCACTCATTTTGTTATTGTTCTAATTGTTTTACATTTCAAAAAGTAGTCCTTATTAAGTTTTGTGACCCCTTTTTAAGATAGTAAAACACCATAATTTGTTTTTTCCATTGTCCTTCTCTTATACAAGCTGAATAAATCTAATTCGTCTCCTTATACGTATTGTCCTCTATTCCTCAGTCATCTCAGTGGTTCCACTTTAGTCTCTAGTTTTTCAATATTTCTCTTGCATTGTGGGTCCTAAATTGGATAAACTAATGCAGATGTAGCATAAATGTCAGCATAAATGCTGACTAGGAGGGAATAATCAACTCCACGACCAGCTGGATAAACTCTTCATAGTGGACCCCAGCATTCTTATTGTCACAAGTGTGTGCTATTGACTCAGGTTCTGTTTCCTCCTGGCTCTTCACCCTTGGTCATTTTTGCAGTTTTCTCTAAAACTATGAGTTCCCAGTACTATTTGCCATTCTGAAACTAAACTGCTGGCCTACATAGTTGTCTCCACTGAGCTTCATAAGGTTTCTATTATCCCAATCCTCTAGCTAGTAAATCTCCCTAAATGCCTTCCAGTACAGTTATGATACAAATGAGTTATGCTGACTTTAAAAAAAAAATAATTATTGTTAACAATGAAATCATAAAATACAACAAAACAGTGGTTTGTTCTTAAATATCATCTGCTAAGGTATTTCATTGTAGTCGCTTTGAACACGTTGGGGGGAAAAAATACTTGCATGTTTATGCACTGATGTAAAGTTTTGAGAGTCTGGGTTGAATTCCAGCTCTAACTGGTCTTTTAGTCTCAGACGAGTAATTCCTCTTTTTACCTCAGTTCAAGGTAAAAAGTATTGGACCCATTGTTTTGTTCACTAGGGGTTTGTAAAGTTAAAATCATCGATGCATGGGAGGAAGTCAAGAAATAAATATTGTGGATGAAATGCAAAACTCATAGCATAGAGAATAGTTATGCAAATAAAGCTCCTATGCACCAGTATATCCATTAGTCAAGTTCACAGTGGTTTTCTAAAATATATACTTGCTCTTTAAAGTATATTAATTGTCATTTTCAGTGATGAGGAAAACCTATTCTTTTTATTATTTAATTCAAAATTTAAGTCCAAGGTTTGTCCAAGATTTTTTGCAAAAGTTTATTTGCATGGTATTGAATAAATAATAAACAAAATTAATTTGATCTTCAGCATGCCTAAATCAAAAGTGGTTAAAACTAATCCCTTCTCCATAAATAAAGAATAACCCTAGGAAATTAGAAATAGAGTGAGCAATATCCAAAAGTGATATTCAGGAAGGCTAACAACAAAACCCAGTGGATTAGTGATCCTTAACAATACTATATCAATAATTGACACTAAATGGAAGAAAAAAGTTAGGATAATTTAAAATCATCAAGATGATTCCTTATAGGAATCTTGGGTTAGGAATTATCTATAGAGATAATTTACATAGATGTGGATGTCTGTTACCATCTACATGTGAATATGTACTTCTATGTACTGCATTAAAATTATTTATTCATCTATTTATCTGGTGCAATTATATTTTCTGATATTCAGTGGTTTTAGTTCATATCCTTCTCTTTGTATTATTTTGTAAGAACTATGATTTTCTATTATTTAACTTTTACTTCCCTTGAATTATATAAGACTTTTCACTCAGGATATATTTTGTGTATGTGTGTGAGTGCATGCACTGATGTAGGCAAAGATTTGTCATATATGGTTTCTGACATCTCTGTTCAATTGTTTATAACAATCTCTTTTCAGAGATTTAGGGCTGGTCCTTAGGGAAATATGACTTGATGCTTTAGTGCAAAATGTCCATCGAGTGATGCTGCCAAGATTCATCTTTCCCCCCAACATTTTACTTATGAATCTGTATGTAGAAAGTCTGAGAGCAATGCCTGCCATCAAATAAAACACAAATTTGTCCTTTTGATATTCTAATTAGGTTCTCTATTCATTTTACTGTGATATGCAGATACTGTACCTGATATCTGACAGTACCCTGATTATACATGGTTCATCAGCAATGTCTTTCTAAGTAACTACTGCAGTCATTCATATATGCTTCATTAACTTAAGAGTGGTGAGTATTTGAAATTTTAGGATGAAAAGAAACCAGGACATCCATTTAAGTATAGTCTATTTTGTCTTAGCTGTTCTCTGTGCATGGTTTAATGACTAAATCAAAGGAAATGGAAGCAGAAATAGCAGTCTTCTGGGTCACTTCCTATTTTTTCTTCTCTGATCTTCTTGAGAAAATTATTTTTTGTCGTAAGTTCATGTATTTTTAAGGTCAAGTGGTGAGAAAGGTGCAGTCTCAGAAATAGGAACATAAGTTCTAAAACAAATCACTAAATAAGAGATAAAATTAATATAACAATTATGAACAATAATCAAAACCCTTAACAACAAACAAAAGTAAACACCATATAAAAAATCAAAACAAAATGTAAAACAAACAGAAGCTACTGAAGTACAGTAAGATAAAAAGAGAGATAAAATCTCTAGGAAAATGCTAAATTAATTTTAAAGTACTGAAGAAATCAGAAAAAATTAAGTCTAATCATACATGATGCCAACCCAGATATCATATGATAATTGATAGAACAGTTGATACCAAGTCCAGAACTATGTACCAGTAAAAAGTGGGAAGTAAAGAAATGGTCATGATTTACTTTTGCTCCATGTAAAAATGAGGCAGACCAAAATATTAACTGATAAAGAAATAATAAGAAGGTATAATGAAGTAACAATTTAATACTAGTTGAAAGAAACATACAGAATACAGTTATGTATTTTCAGGTGAAAATGTGACTCTTATCACTTTCAAACTCGAGTAAAAAGGTAGATTCCTACTGATTTCTCTGTCTTTTGCACAAGTAGACACCAACTGCAGATGTTTAGGTTCCAAAAAGACCCAAATGGACTATAAACTACATCTCCATTAATAAAACATAGTTTTATGTCACAAAGCTGGAAGATATACTTGGAGTGTGGCTAATACAAAGTAGGTATTTATGTCATATTAGTAAATTGGATTTCATTTTTGCAGACTAGTAGCTGAGGAGAACTGAAAGAATGAAACACATAAACTGAGGTTTTAGTGTCTTACATATGCATTATACCTTGGGATATATCTTGCTTGTCTACTTTTCTGTCACAAAAGTGAAGACACTGAGGAGATGGACTATAAAGGAAAGCCAATTTGATGCTTTTACTCCCAATGAATAAGCTCTCCTGAGAACTCTGAAGAGTACAACAGAACACAGTGGTATCACTAAGGCTAAGGCCACTGGGAGAAAGTTTGTCTGTAAGTATTATTGAGTGCTCAGAATGCTGTGGCACACTCAGATCCTAGCCAGCATAATTCAAAAGTGCTCTAGACACTGCCTGGTTGGGTGTTGTCTAGACAAGGCTGCGTGACTCTAATGGGGAAGAAAGAATTATGACAGATGTGAGTATTTGCATTGCTGAAGTTGATGGTCTCAGGATGTATCTCTAACAGAGGAGCCCAAGTTTTAAAAAGAAAAAGAAAAAAAGAAATCAGATCACTCTAATTACACAAGTGAGATTCAGCCTAAATATCAGTAGGTCATCTCAGTCAAGACTGAAGGGCTTCAGGCATGTCAGTGACAGTTAAATGCAACTTTGCAAGGTAGTGACTTTAGATGGTTCACCAAATCTCATCAAAATTATGTCCCTTTTGGTTGGAAGAGTAGTACCTATGAGGAAAAAGTCTGAATTATCTGTTGGATCTAGAACTCAGTCAGCACCCTAGTGACATTAATCATTAAAAACTCTCCAAGACTACTGCCAAGTGGTCAGACATTACAAATACTTTTGGTGTAAATGCAGAAAAAAGATACGTATGTGTGTTATTGAAAGTTATATCACTTAATAAGGAAAGGTTTTCAAGTGCCTAAATTTGTTTTAGTTACTTCAGGTTTACTAAGTTTATTTCATTTTGAAGACATGACAGCTGAAAAATGTTAATATTAGTACAAAAAAAAAGAAAAGCATCAATAAAAATGACACACAAATCAGTTTTTATTTGTTACATTCTTAGGAAAAGAAAAAAAAAACAAAACAAAAATGGAAGAGGATGCTCTGGGCTTTGTTACCATGAGTTCTTCCACTCAGTCTTTGAAATTATATGTTTATAGACATTGGAAATGAAACTGAATAAATAAGTACCATAAATCTAGATTTTAATGGTGTTTATTATTATTATGTTCACAGAGGATGTATGTGTAAGATTAGATATAAGTTATATTCATGCGACTATCAGTTATACATGGAATAGGTCAAGTATCAGGTATTTACATAAATATTTAAAGTAGAATATTTCCTTTTCTCTCCTCTTGGAGGGATAGCAACAATTTTTGCTATTAATATATTTTTTGTTAATAAAATCTTTCATTTAAATGCTGATATACTAATGTAAATCTGTGAGAATTCGTGCAATAGCAAGCAAAAGAAATTTTAAATGAAGTAGTTTATCAATGATTTATTTGATAGAAGCATCCTGCAAGCAGAAGATGAGCTCTGAATGATGCTACTATAGATTAAATAAATGACAATGCAAAAGTATTTGAGATAAGGGTAGGAAGAAGGCACTTGAGAATGGGAGTGGCAATGAACCTCAGCTTTTTCTGTTTTTCCTGCCTGCACTTTGTCTTCTTAAAATGCAAAGTTTGAAGTCTTTTTAGTTATTTTTTTTAAGCTTTAACCTTCCAAGTCGCAATGAAACTTCTGAACCAGCTTCCCCCGCCCCCCCCTCCATTTTATCCTGTTCTCTCATTCTAAAATAAGCATTCATTAGGAACACTGAGGTCAGGGGTTTTTGATCTTCAGTATTACATGAATACTGCATTGCTACTGTAAGCTTTGGATCACATATCCAAAGAAGAAGGAAAAAACTCAGCATTTTTTTTTACATTCATGAACGAATACAAAATAAAGAGCATAGAGATGTGACAGCTCTGTGGGGGTGCAGGGTGCCTTGTCTGAAAGTACCATCTACCAGACAAAACAAAACAGGGCTGCACAATTTCTGCAGCCAATTCCAGGGAGAAAACTAAAAGACTGAAAACAGTAAATAAGGACATTCATGACACTTGGAAGTAATTAAATGACTGGAGACTAAACTAGTGTAAATTAAAAGCCTCCAAGGCTTTTAGAAAGCAGATCCTAGAGTAAACTTGATTGAGGAAAAATGTTTGTCAAACAAATGATACATTGAAATAATAATCTAATCCTGTTAATGTCTAGAGGGCTGTTTCTGAGGCAATTATAAAGGAAATCAATACGAAAACAAAAATTCTAATGAATCATAAGTGATGGAACCAGAAAGGACTTCTCTTATTGCACCTTCTTTTCCTCAACAGTTTCTGGAGAACTCATTGGTATTTAATGTAAGCTAGTTTTGAGCAACCCTGTTTGTCCCAAATTCCTTTGTAATCTGATACTCTTCTTGACTATTTCCCTGTTAATAACTCTCTCTCTCTCTCTCTCTCTCTCTCTCTCTTTTTTAAGTTATTTATATTTTGTTTGGGTTATTTATTTTGTTGTTATTACTTTTTTATATCTATTTTCTTTCCTGTACAGTTTGGGCTTCTCCTTTTTTAGATTTTGACCATTGCTTTTTCTCCTGTCATATTCTAAGGCTGTGAATAACTGCTTTCTTTGATTTATATTGTCATGCTTTAGGATCTTACATTTCAAGTATTGGTCATATCTTAATATTGATTGAAACTTGCTGAAATGCATCATGTTCAATCTTTCAGTCTCTTTACATTCAAACCATCTATATTAATTCTTCCAATTTCTAATTTTATTTCCCACTATAGTTGTCATGTATTTCAAATCATGACATGAACAGCCCCATATATGAACACAAACTTTAACCATTAGAGCTATGCAATAATCATTATTACTTTACTGAAACACAGCATTGGTGTTTACTTGATGTGGTGGTTTAGTATTCTTGGTTTTTGCCTGGGCCTTCCTTGGTAGCAGGGTCATAACTAAGGAAGTATTCCACACCATTCCTTCAGGTAATCAGGTGTATATAANCATCACAGTGAGCACTTGCTTTGTTGTTGTTGTATTATTCCTGGGTATTTCAGACATGTCAGCTGTATATTCTGAGGTTTTGGGCTGGGCTGTTTGTTTCTTTCCCTTTTACCATATGGTGATCTAGAAGAGAAAGATTATAGAGAAAGTGTCTGTCTGGTTTACATCAGGACTTAAAGTGATTACTGCTTTAAAAAACCATAACTCCCACATCCTGGCTCTGGGACTCAAAGAATATCTGAAGAAATCCTGCTGCAAGTCAGCTAAACTTTGAAAAGGCAGGCTGATATTCAACCTCAGCTTCTGTGAGAAGCAGCTCTCATCTTTTGCAGAGTGCCCACTAAAGCTGTCATTTTCACAGAAGCAATATACTGTATGCAAAAAGTTACTCCCATCTGCAGCTGAGATCCAGTTCAGAAGCAGAAGAAGTGACATTTTCCTAAGTTTGCCAAAAACTTAATTTTATTTGTTTTTCTCAGAACAAAATTAGGTATTTTGCAAAGAAAAGCTTCTATTTGAGGGGGAAAAAATTAGTTGTTTTTCAGAGAAAAGATCTGTTATTATTTAGTACATAAAGGTTGCTAAATTAAATCATCAGCATAGTTATAAATTTTATAGCACAGGGAAGAGAGGAAATATCAAAGGAGAATAATCCTTCTTTTCATATTTATTCATCTCTCATATCTTCAGCTCTGTTCTGTGTTACTTTTCATGGCACTTCATTCAGCTGATTCATTCCAGCATTTTTATATAATCTTTCTTATATATTTTTTTGCAATAAAATACCAATAGATGTTTAGATAAAAGAAGTGAAGTTCAGAAAATCTTTTGAGATTAAGTAAGGAAAGTATCCAGGAATCAAGACATAAAAGAAAAATCTAATTGAAAATACAGAATATCAATGCTTTGCTGGAAGAGATGTAAAGTATTACTAGCAAAAATGCAAATGCATTTCAAATTCTAGCTGAGACTAGTGCTTTATATAATTGGATATGCTTGAAAATGGTCTCAGATTTCATAGAATCACAGAAAAGCTTCTCTTGAAAGGGATCTTAGAGATAATCTAGTTCCAAACGCCCACACATTCCACTAGACCATATTCCTCAGAGCTTTGCATCCTCTACCGTATTTGATTATTCAGTGCAGCCTTTGCTTCAAATCAGATAATTATGAATTGGAATAAGAAAAAGGAGGGCGTGTATATATATACATATATATATGTGTGTGTGTGCGTGTGTGCGTGTGTGTGATTCAAGATTACAGAAACCCAAAGCAGATTCTTGATATATGCTGTGTGGTGTGAAATGATTAGTCATCTCAGAAGGAGATATCTACTCTGTGTTGCTCAAATTACTACAGAGAGGAAGAGACTACTCCCTGGAATAGATGCTTTTAGCAAAATAGATGAAGCCAGATAGTCACCCTATTATCATATGTAATAATTATCTTGAATATGAGACTACTCTTAGTCCCTAGAAATGATTATTTTCATCAAATAGATTCTCTTAAGACTATCTTATTTTACTCTATATATTCAAACCCCTAAAAGATGGGAATTATATTTCCATAGCTCTTCTCTATCTGTCTCTTTGAAAGCAGCATTTTGATAGTTATCTTCTCAGTTTTCAGGGTAATGAGATTTTAATTTGCAACATGAAACTGAAGTATCTAGTGTCTAAGCAGTTGATGAAACATATCTTTTGCAAATATTAAGATGCATTTATACCTTTCTTTAGAACCCTGTCATCAAGGTTTGCAGAATATTGTTTCTACATATGGAGCTTGGTACCAAGGGCATGTATGAATGGGCACTTTTATATCAGAAGATCTTAACAGTTCTGGCAGAATATTCCAGAACTGAAAGTTAATTGTTTAAATTACAACTTTCTTGATGATTGTTCTTAAATACTTTTTTTTTCTTGGGGGAGGGTGGGGAGTGGAGAGGTTAGAGGCAGGAATATAGTAGTGTTTCTGCTGATGAGTAAGGGAGAAAGGAAGAGAGATGGGGTTGGAGGGAGAGACACAGGAAGGAAACAAGAAAACCTCTGGTAAAAACATTTAATAAATCTTTATTGGTTACCAAAACCTGTCTGTTTTAGTAAAAAATTAAATAAATAAATAAGGAACAAACAAGCAACAAAAAAACAAACCAAGCCAACAACAATAAAAAAGAAAAAAAAAGCAAACAAAAGAAAAGAAAGAAACAAAACACATACACAAAAAAACCCAATCCTGAAATATTCAAATGAGTTTAATGTCATTGCTCTTATCTGTAGAAACAAGAAGCGATTTATTGGAAGTCAGTGAAAGTACTAAGGGATTGCACAGAAAGAAACAAAATAATGTGAAAATTTAAGTTTTTGAAAATGACTTCTTTATTTGTGTCCTATAGTAGGACTTGTTACTATACCAGGTCTTCAGGACACACTCTTTACAATATTTGATAGCTGTGAGTGTATTCATTCCAGCTAGAGGAATGTGATTTGCTGAAGGCACTACTAATATTAAGGAGGAAGCAGATAACTAATGTCTCAGATTCACATCCTGATTAAGTCTTTCAAAGATGTGGTGACTGCAGCTATTCCAAACCAAAACAGTGATTTGGAATACAGAAATTTTGGGTTTTTCCTAGTCATACTGAGGTATTTTTGGAAGAGTTTGGAGACTTTCTTAAATGTAAAAATAGTTTCAAGGAAATATAGTTTTTTTTTATAGTTGCTTCTGAAGCTCAGAAGTACAATCTATCTGCATGGAACAGGAAAATAGGAAGATTATTTGATTATCATATCTACTTCCATATTTTCCAAGGGGTGAAAAACATCAGCTAGATCTAGACAAAGGCACTCCTTTCTCTTGATCACTCTGTCTGTGACAGCAGGGATTCCAGCTTTTCTCCCTGTGTTTTCTAATCTCTTGTTTCAATAAAGTATTTCTACATTTTATGGAATGTTCAACTGAATTTTGCTCAGAATTTTTTAGATTTTTCTTTAATTATTCTCAAAGCCAACTATTAGAGGCTACAGTATTGAATCTCCTCAGCTTCTTTCACTCAAAATGTAAGACTGTGAGTCCGAATACCTTTGTTTATTGTTAAACCCTAGGATTTAAATTCACTCTGAATAAATGGGAAATTCAGTTGATCATCAGTGTTTATATCTAAGAAATAGGGTTTTTCCCCTTAAATCAAATAATCATATTTTTTTTATTTGAATTACAGAATGAAAGCTCTCAGCCAAAACCAACCCAAATAATACTTTAAAATTCATAGAGGATTTTGAAATCTCCATGGTTTCTAGTGTCTATCTCCCTTTTCTCCTGCTTTTCTTCTTAAATGTAGTCCACATGCTTCTTTTGAAGCTCACTCCAGGGAAGTTCAGTGTTAAAACTTAATGTCCATTGGCTTAGGCTTCACACTGTCTCAGCAACAAGAGCTCTCTAAAATATATTGCCTATTCAGTTCTAAAGTTTCGGGTTAGACAGGTTCTGTTTTCCTCTGTTTTTGCCCAAAGCAAAACTTCAATCCATTCAGTTCCCAAAGTTTGGAAATTTGGAGGAAAAAACTGATCATATTCAGTAAAATATGAAAATAAAAATATTTTCTTATTTTCTACATTTCCTACAGGTATTCACAAGACATAAACAAATAATATATATATATATATAAATATCTCCCATGGCATCTTTTTCCTTGATAGCTTTATACTTAAAAGCAAAAATATATATTAAAAAAAGGGGTAAACAAAAATTTTAGAACTTCCTGGGCTGAACCTTAAATATCATCTGGTTTCAAACACCCTACTGTGGGCTGGTACTCAGATACAACATAAATCTCACACAAAAAACTCATAAGGCCTTCCACTCAAACTGACAAAGAAGACAAGATTTTTAATATGAAGCAGATGCACAACTCCCTTATGAATGGTCCCTATGGCTACAGCTGTGCTGCTAAATGAAGTCTGATGAGGCATTTTCCCAGACATGAAGGCCAATGAGTTCAGAGAAATGGTCATATAACTTTATAAACTCTCTCAGCCTCCAAAACAAGCCAGGGATGATACTTAGGCTGTCCTAACTTCTAAACTCTGCCTGAGAAGCATTTGGGGGGAGTGCCACTTTACACAGTCCCAAAGTCCTAAATGTCAAGGACTATTCTGATCATTCACTAATAGAAGAAAAATAAATTCTGTGCCCAGTAGTTAAACACGGTTCTGTTTAATTCATTAATCCAGTCACAGCTCAGGGGAATAATGCTGCTGCCTGGGTTACCCTAAATGGCATCACAACTCAAGTTATGAGTGAGCAGCTGAATTCAGCACAGGCATCACTTACTAAGGTAAGAACATACTAGTAATGTTGAAGCTTGACTCTTTTGCCTGGATCAGCAACCTTGGTAACAAACAGCTCCAGGAATTCATCACATAGGCTGTCTTGAGTCTGATTTACAGAGGGATGCCAGTAGCTGGCACTGGTTAAAAGAGAGTGAAGGTGAGTCTTCCCAAAGCAAAACTTTGGTGTCTGAATCTGTCCATTCCTAGCCATTGTTCTCTTCATATTGGCAAATGTTCTTATGTAGTTCATGAATGAATCTGGAGTTTCACCTGAGCTCTCAATGAGGGCAAAGTATTTAATAACTTAGAAAAATATAGGGGCTTTTATATTATTCTTTTTTTTTCTCTTTTTTTGCACTTCCATAACAAAAGTTTTCAAAAGACAAGTCAATATGTTGTGCCTAGGTATACAGAAAGTGTTTAGGTGTGACACCTTCAGTATTTTATATGTATATCTCTTGTATAAAAGAGCCAAATGTTACTAGCTTTCATATATAATGGGCCAAGGGGGTCATTACTGCCATAAAAGGAACAAAACTAAACATTGTATGATTCTTAAGGATATGCTGGAATTAGTTACATTTATTCAGAAATATCTCCAGGTGCTGAGGTTGATGGTCACCAAACAGCCTGAAGTGATGCTCACAGACCATGGCCTGCACCAGAGGCTGGCTGTAGCCTGTCTCATAAGAATAGTCCTTGAGTGGTCTGACTCTTGAGCTGCTCCCAGGAAGCTACTCTCGCAAATGTAAAGGAGCTGAATATTTCTCATGTTGCAACACAAAGGAAGAGAATAAGGCATATATATCACTGTACATCTCTACTTTTCTTATTATACATGAATAAGTGGGAATAATTTAAAAAGTAGGTCTATTAATTGCGTAGCAGCAGCACATCAGTCTAAAACCAACTAATCTGTGCAAGAGTGTGAACACTAGCATTATGGGTATCTCAGATCTCTCTCATTAACTGAGTTATTATATTTCATGCATATATTATAATCCAATTTAACATCTGTAAACTGAGAATCTCTGCTTTGTTTGTGACTATAGTTTTTGGGGTAAAATAATTAGCTAATATGTTTATTAATAAAATAATAGTCTGTTGGAGGCATAGTCTTCTGCATCTACATTATCTAACAAACAAACAAAACTGTCCAAAAGGAAAGAATGTTTAGAAAGGCTTAAACTAATGCATTTGCTGATACCTGGAAACATTTAATTTGCATCAGTGTATATCTAGTTTTTAACAGATTTTTATGTCAAAAGGTTAGTTCTGACAAACTGAACTGAAGGATTTTAAAATGTATTTTAAAACATGCCATTTGATTATTCTGAAATATGAAAGAAAAAAAAAACAGAACAAAACCAAACCAACGTAAAAAACCCTTTAAATATCAAATAGTCCAGGTTCATAATCTCACAATTTTTAAATCACAAGCATTATATTTATATAGATCTTCAAAAAGAAAAATCTGATTCATCCTACTAAGCCAATGTGCTCAGTTAAACTTCTTATATTAATGGGCTCATCTTCACAGCTGATACAGAGAAACAAGCCCTTTCTAGAAGTCACTGTATGTTTTCTGCTCTTCCAATGTGTTGAACAGCAATTCATAAATGAAGTTACCACTTAGATCTAAACTTCAAGAGAAACACTCTAAAGTTCTTACCTTCCTTCATTCTGTCAGAAGAATGCTTCTTTGGGAGGAGATGACAGTGTCACCAAAAAAGGTCAGCTCCTCCCTACCTCATGTCTGTAACAGTATCTTTTGCAGGGTGACTCAATGGCAGTTTACTCTTTTTTCTTCCCTCCTCTCCTGTTTCTCACAGCTCAGTCCAATTCTATTCTTTTACCTGTGATTGTTACTGAGACAAACTAACTGAAGACAGACTTACAGCAGCAGATCCATTTCTCAGGAACACCGTAGCAGTTTTGATCAACATTATCCTAAAAAAAAAAGTGGTAACTTGCTCATCTGTACAGTTGCCAGTCTGGGAGCATTTGCATTCTCCTTAAAGAAAATAGTACCTTGAAAAGTTTAGCTTGTGAGCTTTTTCCAGCTCTCTATCTTATTTTCCTTACTTGCCATAGACTCCCAAGATTTTCCTATGTATAGCATCTCCAAAATTTTGTAATTAAGTGAATTAAACAGTGGATATACTGATCTGACTTCTTTTTAACACTGGGAAAGACTACCAGTTGCACTGCAAAAACCTCCTTTAGATTATGCATAAATACCATTTAGTTTTCTACAGAGACTGTATTACCTAAGAACTTAGGAATTTTCAGAAGACAGCATTCCTTACAATCTTGTCAAGTATTAAAGTTTTACCCCTAAATTTGAATTGTGTTTTTAAGCCAATGATTTTGTGTGTAGGATATTGTATATAAAAATTATTAATTAAAGGGTAGCAGAATTTTTTTTTTAAATATTTTGTCCAAGAACATATGATAGCAAAAAGAAATAGGTCACAGGTGAAGAAAAGAGAAAGCGAAAGTATGGTTTCACAGAGAGTAGGGGTGAGGTGGGAACCTCCACCACTCCTTTTGCTTTACAAGCAGCAGAACTTTCAAGCCAAATAATACGACAGAGTGAAGGAACTGGTATAACCCTTTCAGACTTTATAACATACATGGGACTCATACAGTTTATTATTGATGCAAATCCTTTGAACTATGTAGTGTTATTTCCAATATAGAAGAAATATAAGACCCTTCTATTTATAATAATCTTCATAATGATGGAAAAATAACTGTTCTGATATTTAACACCTCTCCCATCAGCTGAAAATTTTCTGAGAAGCAAACACTCAGTTTGAAAACCAGAATAGATAATAAATTAAACTGTTACTGGCAGTCTTGGTGAAGAGCTGAGGGACTGAAAAAATATGGAAAATGCTTCACCTTAGTAGTCCCACAAAGTCAAGTCACATTTGGAATATTTATAGAAAATGTATCTGAGTACACATTTCCGAAGTCAGATATTATACAAAGCTTTGTTCTCCAGACCAGAAGGTTTCCAAAAACTTTTATGTTTTATAACTCAAAATAAATTATTCTGAACTTTGTACAAAGATTTCTTCTATGTGCATAGTCTTTTTTCAAGTCAATAGATATGCCCGAAGAAATTACCCACCAAAAAAACAAATTACCTGCAAATTTTTGGGATAAAATTACAAAGTGACCTATCAGTTGTCCTGATAATTGCAAATAGACTTAAAATTCCTGAATTTTAAGCACTGCTTTACCTAATGAGTGTAAGGTTAATTGGCAGTGAAAACAATTTCATACTTATGGCAATAAATGAGTTTTCAAAATCAGTGGTTGCTAATAAGAATTGGAAAGGAAGGTAGGTCAAATTAGACTTCTTATAAGGCAAAGTTCAAGCCTTTTCACCTTGTCCCAAAGATGATACAATAGAAGCAGAAAAGCTTTACATCCAAGCAGTGTCTTAATATTCTGTTGCAGTGCATTCTGTCACATTTTATGGAATCAAATGAATAGTTATTCTCAGAAGTTAAAATATGTATCAACTCTTTTTCATTCTGTGTATTCCTCTCTGCACATCTTATGTACAAAAAATTAGGGGCTCTCACTTTCCAGTTCAAACCTATTTTGGTAAAACACAAAAGAATTTAATCCTGATCATACAGTGTGAACAGACCAGCCAAATACTTTATGTCAAAAAGGACACTGTTTTCTGAGGATTAGGAAAAAAGGAAACAAACATACTGAAAAGCCTGTAGATAGGCCTTTCAGTGTGCCTTCTGAAAACTCATCTGCCTCCAAACATTTAATACTGGCAACACGGAGGGACTGGACCAGTTTGAAAAAGTATGACAATGTAAATAATTTTAGGCCAGAATACATTTTCTTCAATATCTGTCAATTTCTGTAATACTCATACATGTTTCTCCAGATACATTCTCTCAATATTTTTTTACCCAAGTAATAAAATGAATGTTAACTGTCCTATTTAGAAGACTTTTTTTTTCTTTAGAAATATTTAAAAGCTATAGACCCAGAAGAAACAGGTCTGAAACAAGAGCTAAGAGATGTAGTTTCCTTAGCAACAAAAATTCTCACATATCTTCCAAATTCTGGTAGCTCACAAAAAAACCAACCAACCAAAACCAACAAAAAAAAATCAAACCAAACCAAACCAAAACCAACAAAAAATCCCAGACAGAAGTGTCTACTGTGTTTACATTTTCTGCCTACCCTGTATTCTGAAGCCTTGCTTTGTAATAACATGTATTTATACAGAAAAGTGAAATAGTCTCTGAAATGAAGGATTTCAGGTCCTAGCAATTTTCCTTCCTTATCTTTTGGAAGTAGCTTATGAAAGTAAAAGAAGAAGGATTTTGAAAATTAAAAGGTAAATTTGCTTAATATAAAGGTTGATGAAGAAATTCAAGGAAGTATTGCATTTCTGTTTTGGTTTCCTGCAGGGTTACAGTTGAAAGTGATGGAAGTCAAGAATTCACTCCACATAACTGAATTAGAAGAATAGGAATGGCTGGGGTCACTTGTGCAAGAGATATACTGCATTCTTCCTGACCTGAGACAACCTCAGGTTATAACTCACAAGCAATCTATAGCTGGGCGCAAGCCCATCCGAAACTACAGGCATCATATGAGTTTTGAGGAAAGACAGGATGAACCTCTACAAGTTTTCTTCCAGTATCCTCCAGCTGCATTTTGACGCACAGGCGAAAAAGTGTTCTAGATGGCCCACTATGTATAACGTGGGTACTGGTACCACAAGTGTTCCCCAGGTTAACGTAGTGGGCCAGGGCTGAGGTCACGGAGTTCTATTAGTTGATAGTGGGACCAAAATTCTACTTCTTATGTTAGGTGTAAAACTAACCTTTTTGCAAGTAATCAGCTAGTTTAGGTAGATGATTCAATTTCTAAGTACAGTGTGTATATAACTTATGCTAAGTGATCAGATAAAACTTTGCTAACTTAGTTTGGGCTAGAGAATTCCTACTAACATCAGAGATATGGTTCATAAAGATGTGGAATGCCTCTTGCTTTTAAATCATAGAATGCTTAAGGTTTTTCCTGATGTAGTCAAAAAGTAATTGGGAATATTGAAACAGTTGCTTAGGATATGAGACTTATTCTCTTTCTGTTTTATTGCTAATCTAAATCTTTCCTCTTCAGGCAACCAGCTGGATGTTTCTTTCTGTTTTGGTTTTCTCTGAATTATTCTTTGAAATACCATTAATATTCATAAAAATATTTAGTTAGAAACAATTTTGGTTTTCTGTATGTGTATTTATGAGTTCAGCAATTAGTAAGCCTGTGTCACTTTTTCACTTTACTCACTGCATGGGATCTAATTTGTCACAGTTCATGCTGAGGAATGAAAACTAAATTGGAATATTATCTAGGAATGCTAATTCTCCCCATTACACTGAAAATCTTCCTTTTATTTCCCCACTGATTTCTCAGTCTGTTTACAGGATGTGGAGCTTTCATACTGAAGCAAATTTTTAGGTGGAAATTCTTGTTTTTCTGTCTCCCCACACCCCCCTTCCTTGTTGGCACTATATTTTACAGAAATAAATTTTCAGTAAACAGTTGAGATTCCATCAGTATGTTAATACACACTTAAAAAGAAATCTTTTTTCATTTATTCATTTGAACGTGTCAATTTGGAAACTGCAGAATTTTCAGATTTAATGAAGATTCCTTGAAATCAAACAGAATTCAGTTATGTGTAGTCACCACTAAATTGGTAGTTCTTGGTGGTGCAAGGGACAAATCAGGTGCCTATGCTTAAATAAAACAATTTAGATTAGATCTGCACTGTTGCCTTCTCTGTGACTATTGTAGGAAATAGCTTAAGCGCTACTGTCATTTTGTCAATAACACTACAAAATGCAGTTCAGTGCAATTTATCCTGTTCAGTACCAAGTGAAAATAACCTCAGAGCCAGTAGACATTGACTTAATTCTTTACTCCATGGTATATTTTTTACATTACTTTAGGAGGGTTATTTATGGTCAGCTCAGCAAAATTTCAGGTATATATTTATACTTCGGAGACACAAATGTTATTTCTTTCAATTAGAAACTAAGCATCTATAAGGAACTTTTCAACAACGTTTCACTGTTGAAAAGATTTGTTTTATCAACAGTTAATTGAATTTTTATCATAGAACTTTTCCTAAGTTCAAGACATATTTTTTGGTCAGAGGCAAAACTGAAGACAAAACCAGACCAATTTTTAGTCATAAGAATTTCTCCTATATTTGAGTAAAATACATATCTCTTCCTCCTATTTTGGTTTCTTGCATTCCATGTGAATACTTAAAAGTATCAAAATCTGAAAATTCTTTCTGAAACTATATTCTTAATTTCCAAATATTACTAGAAATCAGTACATTTATTTTCCTTCATTTTGTCTCTCCTGTTTATTGGACTGAGCTTACAATGGGGCTTTGTTTTCCCTTGGTACTTTAATTTGATATTCTCATAGAAACAACTGCCTCTCTCACGATTTGCTATTTCCCTTTGACATGTCCCAGCTTTGAAAATTTCAGAGGAAAAGGCATTTTAAGCTAAGTGGTATTTGATAAAATAATGTGGTTTTATGAAACGAAGAAACATTCTGATAAATTTATCAGATGCTTTGTCTGAGTCAAAGGCAGTATATTTTTATCTTGTTATTTCTAGTAAAAAGAATTCTCCTTCATCATTTTCTAAGAACTTGACAAGCTTCTAAAGCCAATAAATCAGCTGCGAAAAAATGCAGAGCTTATTTATGTTAAGTTTTGCTGCAGTTTTTGCATGAGTTTTGCTTTACTGTAGCTAGCTGTTACTCATTACTGGGTTGTTTTGTTTTGGTTTTTGTTGGTGGTGTGGTTTGGGGTTTTTTTGTTTTGTGTTTTTGTTTTTTTTTCCTGAGCACTCCTGTGCCTAGACAACAATTTCTTTTATCCCAGACCAGGTAAATAGGAAATTAAATAAAAACTCATTAGTCATAAAAATTTATAGAGTCTGCTTTAAGTTTTTACCAATACTATTGGAATGATTGAAATCTATGCTCATGAGTGACTCCTTTTAGACTTAACTTCTTCACTCTTCCTCTCTGGCTTCTGATTTCAATAAAACTTCTGAAGGAAACTACTGTTCAATATGAGGAAAAAAATTACTCTCATAAATGATTTTTAATATTTCATTATTACTTTTATTATTCTTTTTCTTCACATTTAGCCAATAAAATACATATTGAAATATACCTAAGCTCATGGTGGTAACATAAAATAAATACACTGCATGCTGCACATAACTGAAATTTGAGTTATGAGTAGCATCTTTAATATTAACATGAAGAATTTTCCAAGAGAAGAGAGGCCTAATTCTCTATGGTGTTTTAGTCTTGGATAGAGTGAATTTTCTTCATAGTAGCTGATACTGGACTGAGTTTTGGATTTGAGCTGGAAAGAGCATTTTTAATATAGAAAGGTTTTTATTACTGCTGAGCAGTTCCTACACAGTGCCGAGGCTATTTCTGCTCCTCTTACTTCTCCAGCAAGGGAGCTGGGGGTGCACAAGTATAACAGCTAACACCAACTGACCAAGGTGACATTTCGTACCACAAGGTGTCACACTCAGCGTATAAACTTGAGGGAAGACAAAGCAAAAAGTGCATTTAGAATGATGATGTTTGTCCCCCAAGTATCTGTTGTGTGGCATGAAGCCCTGCTTTCCTGGGCATGGCTGAACACCTGCCTGCCAATCCACTGAATGAGTTCCTTGTTTAACTTTGCTTATGTGTATGGTGTAAAGCCCTGGTCACAAAGCCTCAAGCTTTACTGAAAGTTTTGCTTTTGTTTATGGCTCCAAGAGATTTCTCTCACATGAAACCTTGCAAAGTCTTTGGTTCTTTGAAACCTTGAATCACTTAAAGAGAACACACTACAAGCACTTCCCAAGAGAACTTCTTTTTTATTTAGTAAGAAAATAAGTGTTTTGGCAAAAGGGCTTATAGTGATAACATACAAGCAAGGAAAAACATTACACTAGAGCACCAGCAAACACCAATACCACACATTAGCGAAATACCACGCAATGGTTTTAAGTTACGTACAAGAGAAAGAAAAGAGTAAGGGAAGAAAAGAGAGATTAAGACAAGAATGAAGAAAACATAGAAAGAGAGAAAAATAGTCACAGTCACATGGCGGCAGGTCCAGAGACAGAAGACCAAACAACATGGGGGCCCCGTGCCTCTGTTTATGTGGTTTAGTACTGTGGCCACTCCCCTGGTGGGACACCATTGCCTTAGCACTCAGTGCCCTCCCAGCTGAAGTGCATGGTGCCATTGCCAATCAGAAGGCGTAGTGTGGGTGGGATCCCAGGCAAGCCTTATTATTATTGTCTGAGTTGGCAAAATTTGAAATCATGGAATCACACAAAGATTGACATGGAAAGGGACTTCTGGAAGTGATTGGGTACAACTCATTGCTAAAGCAGGGCCATCAAGACTCTGTTATGCAGGACCATGCCCAGACTGCTTTTGGGTACCTCCAGGGAGGAGACTTCCCAAGGCCTCTCAGCAATCTGTGACAGTGTTTGGTCACTCACAGTGAAAGTGTTTTGTCATGTTAAGGGAGAACTTCCCATGTTTTAGTTTGTGTCCCTTGCCTTGTTTTCTGTCACTAAAATCACTGATAAGAGGCAGGGTGTATCTTCTTTGCACACTCTCTTCAGATGTTTATAAACATTGCTAAGTACTGACCTTAACCTTCAGCCAAGCTGAACAGTCCCAGCTCTCTCAGACCTCCTTCTTTGAGACGTGTTCCAGTCCCCTGATCATCCTTGTACTCTCTCCAGTCTGTTCATGTCTCCTTTATTTTGAGAAGCCATTATGAATTGTGACATTCCTTTGTGTGTGTAAAAGGTAGCTGTCTGAGTTTTTTTCCCCAAAATTCCCATAACATTAACTAAAGTTCCCCTTTAATCAATATCCAAACATTTTTATATAGGCAGAGATTATTCAGCTCGACTTGGAAGTTGCAATGCCAAAAGATAAGCCTTTTCAGATGTCTTTCAAAATCAGATGTAATACTTGTTACTCACAGGAATTTCAGTAACTTCTGAAACTTTTTGTGATAGAAGAGAAAGGAAAGATGTGCCTGTTCTTTTACACTCTCATTAACCACTGTCTTTCCGTAACAAATGGATAAAAAAGGAATAACTGAAGCAATTGCATTTTCCCCTTAAACTGAAAAAAAAGGAATTGTAAAGACACACCACTTTATAAAAGTAAGATTTCTTTCTGAGTCTTTGAACTCAAGTGTTTGAATTTTAAGACAACTCCACCAAGTCTCTACTTTGTTTGTTTCACTTTCTCTTTGAAACAAGTGAAGAGAAAGGGAAATCTATAACTAAGGAAGAAGAAAGAAACTTCAAAAGATTTCTACCTCACAACATCTGAGTAAGGGAAAACATAAGAAAGAATCTGAAGCATATTTTGTTTTGTTGGTTTTTTTTTTTTTTGGGGGGGGAGGGGTGGATTTTTATATGTGTTTTTTATTGTTGTTGTTGTGGAGATTATAAAAGATACCCTTTTGTGTTTAAGACAGGAACACATATGAAGTAAAAAAAAAAAAAAGATGTTAAAGTAGGAAACACATAAAAGTTATATGATATATAATGCTGATTAATTAAGCTACATATACATACATGACCATATGAGACAGAGACCTTTATTTACAACGTTTTGAAAGGTTTACAGTTGTGAAATTTAAAAAAAAATAAATAGGGGAAACGCTTATATTTTCTGGTCCTTCTCTAAGAAACATATAGTATTTCTGCTTAGTAATTTCATTTACTAAAGTCCAACATCCGTGAAACTTAATTTACAATTTCTGTTAACAATAATAAGAAAATCATAAAATTGTTCCAAACATCTTTCAGTTGGTTTTATGGTCTGGACAAACAGTAACAAACAAAAATTCTTCCATAGGCCTGCCTTTCCTGTGGTGTACTGATTGTGATCATCAAATCCAATCCCCTCCCTTAATTAAAAAAAAATAAAATTATATTCCACAAGTTATACCAGGTATTGATCAACTTCTATGTGTCCTGACAAAGTTCTGACACTCAAATAGGTTAGGACAACATATACATTCAGGTACATTAAGTAAACAGTTCTTGATTATTCTAGACTAAATACTAGCATGGCATGAGAGAGAAAAAGGAGGAGCAGATTTTTCTTTAATTTCCAGCACTTCTACATAGAACATGAAAACACCTTTGCACTTTAAATAACAGATCCGGTACTTTTCAAAGTTTCATTCTAAACCACATTCTAGCTAACAGTAATATTTTACATAGAAAGGTTTATGAAATACATTTTTGCAAACTTATGAAGCATTACAAGTCTTTAAGGAAACTTTGGCAATGAACAGTTACACTTTTGAACTAAATTGTGCAGGAAATGAGGGAGAGGAAATCCTTGCCCATACTAGAGGGAAAAGGCTCAAGTGCTTTTAAGGCCCTCTGTGATATTTCCCTCAAAATCCACAAACAAAATGAAGATTCATACTTAACTTTTTACCCCTAAACATTTCCCTGATATTTCAATGATGTTCAATGTATTTGTCACTGTGTAACTGGAAACACAAGTACCCCTACACAGAGGAAAATAACTTCTTTTATACGAGAATCTTATTTATATATATATGTATGGATATAGAGAGAAAACAATTTATTTCAAAAGTATCAGGTTAATCTTTGTACTGAAAACAATGAGATCCAAACCTTTCCTTATTTGTAAAAGCTTTATTAAGAATCAAACCAAAATGAAGAGCATTTTTTTTCTGTCTTTCTGGTCTACTCTATAACTAAGTTAGAGAATCCATTAAGAGAGAACTCTTTTAACTTTCTACTGTTGCCTTAGGGTTTTCATGAATTTGTAGATTTTTATACTTCTAGGTAGTTTCTCACATATAGCATAGCCAACAACCTCTAACCCTATGTTAGCTGTCTTCAGGGTCAGATAATAGCTGGAACACTGTGCAAAGAAAACATGTACCAGAGCTAAGGCAACTAGATACCATGTCAGTCAAAACAAGAAAGCAAAGCCCAGAAACCTAGGAGAAGGTCCAATAAGGGAAAGGGGTCTTAAGACCTCCAACTCAGTTCTAAGAGAGGCGTGCCATGAGGCAGAACCAAAGGAAGTTCTGGGTATGAACATATCTTGGATTGGATACAACTTTTAGATATGATAATTGAGTAGTGTTATAAAATTAGTATGCTGCCACGTAGATGAGGCTTTTCTGTTTTCTCCAGCTCTCCTACACATTATTGACATTTTCTCTCTCTCACATACACACACACACACACACACACACACTCTCTGCTGCCCAGCCTGGTGTGTTGCCCGGTGTTCCACCCCGAAAGGGTGGGGGGAAGAGCTCAGAGGAGCTCTGCTTGCAAAAAGGGGGGTTTCCCTCTCTTGCTCTCCTGAGGTGAGGGGAGAAGATATTTCCCTTCCCTTGTTCTCTTGGACCGGACTGAACCTCAAGNCCTTAAGGCAACACTCCTTAAAAAGGCATTATTTTTCCACTGAGTCCTATATTTGGCAGAACAAAATGGGAAATAAGATTACCTCATTTCCAAGGAAAAGGAGAAAATAAGGCAGCGGGACAGTCAAGAATTTGTCTAGTTATCTCTTCAGGGAATCCAGGACCTCAAAGTATACTTGCCAAGCTCTGAACAGGTGGAACCAAGGAGCTGACTATCAATCAATTTGTTCCCTTCACAATACGGGTGAAGGACAGTTTTTAAACCATCGTATTTGGATAGTTAAGGTAGAAATACATTCCTTTATATGTGGAAAGCTGGAGGAAGTAATTAATTTTCCAGCCAAACACAATCCTACCAATTTTTACATGATTAGTTACATTTATTTACATTAATTGTTGAGAGATAATATAAAGACCAAGAGAAGCTTAAATATTTCCTAAGATAAATAAGAGAATGGAATTATAGCTGTGTCACCTTAAAACATACATCTATACACATCTATTTTATTAAAGCATATTTTTAGTTTGTTTGTTTTTTAGTGGATTGGGGTTTTTTGTGTGTGTAAGTTTGCTGAAGATACAAGGGTCTTTCTTGAAAATATGATTACGTCAGGCTTCTATAATGTATTTTTTTGTCTGTTTCATAGGACCATTTCAAGGAAAACTTTTCATTTTTTCAAATCTTTGCACATTAAGTGAAAAAGTCTGCTTGCTAGAATATTCTTCTCTCTAATCAACCATTGATAATGTTTACATTGACATAAAATTTGAGAAACAAACAGTTTTATGGCTGAATTATTACATTTTGCTTCTTACTAGCTGTCTGACAATTTAAAAAATACCAGGAAGCATATTAATTGTATGCAAAAGAAAATATACACATGTAAAAAGGGTACAAAACACCATAACTGAGTCTTCTGGCTTGTCAGGACACAAACTTGTTATAATGAAGATGGAATAATTGGTATTTTGTAAGATATTCACTAGTAAATAATATGATTCAATAATCAATTAAATGTAAGAAGCATTAAACAGTAAGTTTAGGAAGCTTACAATATTATATTGCTAAACTGCAGACATGTAGGGAAATTACCTTATTGTGGTTACCTTATACACTCAATTCACTTTTTATTCACTCCTGTGGAGATGTTAGAGAATATATTCATCCTTGTTCCTTTTGACATCTGTTTATGGACCTATCTTCCACAATTTAACCAAACCCATAAAAACTACTGATACCATCTCTGTCCACAACCTTCTGCTCTAACAAGTTACAGAAGTTTATATTTGTTCATGAAGAAGCTCTATCTTTCATTCTTTAACTGACCAGCATCAACAAATATCTCTTTGTTTTAGTATTGCAGGATTTAATGAATAACAGTTATGCACTCATCTACTCACCACCCTGTACTAGTTCTGACTGAGATGGAATTATTTTTTTTTTCTTTCCTTCACATATGGTGTGTTTTGGATTTGTGACCAAAATAATCAGTCACACACCAAAGTTTTAGCTATTTCTGGACAGTGCTTACATGGCATCAGGACCTGCTTTGTTTCTCTTGATGCTCCATCAGCAAGTAAGCTGAGAGTGAAAAAGAAGTCAGGAGAGAGCACTGCTGGTACAGCTGAGCCCAACTGACCAAAGAAATATTCCATATGATATGGCATCATACTTATCAATAAAAGCTGGGGGAGAGAAAGAAGAAGGGAGAGGCTTTCAGAATTATAGTGTTTGTCTCATTATGGTGTTTGTGAGCAAGTGGCTGTGTGGGGCAAAGCTGCTGACCAAGGTAACACAACTTCACAAGATTTTATATGCAAGTTTCTTTCTATGTTTATTTCTAAATTATAAAAAAATAATTCAGTGAAGATCTAAGATGTTTTCAGGCATTGGAATAGCCTCCTTGGCAAAGTGGTGGAATCACCATGCCTGGAAGTGTTCAACAGGCATGTAGATATGGTACTTGGCTTAGTGGTAACATGGCAGTGTTGGGGTAATGGTTGGACTTGATGATTTCGGTGGTCATTTCCAACCTTAATGATTCCATGATTCTTTAAACATGATTACTCTACTAGTCTTCCACTATTCATTGCACGTCCATTTAATTATGCATATATATTCTGTATTTTTCATAATATATATTCTGCATTTTTACTATACATAGGTATTTGCATCCAAAATTTTTAAAGCTCATAAATGCTTAGCTGAACTAACTAGAAAAGAAACAGAGGCCATTTAAATTAGAGAATAATTCATCTTAAATCTTAGAAATTTGATTGTCCCCACCTCCTTACATCACCCTTTTTATCAGCATGTCACTTTGTAAAATTTCAACATTAATAAATATTCTGGTGATTAAAGCCTGAAATAATGGAATACTTATTATAGCACAGCTGAGCATGCTGAAAAGTTTCATTTTGTCATTTTGAATTTAGCAGTCACTTTGACTTAATTTTCAGAGCAACTGCAGGAATTATAGCAAGATTGTGAAAACAAAGAATTATGATTTTGTCTGTCTTATTCTTCATGAATCTCTAAAAGTTTAGATGTTCTTTCACTTTCATTTTAACTAAAAAAAATATATGAAGCCCCTCTTCAGTTTCAGTGGGGATCTCTTAACAATTTACCTTTTCATCTGTTGATTCCTTTGTTGTGACTGAATATATACATGCATACAGCACTTAGGAAATTAGAGACAGCTGTAGTAGGAGTGTTTAGAACACTGACAAATCAAGCCTCTTCAAAACTGAACTTTACAAAAATCTTTTGTTAGCATGGCACTTTGTTTGAATGGTCAGTTCTTACAAAATATTTATTTTCAACATCATGTAGAGAACAGTCAGTCTCTAACACTTAGATTTTAAGTTAACTGTGAGTATAATAATGAGTTGATGTTAAATATTTAGCACTGGTGACTCACTGTTGGTAGTTATTAGTCACCGAGGTCAAAATGATCAAGCCTAAGAGCTGGAGAAGTTGGAGTTGAAGTAGGAGATCTCCTTTCCTCCTGATACTCTTTACCATATTTTTCAGTTTTGATAGTCAGTTTGGGAGGATATACTGCCTATTTGAAATATATTGTGCTTTGGTCTTTTCTTTTTGGACAGCTTTTGTTCCTTGGGTGTCTCCTACATGCAGGTGCATCTTTACTCCTTTGGCAATCATATTGCCCGTTTTCTATGGCTATGACTTCACATAGTTGCATACTGCTTATTGCTAGTAATCTCATAACACAAGTACTCCAGCATTGTTATTTGTTTGATACAGTACTTGTTTAGTACTTCTGAAAATTTATATTTGTGTTCAAGGCAATCTAATCCAGCCAATTCCATCCTGCATAATACATTTATAAATATCATGGGTCTCTGTCTTAGCTCTACCTCACTCTGATCTCTATTGTTGGTACATGTTTCAGCAATACTGATCTTTATGTTTGAAATGTACAATTCTCTTGTGGACTGAAAGAAAGACAAAGACTAAATTGTATAACTTAAGAATGTGGATAATTTCCCAGCTAGCATTTGAGACTGAATGATAGCCTTATTCCAAGGCTATCTTGTTAGGTAAATCTTATTGTGGTCACCTTTCAGCTGCTAAGATAAATCAGGCAGGAAATTTTTCAGTCTTACTTCATAGGTGCCAATTAGCATGGCCAACTGACAGATGTCTTTATGTGAAATTTTGTCTTCATATTTTGTTTTTCTGCTCTAAATAAAAGAGAACCTTACTACTGAAGATGCTGTCATTGTTGCTTCCCTTCTATAGATCTCTTTATTATCTTGCTTTCCTGGGAATTGAAAACATTTGAGGCAAATTCCCTAATGACAATTCTTGGAGTTTCACAACAAGCAGAAATCTTTTAAATAGAGTCTATTTAACTATCCAATCAGATCTCACCCAGGAAAGAATTCACGGTGACCTGAATTTGCCATCTATGAACCTAACTGTTTAAATTAGCTTCTTATTAGTAGGCTTGTAAACTACTGAAGTGTTGAGCAATTCAAGTATGAATCATACACCTCTAGTGATGTCCATCTAACAATAGTTATGCTTTGAGTTCAACTGAATGAACTGTGGAGATCTTTGCTCAGAAACCTCTTTGTAATTTTATGATGCTCTAATTTTTTGTCATACTTGTTTCTGCTTTCAAAATAAACACCTACATATAAAATAAAGGATTAAAAATGCATATTTAGGAAAAAAAAATCTCCTGATATGTTGAAGATAAACTCTCCATCATAAGCCAGTGAGAAGGTTTGCAACATGGAGAATGGTACCAACTAATATTATTTGAATAAAAACAACAACAAAAAAATTTTGATTTGATTTATATTCTGCAGCCAATATATTAGCACGCTTACTTGTGCATTCCACAATCATCCTCCCAAATAGCCACACTCTGCCTTATACTGAATTTATCATTGATGGAACACCAGAACCCTCAGATTAGAGACCACATCATTATTAAATTTTACCTTTTCTGATAGTTAATTTTCTTTGGGTTTATTGATAGCAGACATTTTTCTCTCATTTATTGTGCAGTACCCCTGTTAAGTTGCACTTTGAGACTGAGGATTTATTAATTATTCAATTTTTGAAAATAATTGTAATTTTTTTTAATATTATCTCTGTACTCTGAAAATTCATTTCCACCTACTTACATAGCAGTTTCATATTGACATACACTGAAAATTCCTCAAAACAATCAAAATGCCTTGGATTTTCTGCATAGTAAATTTATAAAATGACTGTGACTTTCTTCCCTTTCCTACGTACTGTTTTTTTTCAGAAATAAAAGTCGTTAGCTCTTTTCACTCTTTCCTTCCAAGGTCTACCTTTTACTTTTAACTTTACAGATATAACTTCTCTTGGTCCAAAGTACATTCAAATCTCAAGAAAAAGCTTTGCTTTTTCATTTTTTTGCCACAGCATCATGGATAAGAAGTCACTCTAGCTGTGTCAGGACTAGAGACCCCATGAACAATGCTTGAGTTATAAAATGACTGCATGAGGAGGTCAGATAAAACTTTTCAAGACTGAACAGGATGCTGTCTTCAACACTGATCTGTCACTGCAGAAGTGAATCTTATTGTTAAAAAGATCTCTTTGAAACAAAAATCCTGAAAATTGCTTCATAAACTTTATTAATTAGAAGCGGCTGAGGTCCTTCTGATAAAAGAAAATTACTCTAAGAAAGAAAAAGCTGAGAGGGGGAAATCACAACACAAAGGTTATTCCTAAATCTTCATTTCAATGCTAATGTCTTTAGTGAAATATTTTTACACTTGCAAAGATTATTCAAGAAGGTGTCACCTTTCCTGGAATAATTCTGTATTTTTCCAGTTTTGAGTCTGTGCATCTCAAGCTGAATATAGTCCATTTGGAGTATTAAAAATCACATATATGCCCAGAAATTTCTGATAAAATTACGAGACAGTAAGGAAGGCCCACAAAAGGAGACAGCAATCTAGCAAAAAACACTCACTACACTTGAAACCTAATAACAATAAAATTTAATTTAACAGCCTCTGAGGTTGCCTGTTTTAATTGTTGGTAGAAATTTCATCCTCTAGTGCCCAAATACTGTAAAAAATATTGGCACCAGTTACAACCTGCTTCAACAAAAGTGCACAGAAGTATTTCTTGTTACCGCATAAGTTATTTGTATATAAACACAGTAGCACCATGACTTGTCCATGGTCCTCATAAACTAGAATAAGTACAAAAAGCATTCTCTGATCAGCAGTTTATGATTTTGTCATAGCTTCTTCCCCAAAAAGTATTTCTTCAAACTGAATAGGTCTGGTCCACTTAGTGACTCAAACTATGGAAGCCATTTCATCCTTTTCACCATCTTTATAGCCATTAGCTCAAATTGAAAGACTGTCATCATGATCGCTTAAGTATTTAAAATGTTTTGTGTCAGATTCTATTCAAGTTTTAGGAATGATGGAGCCCTTGGAAAATCTATAATGTCAGAGGTTAAGAGATATACATATGTTTATACAGTTCAGTGAGTATCAGAGAAAGATGTTGGGGCAAGATAAAAGCTTGTGTCTAGGGACAAATTTCAGAGAGGGTATATGAGGAAACCCAGGACTATCAGCACAAGATGTGCTGGTTTTGGTTGGACTAGAGTAAATTTTCTTCACAGTAGCTTGTATGGGACTGTGTTTTGGATTTAGGCTGAAAAGAGCCTTGATAATATTGCTCAATAATATAGATAATATTGCTCAGCAGTGTCTGCATATCATCAAGGCCCTTTCTGCTTCTCATATCACCCTGCCAACAAGGAGGCTGGGAGTACACAAGAAGTTGGGAAGGGACACAGGTGGGTCAGCTGACCCCAATCATCCCAAGGGATATTCTACAGCATAAGGTGTTATGATCAGCACATAAAGCTGGGGAAAGAAGAAGGAAGGATGGCACACTTGGAGCAAAAACATTTGTCTTTCCAGGTCACCATTATGTATAATGCAGCTCTGCCTTCCTGGGGATGGCTGAACACCTGCCTGTCCATGGGAAGTAGTGAATGAACTCCTTGTTTTGCTTTTCTTGTGTGCATGGCTTTAGCTTCCCCTATTGAACTGACTTTGCCTCAACCCATGATTTTTATTTACTTTTGCTATTATGATTCCCTTCCCCATCCCACTGGTGTGGTGAGCAGTTGACTGGGGCTTCATCTCTGGGTGAGTTTAAACCACAAGGATACAGCAGAGCTCCAAGCAAAGTATGAATGGAAGCATCAGAGACAGGGTGCAGATATTCAGGAGCAGGACTAGATATGGGCAGTTTAAGTTAAATGACTGGAATGTTTACCTTACATCAGATGAAAAAATGTGTTGCGCGGCAGCACCTGGAATCAGACCTAGGGTTTAAAGGCTTTCAGGTGCCCTGAGTTCTTGAAAGAATGCAATAACTTCTCACATGTTGAAATCAGCTGTGCATGGTAATAGCTTCAGTGACTATATTGCTGGAGGCACAGCTAAACTTTGTATTCATGACAACATTAATAACCCTCCTTGCACAAGGAAGAAAACCAGATCCTTCTTCTAAACATAGTGAAGAAATACAGATTTATGAAGACAAAATATGGTGGTTCCAATACTAAGTCTGTGAATAGAGCCAATTTCTATTGAATTATTTTCCTAAGCAAACAATAGTAAACAAAAAAAAATTGTTTCATTTTCAATTTTTGCACCTATTTCTAAAGAGATCTAAAACAATATTTATGCCAAGTGCTGGCTAAATAGAGAATGCTAAATATCTATTTATAAAACCATAATACATGCTAGAAACTGTTACAGACATTAAAAATGTATAACAATTCTTATGACAGATGGATAGCTGTGTGAAACAAACAAAAAAAAAAGCTTATTCTGAAGAAGATGACTGAGAAAAAAGCCCTAGAGCTGGGGGAATATCCAAGTCTTTCTAACTGGACTCACATAAAAAGATTTTTTATTCAAAAACTCCATAAAGAAAAAAACATTGTTTATTGTTTTCATATGATCTAGAGGAAACTTTTTGTGGGCTGCATATTTTGATTTCCTGGCAAGTTCTATTAATTTAGTCTTCGCTGGTCTACTGATGTGTAACTTGCCAGTATCTTGATTTGACCCTGAAGCCATACTGGTCCCATTTGATTCAAGATCAAATTCTTAATCCTAAATTTTAAACTATAGCAAGTAATAGTGACGTAACAGCTAGAATAATATGGCAGTTTACTCTTACAATCTGTGTATGGTGAAGGGTTAGCCTCTCATCAGTATCTACTCAGAGTAGTTTAAATTGCTCTATATGCAATTAGAGGGCCAGCCCCACAGTATATGCATAAAAATGATAAAGACAGGAGGCCTTGGGGTGGTTATTCAGATCATGAGTTCAAAAAAAATGATCTGCATTCATTGCTACAGATGAATCTCTTCCCCAAAGCAGTTGACCCCTGGGTAGGTGTGGAGCACTGCATCCAAGGGTTCAGGTCTCCTCAGTTTCCAGATCCAAGGGTTGAACACAGTATGCTATTTCTCTCTGGTCTGAAACAAATGGGTTTCTTCTCAGCTTGCAAAAGATTGGTGTAAATATAGTTTTGAGAGATGGGCAGGAATTGCTCTTGGCTCATTTGGTTTCTATTTAAACATAGTGAGACTAATTACACAAATTGCATACTTAACTCCTATGCGTGGAGGCAGATTGTGGAAGTACTTCCCTCTCCCTTTATTTCCCAGTGTTACTCTGTACATAAGAATCTACTTCACAAAACTAAAGTAACCAGTGGGACAGAAGAGAGAAAGGTAAAAGCAAATGCAAGAAACTTGTAGGCTGATATAAAAGTTTAATAAATGAATAGGAAAAAAAGAGGTTATTTAAAAGCAATCACTCTACATGTCTCAGAAGCAAACTGATGCCTGGCTAGTCACTGGGCAACAGCTACCTTGAAAAACATCTATTTTTATTTTTGGTTGTGACATTTCATGGTATGAAGTATCTTTTTGGCCTGCTCAGACCAACCACTCTGGCTGTGTTTTCTTGCTTTGTGATTAAACAGCAGCTAACATTATGAGAAACACTATCCTCTAACTGAAGGTCACAAGAATATGACAGAACAAGAGGCCAGTGAAACAGGTTGAAAGAGAAGTTCTATTTGGAGGTATGGACCAAATTTGTATTGTGTGGATGGTCAAATTCAGAAACAGGCTGCCCAGAGAAGTTGTGGACTGTCCATTTTTGGACTTAGTGAAAACCTGACTGGACAAAGACCTGAGTTCATCCTGCTTTGAGCAGGAAAGTTGGATTCCCAGATATGCCTCCCAGCCTCAAATATTCTGTTATTTCATGAACATTCATACAAAAATTTTAAAATTGCTGCCCTTTTGAATTTCATACACTTCCATTATTTCTCATGAAATTTAGATTGTTCATAGTAGACCTGCAGTGGCAATTCATTTAGCCTGCCAAGCAGGTGTATTCCAAATTCAGAAACATTAAAAATTACACTGCAAAGTAATAAGGGCTTATTCTGCCTGACCTCCCTCAAGATCTCTAACATAGAACTAGATCATAAATATGCACAACATGGCAGATGTCTAGCCCTCTGAATACATATAAATATTCATCAACTTATTAAATTCTTGGCTACCCACTGAGAATGTTTACATTTGAATAACACCAAGTTGGGCAGAAGTGTTTATCTGCGCGAGAGTAGGAAGGCTCTAGAGAAGAATCTGGAGGCTGGATCGTTGGGCCAAGGCCAATTGCATGAGGTTCAAGAAGGCAAGATGCCGGATCCTGCACTTGCAACAACCCCATGTGTTAGTATAGTCTGGGGAATGAGTGGCTGGAAAGACCTGGGAGTGTTGGTCAGTAGCAGATGAACATGAGCCAGCAATGTGCCCAGGTGGCCAAGAAGGCTAATGTATCAAAATGCCCGTATCAAAATGCCAGGACGGGGGAAAAATTTTCCCTCTGTACTTGGCATTGGTGAGAGAGCACCTTGAATCCTCTGTTTAGTTTTGAGTCACTCATTACAAGAAGGACATTGAGGCACTGGAGCATGTCCAGGCAAGAACAATGAAGGTGGTGAAGGTTCTGGAGCACAAGTCTTATGAGAAGTGTTTGAGGGAACTGGGTTTGTTTAGCATGGAGATAAGGAGGCTAAGTAGAGACCCCTCAGGATGCCCCATCTCTAGTGAAAGGTGTCCCTGTCCACAGCTGGGGAGCTGGAACTAGATGATCTTTAAGGTCCCTTCCAAGCCAGGCCATTCTATGGTTCTATGACTCTACAGTTTCCTGAAAGGAGGTTGTAGCCAGGAGGGTGGTGATCCCTTCTGAGAAACAAGTACTAGGATGAAAGAAAATGGCCTCAAGTTGTGCTGGGGGCAGAGGGGAGTGGGGGTGGAGGTGGGCTCTGATTACATATTAGGAAAAATTGATTCACAGAAAGGGCCATCAAGCATTGGAACATGCTGCCAAGGGAAGTGGTTGAGTCACCATTCCTGGAATTATTTAAAAGATATGTAGATGTGGCACCTAGAAACATGGTTCAGTGAGAGATTCAGCAGTGATAACCCTAATCCAACCCTAGTCCAACCCTAATGGTTGGACTTTGATGATCTTAGAGGTCTTTTCCCACCTAAACAATTCTATAATTCTAAAGAAATCAAGGCATTCTACTGACATGCTTAAAATATAATTCATATTTTGAAAAGTAATTATCATACGAGAAAAGCTCTATGGTTATTAAAATATTGATCTCTCTGGCATAATTCAATGAAGAATTCATTTCACTCATAGAAGTGAGGGGTTCTGAAATGGAAACAGAAAAGATGTTGAGAAGAAAGCTATATAAACTTTGAAAGAAGTATTCAGGTAGTTTTAAGGATTCTTGAAAGTTTTCTGATATTTCTTTCTTGTTTAAAAATTTTTAGAAGACGGTAGGCTAAGCCAGGAGTCAGCATCCCTAAAATCTGTTCCTGCATCAATTACAATACTGAATATAGTACCCATATCCATGAAGTAGATAGCTTTCTGACTGTTTTAGATGTATCCAAATATTGTAGAAAACCTCTGATTTGTGTCCTGAACTTAAAGTTATCGGGTTGGATTTAGTTTGCATGGCAAGGTTTTTGTAGCAAGAGTGCCATAGCAGTTTCTTTGAGAAGTTGCTGGAAACTTCCCTTATGTGCAATGGAGCAAATGCCAGATGTCTCCAAGATGAACTGACTTCTGGCCAAGCCAAACCAGTCAATGATAACTTAGTGTGGGGTATAAAAAGTTATTACACAGAAGCAATTGCAGCAAAGAAAAGAGTGAGAATATCTAAGAGAAAGAGCTGTGCATACACCAAGATCAGTGAGTAAAGGAGGGGGAGGAGGCATTCCAGGTGCTGTAGTAGATTAATCTGCAGCCCATGGTGAAGACCATGGTAGATGCAGGCTGTTCCCATGCAGCCCATGGAGGTCCATGGTGGAGCAGAGATCCATCTGCAGCCTATGGAGGATCCCACACCAGAGTAGGTGGATGCCCAAAGGAGGCTGCGTACCCATGGGCAGCCTGCACTGGAGCAGGCTGGATCAGATCTGTGAGCTCATGGAGAGAGGAGCCCATGCTGGAATGGGTTTGCTGGCAGGACTCGTGACCCTGTGGGGGACTGACATTGGAGCAGCCTGTTCCTGAAAGACTGTGCCCCATGGAAAGTGATCCACATGGGAGCAGTCTGTGAAGAACTGCAGCCTAGGGATGTAAGTTGCATAAATTTATGCCTGCCATAGAAAGGACTCCATGCTGGAGCAGGGGAGGAGTGTGAGGAGTCCTCCCTGTGATGAGGAAGAAGCAGCAGAGACAATGTGTAATGAGGTGACCGTAACCACCATTCCCCATCCCCCTGCGCCACTGGTAGGGAGGAGGTAGAGAACTGTGAATAAAATTAAGCCCTGGATTAAAAAAAAGGACGAGGGTAAGGTGGTTTTAAGATTTTCTTTTGCTTGTCATCTTACTCTGATTTGATTGGTAATAAATTCAATTAATATTTCCAAGTCTGTTTTGCCTATGATGGTAATTGCTGAGTGATGTCTCCCTGCCCTTATCTCAACCTACGAGCCTTTTTATTTTTCAAAATTTTTTCCTGCCCAGTCCAGTCGAGGAGAGAGAGTGAAAATTGCATCTGTACACTTGGAAGCCATGACACCCCTTCCAAAACTACCCCATTTTTCAGGTTTTAGGGTCTGCTTGGAAAATGCTCTAATCGGCCCATGTGGAGTCTGATGTCCTGGGAATTTAAAAATCTATCGTTATTTTCAACATGAGACAGGACTACATCAGTAATAAATTCTCTTTTTCAGTCCTCTGTAAATATTAGGGGACTTTTTGCTATAGCAGTTCCATTTAATATAGATAGTGTTGTCTGTAAGTGCTCAATCCTTCAAAGGACTGACTTCATAGACAATATGTATGTTTTTAGCTATAAGGTCATAGTCTAACCCTGTCCAGACATCATAGTGAAGTTTCAGGACCCTCAGATTTGTATCTTCACTACTGCACCAATATAAATAAACTATCTCTCAACTCATTTACCTATTCTCCAAATATTTTAGACATTTCCTCACAATTCTGTGCACAGAGTAATCAATATCTTTATGAGAAATATCCCAAAGAAATGGAAGGTGCTGTGGTATGTGTAGTACTGAAGAATTACTTCCAAATATAGACAAGAGCAAATAGATGAGACACTACAGGAAAGAATTTTCATTTAAACTTAGCCTGCAACTTGAAGCAATCCTCCAGTAATAAACTTAGTGGGTTTTATCAGAATGAGAAGACCTACTAGATCACAATTACTCTGGGAGATGTTCAATACTATCTAACTTCTTGTTCTTCCAAAGGGTTTGGAAATATGCCTATTCTTCAGAAAACAGGTATTCTCAGAGAGAAAAAAACTTACCTGTTTATCCATCCTGCAGCAATGAACTCTCTGAGCACAAAGAAATGTATCATTGATGTTGTATGACTGGAGGATTTTGGAGAATATGTCAGAGCATATCATATTTTTAAGTGATATATGTCAGCTGCGGAATATATTTAAGGGTTCAGTGGCACCAACAGAACCAAACTTAATGCTGCAGGACAGAGAAGGGAAACAGATTTTTACCTATAGGCAACATTATGAAAAGACAGGTTTAGATTAGACTGAAAAGTGACCCATTTAGCAGAAGACTTTACATAAGGAAATTCGTGGGGTGCTTAAACCAAAGAATACTTTAGACACATGTGAGATGAGTTTGATTTGGGACCTGAAACTTACTCCCACCATTGAAAAATTAGTCAAGATTTTTTTTTTTATTTCTGCAATGCTTATGTGCTGACACACACTGCTATGCTATCAGTACAGTAAGTAGAGTTAATGTTCACCTGGCATATATTCATCTCACAGGCCTCTCTCTCACCTTGTAAATGGAGTTGTTATTACATGGCTAGGTATTTTTACAAAGCCTAGGGGTTCTGATTCTCTCAGGAAGAGGTTTATACAATTTTGACACTAGTCAAAACAACTTCTTGATCATATTCAGACTGGCATATATAATTATAGATCATTTCTGTAAAACATTTAAATGTCTTTCTGATTTTAATATAGAAACCAAAATCCTAAGAATGATAAAAGCTCTGTATAATCAGATGATTTCCAAACTGCTTAAAATGCACATGCATATTTTGTAGGCAAATTTTGAATGTAGAGCAAAAATTGAAAATAGAAAAAGTGGTACATACATGAGAATGTTCTGCAGCAATTTTCTTTCACCAAATATTTTTTTTTCTATTTTATACAGTGGATATGTGAGCATATGTATAAGATATTTTATTCTATGTTTATAATGAAAACTTATGAAAAAACAGATTGAGGCTTTCTAGAGGACATTATGAAGTCCTGAGAATAATAACAGAAATGACCCCAAAACGTAAATTACAGAAACCTCTCTTTGCTTTTACTGATCATCTGCAGCTCAAGGCCAAAAAAAATTATTTTATTTAGATATTAGAGTAACATGGTAAATCTGGTACCCAATGGACCATACATATAATAATAAGTATTTGACCTCCAAGGATGAAAGAAAACCTTGCCATTTTAGACAGAGATTTCCTAACTGGAAATATCAGTTATAACAGATTTGTTATAAAAGTTTTCAGATCAAAGTGCAATTGTTTTCCCTGACTTTGGTTTAAATTGTCTTAATTTTTTCACTCATTCTCAGCAGCATGGAAAAAGAAAGTAGAAAAGCCTTTCTGAAGTCATACTCTGATATTAAGTTTAAAAATTATCTGCTTAGTATTTGTCAGTGTGTTGACATACTGATTCATTCTTATCCATATTGCTATCTACAGAGCCCAATTTCAAGAAACATGTAGGATTTTTATGTAAATAAAATTAAGTTTTTTTCAAAATAGTGTAACTTACAGTATTTCTATATTGAAACAAAAGCTTGTCCAGTATCACGGGTTAGTGATATCATGTAAGCTCCAATATTCATTTATATTAACATTTGAGGGCAAATAGTTTATTATGCATTGCAAAAATCCTTAGGGCATTTTTCTCAACAGTTTTATTTACAGAATTCATCAAACAAAGTTAGACGACCATGAAACTTACCAAATGTTAGCCCAAACGTAGTGAACCACCAAAGAAAAGAAACTTCTGAGATATAGGAGCCATTTAAAATCACAGAATTACAAAACAAAACAAGACAAACAAAACCCATATGCTGGAAGGGACTAATTCAATTTCATCTTATTCAAAACAAGGACCATTTTAAAGGTAGATCACATTTTCAGGTTAAAGCTGCATAGGTTAAAATTCAGTCCCATTTCAAGTATCTGCAAGAACAGAGACCTCACAATCTCTCCAACTGACCAGTTTTAATGTTTTAAACCTTTTAAGCCTTTGTGAGTGCATTTTCTTAAATTTTAATCAGTATTTCTTTTGCTGTAACTTGGCCCCCTTATATTTCATTCCTTTGCTACAAACTTCTAAAAATTCTGGTTCTTTCCTATTTTTATCCCCCCACTCTTTCTGAAGTTCACAGTAAGATCCTTCCTCAGTTTTCCTTCTCAAAACTGATGAAACAATTTTTTCATTTTCTTTCTGTATATCAAATATTTCAAGCCTCTAATCATCTTTGCAGCCTTCTATTGCTGTTACATTTTTTAAAAATAATGTGTGTTTTCTACAGGAAATTAAAACTGGATGCACTACTCTGAACTTACTCTCAGTATTTCCAAAGAGAGGTTACCTACTATATCTACTTTTTTTAGTACAGTGTATTATGCAACGGCCTTCTGAGCTGAAAGCTTGTCTTGCTGACTCATAATCACCCTCTTGTCCACAGGAACCCCAGCTTCTTCTCTGCAATGACAGTTTCCAGCTATTCAGTCCCTAGCTGCATGGGATTATTAATTTTCTTTTGCTGAATTTCATTTAGCTTCTTTCAGCCCATTTGTGAAATCTGTCCAGGTACTTCTTTATCCATCCTGTCCTCTCCTCACATGCTTTGTTCTCAGCAATAATACTTTCTAAAAATGCTTCCTTACACATCATTCAGACTGTCAATGAAGATGTTGAACAGTACTGGACCCAGACATCATCTCTGAGAAGCACCACTCTTAGCTGGTATCCAGGTGGATTTTGCATAGCTGATCACAGCCCATTCAGGCCGGTATTCCTGCCACTTATGTATATTTTTTCTATATTTTCTATTCCAATGCGAGTACGAGAATATGTGTCAAACACCTTATTAATCAGTTTGACCAGCTTCCAGTGTTGTTCACAGAATTAATTACAGAAAGCAGTCATGTCCTTCAGGTATGATTTGCCTTTGGTATATCTATGCTGGAACTTCTCAGCCACCTTGGTTTTGTCCAGTAGTCATGTCACCGATGAATGGAACGCACCCCACTCAAAAGAGAGAAACAGTGATATGTTTTATCGAGGGAAAACTATATGGTTCAGTAAACTTAAGAAAGCTTAACAGCAGTTTACCAAGGTTCAATAAGTTGACACAAAGGAAAGTTAAGTTAGAATTGACTTAGAAAGCTTTGTGCAGAGGCAGAGACCTTTCCATTGAGTCGCAAGGTTGAGAGTGGACTCCCTTGCCTTCTAAACTTCTTATAGAGCCTAGGTGCAGCAAGGTCCAATCTTATTCTCAGGCTTGGACGATGGTCATGGTTTATGTCTAATGGAATTATCTATACAGAGTTTGTGTTAATACTGAGTAGCTACATGGATTAGTAATATTTTATTAATTCAGCACACTTGCAGTCACTTACCAAGGATCTGTCACCGGTAAGGGGTCTTGTGCTAGGAATGATCTCATAGTCTCAAGTAAGAGATCTCAAACTTTGAGAGACATCTCTGATCAAGGACAAAGACAGATGGTGTGCAGTCCAGATGCAATTCAGGGAGAACTAAAATTGTCCTTATCCTGACAGCAATACTTATAGAGTGAAGCAGCTAGATGCTAGACAATAGTATAAAAAAGATACACGTCTTTAATTTAGCTTTGGTAAGCTATTCTGTAATTTGGTTGTCTTGCATTTTTGGACTTTGAAATCACCCTGCAAATTTTTTTTCTGAAGCATCTTCACTTCCTTCTATGTGAGCCAGGACCTCTCCAGCTCACAGATTCACCCCAAGTCATGAGTTCTGTTGCTCATTAGTCAACCCAAACCAAAGTATGGCTATGGGTCAAGTGCATCCACCATAAGCTTCCAGGGAACCTGTTTCAAAGTCCTCCCCAATAAATTAAAAACCCTGATTGGAAAAGGCAATAGTCCTCCACTCACTAGATGTATCCTGTCTCTCCCCAGTAGTCCTAATTCCTCAGAGAGTGTGCTACAGTCAGAAAAGCCAAGATCTTGTCTGAAATATCGTGCAGCCAACCAGGCACTGATTCACAGGATCCATCTGCTCATAGTTCTTCCTTTTGACAGAATATAGGAGTTCCCCAAGCTGCCACATTGCATGATTTACAGCCTAAGAACTCCCTCTACAGTATCACTGATATTAAAGAAGGTGAACATTAAGGCATGAGTCTGAATTCAGATGAATCTCAGCAATTTCTCTTCAACATCCCTGATCTGAGTTTCTGACAAGCAGTAAACCTCACAATACAGGAAATCTGTTTGGGAGACAAATGCTGATCCCTGTGGAAGAGTGTCTGCCACTACTGTCATTTGCTGCTTCTTCTTGGGTCCAGTACATGGATCAAGGCGAGCTAGTCCAAATGCCGTCCCTGAGAAAACTTTTTCTTCCCTATAGGATTTCCTAGCCCTATACTTGTTTTAAAAATATATATATAGAAGAGAAGTAAGAAATATTTTCCTTTTTGCCAGAAGTCACAATTTTCCATGACATCCCATTTTAGGAGATTCAATCCTTCACTTGTTTAGTGCAGCCTTTAGATGTCCATGCTTTTGTACAGTGTGACACTCTCTTCTCACTGGGAGAAGCACCAGGCATGGCCCACAACCTGAGACCAGGGAGTCACCTCTGATGCATTGTACAGTTGCTGCAGCCAGGCCAGGGATTGTTTGCTGTGGCACAGAACTGCTCTAGTCATGTCCTCTCTGTCAGTCCCCTGAAGCCTCAGGCACCACCACTCTGTTCACTTTCACACAAGCCATTAAGAACTAAGTCCCTCTTTGGCAGCCCTGTTTGCTGAACTCACTATATCTGACTAATTCAAGAACTATTTTAAAATTTTATGTTGGAGTCTTCACTTTTGGCCTTCATATATGCTTGTGGTGTGTTGGCCTTGGATGGTTGTCAGCTGCTCACCAAGCTGCACTATCAGTCCCCCTCTATCAACAGCACAGAGGGGGTAACAAAAGGCTTGTGGATAGAAATAAGGACAAGAAGATTACTTATCAAGTACTCCCATGGGCAAAACAGTCTCAGCTTGGGGAAACTAACTTTATTTAATACCATTTGCTTGTAAGAAAGTAGGAAAGTGAGGAGAACAAAAAGAAAAAAAACAAACCAAAAAAAAACCCCAAAACAACAAAACCAAAATACTTTCCTCTCAACTCTCCCTCCCAGTTTCAACTTCCCTCTTAACTCTTCTATCTCCTCTCAACCTGAGCAGTGCACAGGGATGGGAAAGGGAGCTTGTGATCAGTAACACATTGCTGCTCCTTCCTTTTTCATGTTCTTGCCCCACTACACGGGGCCACATGTCCTGACAAAAGCCTGCTGCTGTGCAGGCTACTTTTCTTGAGCGACAGTTCCTGCCAGGCACCTGCTCCCGGGTGGGCTCTCCCCAGGGTCACAGCTTCCCTCAGGAAACATATGACTGCTGTTCTGTGGGGTCCTTCATGCTCTTCAGGGTGGATATCTGCTTCACCACAGTTCGCCATGTGCTGCAGGGCAATCTCTGCTCCGGCATCTGGAGCACCTCCTCCCTCTCCTTCTTCACTGACATTTGTGTCTGCAGGGCTGTGCCGTACAGTCTCACTCCTCTCTCACAGATGCTGCACAGTACTTTTTCTTTTACGCTTTCTTAAATATGTTATCACAGAGGCACTACCAACACCACTGATTTCTTCAGAATTGATCAGCAATGGGTCTGTTGGAGCCAACTGAAAGAAGCTTTGTCCAATAGAGGAGCAGCTTGTGTCATCTTATAGAAATGATCCTGTAGTCCCTCTGCTACTAACCACCTTCCAGGTAAACAATGTGCTAAATACTCATTTATCTTTCAGATACCACATATGGACTAGTGCCATCTCATTCACCTCAAAACAAGGAGTTCAAACCAGAAAAATAGACACTAATTAAAATAAGAATTTTACCTGAAATTAAATATGAATACTGTACAGGACAGCAAGCATGTCAGCTACTGATGGGTTTCATCAGCTATGCATACTGCCTTAGAGTACCAAGGAGAAACACCAGCACTATGAGATGTTCACTAAAGTGACAAAAGTTGCAAACATAGAAAATTTTGCAAAGTAATACTGAAACCTCCAGCTGTAGGGAAGATGAGAAACAAGACGCATAAACTAGCAAAAAGTTGAAAGGTTCCATTTCAGTATCTTTAAAGTAGTTTGGCATACATCAGAAGTTTACTACTTCACACCTGTAGAAAAATATATCAAAATGAATCTTTTTTTTTTTTTTCTTATTTTCATTGTGGACAGGAAAAGCCCACTCTGCCTAAGACACAGTTATCACGCTCTCCAAAATGATTTGGATACTTGGCATATGGGAGAAGATGAAAGGCTTGGAAGGATAATGTTTGTTGTATATTGATACAAATTACATAAAGGTAGGAAGGGGAAAGTTCAGACTTATGGCAACTGTCTTCTCAAGTAATCATTATGCATCATGGAGACCTGTTTTCATGGAGATACTTTAACATCTGCCTGCTGATGAGAAGTTGTGAAGGAATTCGATTTTACTTTCCTTGTACATAGAGCTTTTGTGTAATGTACTAAATTTTCTTCACCTCCAACCACAAGTTTTCACTTTTGCCCTTCCAGTTCTCTCCTCCAGCTCACTGAGGTGGGAGTAAATAAGCAGCTGTGTGATGCTTAGCTGCCTGCCAGCGTTAATCCACAACGACTTCTTAGTTGACTGCATTATGCTTTGAAAATTTGGAATGCTCATGTCTTGCACAAACTAGAACAGAGATTTACTTTCCTCCAGCTTCTCAGTGGGATAAAATACAAACAGCTATCTATATTGCACACAAAGACAATCAATTTGATATTCACTATTAGGAATTTTCTGCATCCAAAATTGAGAACATCCCATGCAAATCTAATTATCACAGTGATTCATATTATGAATGAAGAACTTAAAGTATTAGGCAGCAAGATGCATTTTCCTCTGGAATATGATTACAGCACTGAATTTCATACATGGAACGTATTGTTGCATATTAGTAACTCTTGCAAAATCCTGCAGAATAATTTCCTTCTCATCTCTCCCTGTTCATTTTTATTTATATTTCAATATGTCACAGGAGGTATATTCCCAATTTTATGGCATCAGCTTTCGAGGTAGGGTAATGTATGTGGAAATTACAAAGTAAAACAGGGTCCAGGCCTTGAGACTTACACAAAAAAAAAAGGAATTAATACTCTCTGAGACTTCTAAAGTGTTTAGAAATATCATTCTGATTTGTTCTATCCCTTATGCAATGTTTTTCTCTACAACAACCTATTATTATGTCCTCTGATATCCTAACTCTGATAAAAACCACATTAAAATCTAACATTCTATGGAAGCATGGAATTGACATCAAATGTACATAAATTATAGTTTTTAAATCAACATCTAAACTATACTGTTTTAATAACAATTAAAACAATCAATCCAAAGACCATAAAAAAAAACTTTATGTGGAAATGGAAGATACCCTACCCATTTAATTTATTGGTACTGTACACAACACTGTCATTTTGAAAAAGAGAAGACAGTAGGAGTATAGAAATTTCATATTAAAAAGTGCTAAACAGTTGTTATTTAGCAATGAGGCTATAAGTTCTTCATTCAGCAATTAAATTCCTTTTTTTTTTTTACAGTAAGAATTCCTTATTTTGAAATACATCAGAAAACAGTGCATGATTACCAAAATTTTGAGACCTTCTCTAAAGATTTCCAGATTCTTCAGCTCCACTTTCCTGTGGTGCATGTGGGGCTCCTCTAGTATCCAACAAAGACCCATTCTCTGAATGGCTTTCAATAGAAGGATTGTGAGGTAAAGCATGGTCTTTATTTCACAAAAATGCCTACTGCACAGCACTAGCATATTATTTACACCAGAGATTATTAATCTAAATTTCTTTCTGTACTTTTATTTTTATTTATTAAAAAAGCTTTTTAATGTAAGCCTGTTAAAGTATGATTTCTGTTATTGCTGGATCACATTCTTCATGTGATAGAGGAATGAGCTAAATGTTTTTTTATACATGAAGAATATTGTCCATTTGCCATTTAATTATTTCTCATTTCTGTACCCTTGTTTTCATTTTAAAATCTTCCTGCACTCTGAAATTGACACTCAGTTATAAGACTTCTAGATAATATATCTAATCCATAATAATGGATTAGATATCACACTAGTATCAAAAGCATTCGGAGAAAGAGATTCTAATCAGACATTTCACCAAAGTCAGAAAAAAAAACCAAAAAAACCCCAGAGAATCTTGTTATCAAAGACTGTTGAACATTAGGTTCTTATTCAGGTTTCAGTGTGAACACTGTGAACTTCTGAGTTTAGGAAATCACACCTACCTTTATGGAATAAGTCGCTCTGCTAAGATGGGAGACGAAGTTTACTCAGAATTGTTTCACTTACCTTTAGGATGAAACTTCACGTAGTTTGAGCCATCTTGATGGTTCCCACTGATCATCACTCCTGAATATATGCTGGTTTCCTCTTTCATATCAACTCCAATTCTGAATCAGGTATGTCAAAGAGACAGAAATACAGTCATTAATTTATGGCAAAGGCGGCAATCTGAAACAGCTTTACTCTGTGAATGGATTTGAATTGATGCTGAAACAAAGAAATGAAAAAGACAATATACACCTCATAAACACCTATTAGACTAATGTATTGAACATGTGATTTTACTCTTGCAGAGGTGATGTTTACATCTCAATTTTTAAACAATTTAAATTACTGCTCCAATAAAATTTTAAGGAACTCCTAGATATTTTAGAGAACTTAGAAATTAGTTTAGATCACTTCTATTGCAATTGAGAAGATAAAAATTGTACTAATAATACCTGTAAGGGTGGCTTGACCTAGAAATGTTTATTTAGATCTTCCACAAAGACAGAGAATATGTGTGATCTTATCTGTGATCCTATATTTTAAGTATTAAAAATCCTTATTTATGCTTCATAGGTCCAGAATTCTCTCCATCCACAATTTTACACAACCAAACCAAAGAATTCTAGTTTGTATTTAAATTAAAATTTGTATTAAATTGTGCCTCACAAAAGCCCACACCCAGCCAAACCTGGAACTACTAATATTTGCAGTATCTGAACATGTTTACATTTCTAGAAAATCCCTTGGAAAGTTCAGTTACAGCAGTAAAGTGCACAAGTATTGACACACTGGTGGCAAAGGTTCCCAAAGGCTAGAAGGAACAAGCTAAGATGACAAGGTAGTGACAGCTAAGTGAAAAGGAGCTCAGATCTAAAACAGAGATACCTGTTGATCTGCTAAGGAAACTGAAGTGAATACACTGGTAAATTCTGATGAGCTTTCCTTCAAGTCTGGCTGCATTTGTTCTAATATTTTTTTATGCTCCTTTACTTCCTGAAGATAATTATATGAATTTTTTTACTTGAATTAAGTCTCGTTAAATGTTGTTTTAAGAGGGCTCAATAGAACACTCACAGTAGAAAGGCACAGCACAAGGTGCACTAAATTTTTACTTGGCACTTAATGATACTGTTTTTAGCATATAGACCTAAATAAAATGAGGTTAAAGGCTAAAAAGGCCTACATGTACCAATGTACCTGCAGTTAATTTGTGTCAGTGAGTTATTCAGTTGCAAAGGAACATGAAAATGTAGTTATATATTATGTAGAATGAAATATTTTTCCATATGGGGTTGGCAGTTTAAAGGAACTAAAGATATCCATGCCTTCTGAAAATTATTCATTATTTCTCAAATAATTAGTTTTTATCAAAGACAAGAAAATTCAAACTTAAACACCGATGTCCTGTATAAAACATTCAGCTTTTTTTTTCTCCTAAGTAAGTTAAATGTTGGTCAAACCAAGATTGCTGAGAGTTCAACACTGTAAAGAAATTTACTGATTTGGTTTTGGCTTTTCTCTGGGAAAAACCTTTCAGATTTTGAATAATTTGATTATGATCTCATAATGGGACATGGTGCAAAAATACTCATTACTCTCTTAGGGATGTTAATGGCTTCTGATTTTGGAAAGAAAACTTTCTAGAAAAGATAACTATGTTATTTTATGTTCTAAGCAAAACATATTATGCAGCTTTTACCATCAACAATGAAGTCATACAATTAGAATGTAGATACATACTTTATTCACTTGATTCACAGCAAAATGTTTTAGTTTTGAAAATGTTATGATTTTACTGTAGACATTATATTTGAAAGAAGCTAGTTCCTGAAAAATAAAAAGTGTTTTGAAACACAAAATATGAACTTTAAGCACAAAAAAACCCTTTAATTTTGGTAAAAAAAGATACTGACAAAAGTTTTTTTTAAATTACTTGTAAAGGTCACAGAACAAAACCAGAGTAGAATTGGAGTACAAATCATTGTTTCTAGCTCTCAGAATCCATAGTGTCTATGCATAATGTTTTTTCCCTTTGATCTAAACGAAAAAGCAAGAATGCTTGAAAGGTGGGTCAACTCTGTTGAAGACAGAAAAGGAAGTAGATTTGATCAAATGGACATTCCTCTTGAACACAAAGTTTCTTGTAGGGAATTAACAGGCCTTTGGATTTCTTCTCAGAGCAGGAGGAGTGTGGCCTTGGCCAGATTCTGTGTGCTCGTAAAGATAAACAGCAGGACCTGTGAGAACGCAGGTGCAGCTGAAGACAAGCTGCACAGAGACAGTAGCTTTGTAGCCGTGGCCAATGAGTGATTGTTTATGTGTGTGAGCACCAGTAATGTTAATGCACGTACACTCAGAGAATGCTATAATTGTAGAAACACAATTAATAAACTGAGCTTTGTAGTTAATCCATATTGGATCGTCTCACTGCTCCATAAGGCCGCGTCCAACAGTTTCTCTGAGAAACTTAATAAAATTGCCCATGCAGGAGAAATGCATATGCTGGACCATGAAGGAATGTGAATGCAGTGAGGAAGAAGGAGAAATATATATAGTTGGACGTGTTAAAAATTAATGAGGACTACAAAAACTGTAGCTGACATAGGGAAAGAAAACCTGCAAGATTAGAGGAGGATGACAATAAAACCAGATCACAAAAAGAGTAAATAATCTGCAAATCTTCTTTTGAAGATGGTGATCAACAAATCCAATCATTCACATAAATGTGAGTATTACACGATTAAATTAAATTACAGTACTGTATTATGACGAAGTATTTAATAACGTGGTTACAAGATGTGACAAATTTAAAAAGAAATGCCTGCAATGATAATCCAAATGAAAGTAGGTTTTGCAAAAAAAGATTTAAAAGAGTGCAACTAGGGATGTCAAAAAAAAAAGAGTTTAATACAATGATCATAAATTGAAATACTCTGCCTAAACTGATTGGTTATTCTAAGGAGAATTCTTAAAGCTACCGTTAATACTAAAATTTGTCAGGATTTGTAATCAAAATGAACAAATTAAGCAAGTTACTTTGATCAGTTCAAATCACAAATCAAATATGATCTGCAAATTAAGTCATAAATAAATAAAAAGAAAATAAACATATATAAAGCGTTAAAGAAACATTTGGATGATACTATCAGGCACGTGGTGTGACTTTTCAGAATGATGCTAGGCAGAGATAGGAGTTGGAATTGATGATCTTTGTTGGTCCCTTCCAACTCAGCATATTGTGCGATCTTTTATATTTGTTTATCATTTAAATATCTGCATATAATGCAATTCAAAATAAATCGAACCTATTTTGACTTGGTCATCAGAAATAAAAGGCAGGTACAGATTCAAAATTAAGCTGATGACATGGATTTATCTTAATCAGGAAAAAATAATTTTTCTCATCTAGTTCCACATAAAGCATTAATGCCGATTTGCCAAATTGCATCAAAATCTATAAGCGGCCAAAAAAACCACAAACCCACAACAAAAAAACCCAAAAAAACCCAAAAATACCCAAAACCAAAATAAAAAAAAAAAACAAACCACCAAACCAGAATAAAGAGATCAAAGGAAATAAGACCCTGTAAAGAGTTAATATATATGTGACTAAAGATCTTCTGAAAAACTTTAAAAAAAAAACCCTTGCATATTAATTTTTAAAGCAAGTATTTAGATGTAGTATGCACAGATTTCAGTCATACAGTGAAGTTTAATTTAGATAAAAGATCTCAGAAATTACTATCATAAGTTTATTTCTTGATGAGGAATTTTTGATAAAAGGAACTGTTAGGAAAAATGGCAAGTTATTGTTTTGTATTTTAAGGATGTGCTGATGAGGAATAAGAGGAACTTAAGCACAGCCTTATTTAATAAGCTCATTTATGTTCTGGAAGATTTACAGGACACTGCATGAATATGATTCATAGGTGATGGTGTAATAAAAGGTAAAACACTTACAAGAAAGATATATTAACACTTCCAGAGAGATTAGACATATGACCATAGATCGCTTATGTAAGTATTATCAAGTAAGAAGTACCAAACTAATGCATTCTAGACCTCACAAAATTAAATATGTGGGGATTAGGGAGACATACCGGTGGTGGCAAAAGAACAGAAGTGCTGAAAAACCAAGAGACGAAGCGACTACGGCAGTCTGAAGAGGATTGGGGATCGTAGACAGACATCGGGAAGAAGACTCACCGGCTAATTAGTTAGTTATAAGGTAGTTTATTGTTGTATTAGATTAGGAATAGAATAGGTATTAGTACGAATGTTCTGATTGGTTTGTACCCCAGTTATCTCCCTGGTTACACACTCCCATTGGTTATAAAACTCCCGGGTTCAGGTAGGGCTCCCATTGGTCACTGGTCGCCCTTGGCAATGGCACATAGCCCCTCTCCAAATAGGGCTGACCACTCCCTTAGTACCTCCCATATCCACTCCCCTTAGGCAGAGCTCTTATCCCTTGCCCTATTGCGCGGCAGACCCTCCTTGTCAGTCCCTCAGATCGGCCCCTTTTTCCAGGTCCTTCTATCCCAGCACTATATAAGCAGAGTTCTCAGTTGAATAAATTGCTGTCAGCCATTTTTATCTCACCCTGTGTTGAGTCTTCCTTTCCCTGCTCACCCTAACGGGTCTGCGACGTGCATAAATACTCTTTATTAAAGAATAAAATTAAAGAAAATATTGAAGAAATGATTTAAGAACGTAGAACGAATATTCTGGCCATGATTTTTTTCAAAAAAAACCCCCAAAACATTAAGGAAAAAGTGTTGACAATGAGATCTGTGGAGTGTGAAGTACATTCCCAGGTGACATGATAGACATTCCATCACTTGAAATGTTTCAGAGTAGGCTAGAAAGAATAGTAATGAATGCACAAAAAAAGTAAAATTATTAATTGTGAGGTAAAATGACTTAAGTCATTAAGGTTTTTTTAAGCTCTGATTGAAGTGACTATGAATTACTGATATGAAAACCAATTAACTGAATGATTTGTACTTCCTTTTCAGTCTCATCTTTATCTGTTATACCATTAGTCAGGATAATGCTTTCTTTTCTTCTGTCAATTAACAATACGACGTTTACTACTTTTAAAAAAGAGGGCTCAAAAATTTCTCTCATTTATCTACAGATATGCAAGATGTCAAAGTCTCAAGATAGCATCATTAAAATGTGAATTTACTCTCTTATCAGAAAGCCACTATTGTGTAACATCTTGAAAGCTAGAAGCTTTGTTAAGCATATAGAATCACAGCTTGTCAGAACCACCAGCTACCAGCTGGGACATGAAGGAGATAAAAAAAGAAAAGAAAACACACAATATGTATATTTTACCCCTACTCAGAAGTGCTTTTCGGATGATAGTTTTGATTTTGAGTTATATTTGCTTAGCTTCAATTGAAAAGAAGTTTTTTTATGAAATCAATTAAATTTTCACAGTTATGAAAAAGTTTCTTTTGGGGTTGAATAACTGATGTGTTGTTTACTTAAAGACTGCAAATATATCAGAAAATATTTTATCCGTATCAGAAAATCAAACAACTTGCCAAACTTAAATCACCATAGACTTAAGACTAAGAAGTTTGAGAAACAATTTTTAGAAAGGACTGAAACATAACAATCTTAGCATAAGACGGTCAGGGAAAACCCAAAGGACAAAACTCTAGAACTACCCTCCTTTCTATAATGTAACATGAAAACAGCACAAAAAATCTCAGCAAAAGGCTGCCAGATGTAGGTCTTTATTGTTATTGAACAATAGGGAAATAACTATCTTTCCTGACATGTGCAATCCCTGAATGTGAAGTAATATTTATTTATTCTTGTAAAGTGGCAGCATAACACTATTTTAAATAGCAATTATTACTCAAAATATTTTACATATGACAAGTACTGTATGATTTAGAGTTTTAGTGAACTAAGTGATTAATTGGATTGTCAAGTAAGCACTTTATGCTGCATAAACTCAGGACATTGGCTGGCTGTAGTAATGCTAGTCCACTGTTCATTATGTGGAAAATATGGAATAAAAGTGAACAACATGTTTTTTCAGCAATTACAGTATACTTTGATTTTATTCTGGAAAACATTTGGGAAAATACATAACTCACATTTTATATCAAAATCATTAAATATTGGGGACTAATAAGAGTTCAATGAAATGAAGAATTTCTTTCATTTATTTTTAGATTTCATAATATAATAAAAACTCACAGAAAATCCCTTTACTTGACTAAGACATTTTAATATTGAAAGTCAGCCAATATACACAGGTTGCTCAGCATGTCATATATATATACATATGTTTTAAAGTAACATCCAAAGGAATGTGAACAAGAAAACATATAGGTTAAAATTCAGATATTGATTTATAGTCACCAATCCTGCTGCAAAACAGAGGTCCCACAAAACATACAGCCATTCAGGTCTCTGTGGGCCAGAGCCTTTCACTAGTAATGAAGGCTAGTAGTGAGAACAGCTGGGTGAGTTGTGACCAAGTGTATGGTCTGCTCAGCCTGATGACAGAGTTACAGGTGGAAGGAGAAGGAGCATCAGGGAGTCTGAGAGAGATATTGGTGAAATCGTGTTCTGCTTCCCCTGAGGCAGAAACAGGAACAGATACCAGAAAAAAAAGCCAAGATGAAGAGGATCCTGTATCATTTCCCCATAAGGCGAAAGGCTGTAGCTGAAAGGAAAGGAATGAACGGAAATCAGTCCACTCTTAGGGCAACAGGCAAGCCCCTTCTCGCATATGTCACCTTTCCAGGTGTCTGTTTGCACATCTTTCCAACCCACTACTAATTTTCAAACAGCAGCCCACTGACAAAAATATAGCCACACCTGCATCCTTATTTCTTTTATCCTTTTCCTGTAAAAAAATGCATCCCATTATTGTTATTAGCATATATGAAGCAAAGAAACCTAAACCGTTGAGCAGAACACTGACATTCCAATACCGCACTATACTATTACAATGCAATAACGCAATTGGAATAATTAAAATAATTTAGTTACTAGTACTATTAAAAATAAAAAAGTTATAGAGACAGAGATGGATGAGACAATATACTGAACCCAGAGAGAATATTCATCCTCCTTTAAACAAGTTCTAATAATTTTTTATTTCATATATAGGAAAAAAAGAAATAATTGAAGGAAACACTGTAAAATGGAGACACTAAGGAAGGATTAAAGTCTTTGCACATATATCTGATTGTAGGTGGAAAATCAAGTCCCAGAATATCTTTATATAATAATTTCTCTAAGGGTAATTGGAGGGAGACTGTCTACTCCTTTAAGAGTGAGGTACCTTTTTCAATGCATCAAGGGATAATAAAAAAAGTAGGGAATAGCAAACATGAACATACAGGGACACAAACCTGGGAAATAAACAGTAAGTGATGAGAGTGAAACGTGTTCAGTCACACTAATTGGTGAGGGTGTGAGAGATTATCTGATCAGGGACCTGGTCAATTAAGAAATTAATAAAAAAGGGAGAAACCAGAACCAAAATGTATATATGTTGACAAAGCAAAGGTAGAGACAATGACAAGAAACAAAAGTTGCCACTTACACTAGTTGATAACCTATTAAGAAAATACAGATGCTAACACCAGGAATTCCATACTAGACTTTGCAGTTGATATTCTGAACTTCGAGGGGTGCAGGAATCACTAAAACTATCCAGCCCCTGAGGGAATGTGCTGGGAAAAGGTGAAACAGGGAGGAACAAAATGAGGTTAGACAGCAAAGGATGTAAAATGGGAAGGTCACATATAAAACAGGGATTGTCAGTATGCCTGTCTGGCTGAACCTTGCACCTGATCATTGCAGTCTTGTCCTATCTACTTGTATCTTCTGATTAAATCTATTATTATCACCTCTTTGTGTAATATCACTCTCTATTCCATGTGTATGTGTGCTGCAAGAACAGTTGCCAGTAGTGGATATGCAAGGAGCAAACAGGAGAGCTCATAGTATTCTTCCCATAGTTTAAAAATCCATATAAAATATCTGTTCTTATTTGGATTAACCACTCCCTGGTGGAGGAGAATAATAAAAGTCAATCTCTAAGTAAATGCATCATCAAAATGATGCATTTAAATTTATCCATGAAAATATCAATATTCCCACCCTTGAAAAGCATGCTTAGAAGGGAGTCTCTCAAAGAAAAGTCATTTTGTTTTGACAACTGGCTGAATGCAGGTGAAAATGAGACAAGATGCAAATTACAAATAACCTTGCGAATGAAATCTGACAGTTCATTTATCTGTCACTTCTGATCATTTTATAAGTTTATTGTAAATATTCAGTGTTTCAGTTGCAATTTATAACAATCACAGGCAATGGATAGAACCAAAGGAAAAAGTATTTGACTTCCTATATATTTGAGACTAAAACAGAATAAATAAAATACTGGGACTTTTCCCAAAACATGTGTACCAGGCTAGTGCTCTTGTCACTTAGAAAAACACATTTTATAAATACATTGCTAAACAGCTTAAGAGTGATCAATATTTATAGAGAGAGGGTTATGTCAATATTACAGGGCATAGATATCATTCAGCAGGTATTCATAGCATCCAACCATATAGTAATCATACTTTTAGAATATATGGGCACATGCAAATAAATGCATATATTATCTAGGTCAAAATCTAATCAAAGATGATTAGATAATCATTAAACAGTTCTCAGTTAATCATATGGTTTATATCTCTTACCTCCAGTAAACATCAGTGATTTCTATGTATAGTGATTTTTTTTTTTAATACACCATTGGGGGGGGAAAAAAAATAAGTAGTAGACTTGTACATCACCAAATATCAGACAGCTTATTTGGATTAACAGTGTGTTTTGTTAAGAGTCATATTTAAAGACTCACTTAAGGTATGATGCTGGTGTAGTGTTGCTCTTCTTTTGAGGACTGAAATTCCTGTTTCAAAAGTGGTATTTTTGCACATAGATGAACCATTTCTGAAATGCATGTTTTTCCATGTGATTTAAATATTGACTAATTAAATTGAACATAATTCATTCTGTAATATAATCTACTTATTACTATCATTGGAAGAGTAAACAGAATTCCTTGTTCTTTCTACCAATTTAAAATAAATAAAGCAATAAATAACACCATTCTATCTGGCGACAGAAGTATTCATCGACTCATAAAAGCATTTAACAAAGTAAGCAACAATTTTAATAAATAGTGTAGTGAAGGAAGGAAAATCATTAGCAAATTCCTAATCTTTATTCTGATTGTAATTATTGCAATGTTTTAATGATGTATTAAAAACAAGAAAATTAAAAGTGCATTTTTTTGGTAATGTTAACTTCCGTTTAATAAATGACTGTTGCTGTCATTGCATAAAAATGTGTTCATTATACTGTAAAATATGAGGAATCATAAGTGAAGATAAAACAATGCCTTTTGTACAGTTTTGATAAACTTTCCCTTATTATTATGGAAACTTTTCCTCTCCAGTTTGAAAATAAAGGGCACATCCCAGTCCATAAACACTCTTTTCATTCATTCTTCTGCTTTTGCCTTTGACAGAAGCGGAATGATGGAACAAGGTCTCCAGTAAGAGACACAGAGATCCTTTTTACAAGATATTTTTATTAAGAGGAGATAAATAGGCTACAATAAGACATGAATTCAGTGTTCCTAATAAAATCTGTGTATGTTTTAAAAGGTACCAGATTCTTTTTATTACATTTTAAATACATATATAAAGAAATATATCCAGTACAAAACCTACTTTCTTTTTTTTAACTGTATTTATATGAATTAGTTTTGTTAGAACGCTTTTTTAAAATCCAGTGGACAGGAAAGGAATCAAAATGCTTCTGCTGAAACAGTAATTCAATTATCTTACATCCAAGACTTGTGAGAACTATATACCAAGAGTCATTTGCACCAAAAGTTCATGCCAGTATTCACTGTACCTCGTATATAGATAGTTTTATGCTTTTCTGTCTTTTCACTGTAAACATGAAGGGAATTTTCTTCATGAACCACTGGGCATTTCCTTCAATTGCTCCAGATTATATAACAAACAAAAAAAAGTCTATGTTTGTCTCACATGAAAAACATAACAAACGTAGGTTCTTATTCTAATCTTCATTTGGAACTGTTTGGTTTACTCCGGAGTAAGTAAAATGAGTATGAGTTTGAAAAATTTCTGGAAGACCTATAATTTTGAACAGATGTGAAAAACTCTGTACATGTTTCTTACAAATGAAAAGAAAACCCCGACACTCCTCACCCTCAAAATCACACATATGGAGATGTCAGCTGTTGCAATATTAGAAATTAAAGTAAGTAATAAAGTATTGAACAAAATATATCTGTATACAAGATTATGGAAATTGTGGTTTCCAAAAAAATATATATGTTACAATTTCTTGATTTTCCTTTGAATATTCTTTTCATTCTGAGTTGCAGCTGTAAATTATGCCATAATTGCAAATCATGTCACAGTTATCCTTATAAAGAATTAGCATTATCTACCTGAGGAGATGTCCTTGTGAGGAAAAACATAATGCAGCAATATTATTTTAATAAAAATAATTTTGAGAAGAATAATACACCATGAATCTTCTCAGTCTTTCCTGTAATTTTCTAACCTATCATTCACATTTACTTTAGTGCACAATTCTTTTCTCATAAGACCACTTAGTCATTCACATTCATTTAGAACAAATTGTATAACTTTCAGATAAAGTTCACACATCATGTAACAATGTCCAGACATTTCTTGTCATTGTTGCAGTTCTTGGATGTGATAATTTGATTCAGAATGCAACTCTGTGCATCAGTACACCAAAACTAATCCATTGTGAATGTATGTATTATGATTGTAAGGCAATTCTTTCTTAGACCACAGAAAAGTGACGTATTAAGATTGGACTCATACAATAACTGACACCTTAGTTACCATAGTCTGTGTTTTCTGTGTACAAAAATTGTTGCCTATGCTTACTAACATCTATTATTTATTAGTATTATGGAAATTAATGTGGGTTTTTTTAATATATTTTAATTCTGCAGATGACAAACTAATGATTGTGATATTAAAATATAAGGAAAGCTAAGTTCAATAACTTTCTAAGACTATCTTTACACTTTATTTTATAAAATATTTACTGATGTCTTCATTCTGTTGTGTTATATACTTGCAGAAAAAAATCATGAGCCAGGATAGTTAATGCTGAACTAGTTTATCACTGAATCCTGCAAGTAAATATTGGTTACATTACATATATCATAAGGAAAAATAGATTTGAAAGAATTTAACATCTTTGTGAAATTCTGAAATTCTGTTTTTGTGAAACAGCTCATCAGGATGCAAATTCATGCCACTTTTGTTTCGCAGATTATTTGTAATGAGAACTGTGAATCTTGAGTCACTAAATAGCTTGTCATTTTTTAAACTGCAAAGCAAAGCTGAACTAATTTTCTTTTTTAATCAACGAAGTGTTTCCATAGCTTCAGCTACTAACTCTGAGATTATAAATCTCCTATGTCTCCCTGCCATGAATCTCTCTACCTACACTGTGATCTCACAGGTGCCTTGCTGTTTCCTCAAGTGAAAGGTGTTAGACATAATTTTATGTACTTGCTCCACTCTACTGACACTGCTACAGTATTCGGTACTGTAATTCACAGCCTTAAAGTCATTCCCAGCTTGACTTCTCTCTACCCAAAGCCCTGTTATATTTTGTGTTTGGCAAATTCGTCCCTCTCTGATTGATAATCTGGTCCTCACCCCATGGATTTTACTCTTGCAAATATATTTGCCTTCTTGAGTGGCTCACGTGCCCCATTTGAAAACACAGGCAGTCTGGAGCTTCAACTGTTTGTGTGTCTCTGAAAACAAAATAGGATATTTCTGCACTTGTGTAGCTGTAGGAGGACAAAGATCATTAAGCAAGCTAACAAGAAGAAATAATAAAGACCCTTCTACAATTTTTGCTTGCCTTGCAGACTTGGCTATGAAGAAGCCACTGGCCGATATCTTTGAGGCTGGGATTTGAAATCTACTAGAAGTCCTGTACTAGAAATTAATGTTCCATCATGATAGTGGTGCAGCTGCTACAAATTTGTATTACATAACACCTTGAAAAAAACCCAAACCAACACAGCAGTTCAGATGGTGTATGTTTATTTTATATGTGATCCTTGAACAGTATGGATTATGATATTCAAAAACAAAACAAACAACCAACAACTAAACTTTTTAAAAAAGGTAATTTTTCTTTTGTTTGAATTCATGAGTAAGTTAAGTTTGTTCACCATTATAAATTTATTTACACATAGGATTTTTAGTTTAATTGCATGCTCAGCAACTAAGGAAATCCACTGCTTTTGGAACAGGAACAGGGGACAAAAGGAAAACTGGTCTGTTCTATAGTTACAATGAATTAATTGTTCTTGAAACCATTAGAAGTGAATGATTAAGGAATTGAGGAAAAGATCACAGTAGACAGAGACAAGAAAGGAATTGCCATTGCAGTGACAAAATTTTTTATTTCTTTGTAATTTATTAATCAAATCAACAGGGTGCAATATGTGAAATAGATCAATTCTATAGGAAAGTTGTGTATAAACATGGAGTTGTGCAAAATTATGTTCTGAATTAGCATCACAAATTAAAAACTAAAGAAAACAGAAATCAAAATTACAAGGACTTATTTAAATAATTTGTGGAAATTTACTGTGAAAAAGAGCTATCTAGAACATATAATAAGCAGTTAATTACATGAAGAATTTTAAAAAAAGCTTTCAAAATTATTGTTTCATTAAACAGAAGTATTAATATTTAAAAAAAAAAAACAGAGGCTAAGAAGAAAAAAAACAAACAAGCAAACTAAACCAAAACGCAAGTAAACTCATCCATTTAGAATACAATTTTAGAACTGAAACAAAAACAAAAGATAAGATATTCTGAACCCCAAAATGTGAAGACCTGTATATCTATATGACGTGAGAGAATTTGGTGTCATAAAAAATGGCATTAGTAAAGAAACATTAAGTAACAGGCTGGTGAAGTAACCAAGGTTTTTAAGGCTGAAAGAGTGATTAAAAACATCTCTACGAACTTGATTCTGCAAAGATAATGGGAACAAGGAACATGTTGCCACATAAGAATTTCATGTGATGTTACATTATGTGGGAAACAATGCTGAAAAAATGCAGTTTAAAATAAAATAGAATTATTAGATACAGGCAACTCCTTTCTGAAGGTAAATACTAGGCTGAAAAAGAAGTAAATTCTCAAAATGGCTGTCTTCAGTCTTTCTAAGATACTATATCCCTTTAAGATACTTTTGTTTTCTGTAGAAATGAAAAATACACATCATAAGGAGAAATTTGTCAAAATTTACAACTTAAGATACACTGCTTGAAGACCATATTGCTATGGCTTTTTTTTAATAATCTGAACAATAGCATGAAACTGATTAGTTTAAGGTGCTAAAGCCAAAAATTAAATGCTCCAGCATCACAGAGATGACCAACGTTATAGAAATGTTTCTATGTTAAAAATTCTATTGTTCTCCATAACAGTAAGCTGCAAGCAAATTTTCCAGAGTAAAAAGATGTGGTTTTCAATGAACACGTAAATCACAAGTTGTCCATCCCAACTGGCCATATTTAAAGAAATATTATATTTCTGTAAGGTTGTGATAAATTTTTGTACAAGTTAATTATTTAATAATTTTCTATAATTTTCCTAAAAAAAAAAAAAAACAAAAAAAACCCATGAAAAAGGTGAATATATATGTGTGACTATGAGACTGAAAATGAGAGCGACTTCTGTTGAAATGTGAATATTTAGTAGGGGAAAAGACTGGCACTGTGCAGTTTGTTAGAAGAAAAATGTTGTTACACAGAGTGCATCTATTTCAGAGTCCTAGTTCAGATTAGAAGGACTGGAAATGAATTTTCCATGAAACTGAACTACAAGGGCAAATAAAGTGTTCCAAACAGTGGTGACCTGCAGTTTTAATCTAAGGTAAGGCTACTCCAGAGGAATTTCTATGCCTTAGTAAATGTCTATGTCTATATATACGTACATGTGTATGCATAGTATATATATACATACACAGACTATACATATACATATATATAGTTTGGATGTTGGTCCTTAGACCGTTTCATTCCATGCGGTCCTTTCTATCAGGCTATCAGGCTTAAATTTCCTTTTTAGCAAATTTTAATGTCCGGAAATAAAAGGCTGTTGAATAATTTTCCCCTGTATTTTTGCATCAGAGTTTACTTATTACCATAATATTTTCAGCCAAGATAATGTTGAGTTTCTGGACGCTTTAAAATACAATACAGTGGTACTGATATTTTATGAATAGTCAGTGCAACTTTATATGAATATTGGAGTAGATTAATCAAAAAAACTAAGTGTAGTCAGGAGGTTATGGGGAGTTCCTTTGATGCCTCATTTAAAGACTAATTTCAACCCTAAATTTCTTGAAACGCTTTTTTTTTTCTTTTTTTTTTCCAGAGTTCTTTCGGATGATTAAAATGTTGCAGTGTTTTCTGCATTTAAAAAGTCTGCTACTGTGTCTTCATGTTCCTGCTACATTTGTGTCCTGTCCCATCGGACAGTTCTGGTACAATGTGATTGTTAATAATATTACTGCCCAAATACAAATCTCCAAAATGTGGATATACTTTCCAATTATTTCTCAAAATTTTAAAATCTTTCACCTGTGCTCTAAACAGGGCCTGCCAGTCTTCCAGCTTCTCCACAGATGCTTGTATGTCCTCTTAAAAATGCAAGAACATAAAGTGTGAGAAGTTCAAAACTTCTGTCTTGAAGACAATAAATCAGTCCTATTGAAAAGGTGTATGGTAACTCTAAGAAAACAAAGTGACACAAAACCCTATCACAGTCCTAAAGGCACCTCAAAGCTTTCTTAAGAGGCAAAGAATCTTTTTTCAAATGCAATGAAAAGTGAGATAGAGGAAATATTTTCATTCATCTAACTAATAAGCTATTTTTTACAGCAAAATAAATTTGTAACTGAGATCATCAAGGGAGAAAATGGCAGTAATCCAGACATCCCAGGATAGAAGATTAGAGGAAAATTTCAGATCAGTCTCTGTAATAGATATAGACAAACTATTCACAGGAGGAATAAAACTGGAAAAGTTATTTTCCTTGGTGTGACATTGAGGCTAAAATCTTTTGAGGATAATCAAAGGCAGGAAGACAAGACGAAAGTCTGTAGTTCTGGTTGTGCAAAACCAAACTACTAGTCTGAATTACAGATTAGAAATTACATTTTAGTAAAGCAGAACAATATCAATTATTCAATTTAGCAAAAGAAAAAAAAATCAAAATCAAGAAAGTGTGACAGCTTTTTTTTTTCAAGAGTAAATGAAAGAATTGCATTTACCTCTGAAGAAATTGTACTGATTTCTAATAGACTAATATATTTTAATTTTTAGGGCTTAAAAATCCTCTAGAATTGACAACTATGTTATAACTTAGAGAGATTTGGAAATAATTAAGCAGTGGATACTTACCAATAATTTCATGTCAGTATTCTGTAGCTGGTTCCTTAGGTATCTGGAAACAGGCCAGAGCAGAATGGCCAATCCTATGAGGTCCTCCTGCCGTTTGTAACACTTTTACCAGGGAACCCTAACTGAAGTACATCAGTCCTTTAGAAGTTATGCAGTTTGTGCAGTTTATTGCCAGTCTGCATAAGACATAAGTCCTGTTTATACCTGCTATTTTCTATTAGACAGTTCTGTAGATTCTATATGGTGCTTAGAACACAAAAACCGGAGACTGAATTCAAATTGAAGTCTTGCTTAAAGATTGAAACAATTGCACTCTGCATTAGGAAAAACAAATTCCAGGAATACATGTAGTTAAAACCTCAGGGGAATGACAAGTTGTTTATTCTGTTTTACCCTCTTAGAAATCTGAGTTCTGGTTTAATGTTGATTGATGTCACATTATCGGACATCAATATTGAAATATAAGCAGCACTGATATCAATTAATGCAAATATAGTTGCTTGTGTTATAGAAAACAAATAACACATTCTATGTTAAACAGTACATTTTAGGGATGACAATTTTAGCTTATGACAAAATTCTTAAAACAATCATAAAATAACAAAAGCTGCAAAGAAACAGTTCAGTCAATGGTGCAGTTAAATAATATCGACAGAAACACCAGTGCAACACAGCTGTCAAAAACTGCTATCGTAAGCAGATGGATTAGGGATTGAGTAGGTATGGAATATGTTCCAAATAAAAACACCAATTTATCAGATTCTGACAACACTGAGTCTGCAGAAAATGTTACAAGGGTAGGGAGCCAAGGCTCAAAACAAGAATAAATAATAAGAATAAAATAATGAGAAGTAGAGGAAAGCACTGAGTGGGAGGAGAAAAACGGAGAAAAAATTGTTCACATTAATTTAAGGTCCACTTAAGTACTAGTCAGTATAAAAAAGTATAAGCAAATAACCATTAACACAGAAACATATGAGTAAAAGAAAATGTTTCTCTTCCAAGATATTACAATAAAGCCAATTATATTTTCATTTGAGCTTGGTTTTTTTTGTTTGCTTGAATCAGTTCCATGTGCATAAATAGAGTATGTTTAACTGGGAATTTGATACTTTAAACACAACTTGATGTGTTTTAAAACACAGTTTAAAATTAGTTTCAATTGTTTGAAATACATCCATTTAACTGGGTCTGTTTTATCTTTATTTTTTTTAATAAGAATTAATTTTAAGCATATTTTTAAGGTGAAATATTATATGTAGACATTTTATTTCATCAAATTAAGTAGGTTGGTTTTTTGTTTTCATCAAATTTTTTGATCAGGGTCACAATAAACCATTTCTTCCCCACAGTTTGATAAGTATATGCTTATATATAAATAAAGATTACAGGTACTGCAGCACTTGAAGAAGTCTGCTCTAAAATGGGAAATTTTCTTGAATCAGGCAGAGGAATTCCAGTATTCCTCTCTAGTGGATCAGGATACTTTTCACACATTTTGACAACAAAATATTTAGAAATTTTCTGTATCTTTGAAAACGTGCACTTTTTTTTTTTAATGATGTATTCATGTGCAGAAGAAGACTGCATTAAATAATGTGCTGTCTTTTTCTTATATTTTACTGACAAACTAGTCTAATGCCTGGTATCAACAGGGATATGGATGAAGGTCTTTTTTGTTTCTAAATTTGCTGTACTTCCAGTATCTGAGAAGTCCCTCCAGAACTGGAAGGCCTTGTGCCATGACATAGTTACAATTAAGCACTTTAATCAGAATATTTTGAATAGGCAGAACACACCAAAGATTATCCTTGTTCTTTTAAGCCTCAGCTAGAGTGACACTGAAGAAAGAACAGCTCTTTTTTGCTTGTCCTCCCCAATGGCTGCCTTTTCCACTCCAAACCTAGAGGAGAATAGGCACTATCTGAAATGGAAGAAAAGTCGAAGAAAAGGAAAAAAAAAATCATAGAACACCAATGTAGGCAGTAAACAGATTAAACAGAACTTCTCTGAGTGTAACTGAAGACTGAGAAATTAGTGCATCAGATTGAACAAGCTGAATGAGTCATCCAAGGACTGGTGAAAGACCTGATTAAGCCAGGCTACAGTCAAGGACTCTGTACAAGAAGACTATATAGTCTTGTATTTGATGGATGAAAAGGAGGGGAAAGGAAAAACAGTGTTATGGAAAAAAGGGTTGGCAATGAGCATCTGTCTGATGAGCATATATCATCAACTGTATTGCAGGTGTTTCTGAAAGGTAGACACCCACTCATAGCCTGTGTTTGTGAGATGCATAATACTAAATTATGCAGCACCCATTCCAAATCCATCAAGGGTAGAATAAGGATTCAAGTCGTATCAATAGTCCAAGTCAATGTTTGCATAATTTTATATCAATTGTTAGGAGTCTGGACTTAAAAACAGCAAAATCAGAATCTAAAATTACAGTAAAATTGGTAAACAAATAATCAGAGTCCATCCAATAAAACCTACAGAGCAAGTTGGAAAAAGCAGATCTAAAATAACTGCCATCCTGGCAAAGGACAGGGATTTAAGTGGAAAATGAAAGCAAAATGCATGTCATAATAAAGAAAAAGGGTCAAAATAGATAAAAATTTTAAATGGTTTATTCTGTTATGGGACTGGAAAGGAAGGTGATGCTACATTGTCCATCTTATAGCAAGTGAATTCTCAAATTCTTGTATAAAACCAACACAAGTAAATGGCAAAAAAGATTTGAATGATTAAGACTGAGAGGAGCTGATATGTCATTAAAACTGTCAGACAAAAGCAATGAGTAAAAAAAAGAAGGGAAGAAAATAGCTGTTTAAACAAAGCATGAGATTCTTGCAATTAAAAAGTGGGTATCAACATACACTGAAACTCAGACTTGAAATAGTGATTGTAGTTGGTGATCTGGTGCTAAAGAAATTAAAAATATAGACGATAGCTTAATAAAACTGTCAATATACTGAGTGATTTTACATTTTAAAAGAATAGATTCAGCCTCTTGAGAGAACATGAAAAATCAACTCAGTGCTGTTAACTCCTGCTGATTTGAAATTTTTGCAGTAGTGTACATTACAAGTTTTCTGGTAAAGGTTATGTCTGATACTACCATGTATTTTCCTTTCTTTACTAACTCCTTTCACAAGGCTGTTCTACTCTGAAGTACTAAGAGGCAGTTGACCAGACCCAGAAATCAGCTTCAGTATTTGGAGCTCTGTGATTGGCAGTCTCTCCTTTCTGAAGGATGCAAGAAGGGTTCTGACAATCTGGTAATCAATTCACCAGCTCTTTTTACTGCTCTGAAGCCTTCTTCTGAAAGTTCTGAAGCAAAAGAGCTTTACTGCTCTGGCCCCTGAAATATTAGGCTGATACTTCATATAAGTACACATCTGTATGGTTTTGTTTCCAAATTGAGCCTTTTCATTTAAATTGAGATTGATTGTTTTCCAAATAACTGTCTCTTATTTGTCATAAGGAAGGGCTATATAGAAAGATGATCTAGAATCAGGACACCTTCTTCATCTACCAGTACGTAGGAATCAGGAAGCTTATTCTGCATGAAAATATCAAATTTGTCTCGAAAAGCTTTGAGTTGGGTAGTTTGTTGGGCTTTCGCTCTTTTTTTTTTTTTTTTTTTAAATTTGTCTATTTTTTTCTCCCCAGCAATGCTGCTTAAACTTTTTGGCTTTTGGGTGTTCTTCCCCACAGAAATAAATATTCACCTTTCTGCTTTGTTAGGTAAATCACCTTTGTGACATGCGTAACTTTTAATGCTTCAGAAGTGGAGATGATAAAACATAAGAAATAACTGAAATAAAATTCTGGTAGGCAAAATCATGTAAAAATGTGCATTTTGACTGTAAGATGTGCTTGTGATATTCTCTTAATTTTATTTCTTGGAATGAATGAGAAATTAAACTTTTGCTATTGAAGTACACTTTCATTTTAAAAAATGAAAAATGTGACATGTGAATGTCTTCCCTTCTTCCTCACTACTTGCAGAATGGGCAATTTATTTGAACAACTAAGAAAACATACCAACATAAATCAAAAGCCGATGTATTTCACATCAGTAAACATATAAAAGAATCAAAGCTTGTGGAAAAGGATTTCTTTAGCACAGAAGATATCAATTTGTAAAGTGACAGATGATAAATTGTCTAAATTTTTTACAGTTCAATAGATATTTTACTGTGCATCTGTTCTTTTCCTCCAATCTGCTTTGCTTTCTGAAGTTACTACAATAAAAGAAGAGCCCTTGTTATAAGTTATTGAGTTGAATGCCAGCAGCTCTTAGAATTTAACCTCAAGGCTAGTGAGAAACTAATACATCACTTATTTTGGCTGGCTTCTTTGTAGCATCCTCCGTTAATAGGACCCATGAGAAAACTGAATAGGCATAATCATACCAACAAAACATGTGGCATACTACATAAATATGCTACAAACTGATCACCCTTATGAACATATTCAGAGGGGCTTCATGGCCCTGGCCTCATTTTTCAGAGATACTCACAGGAATGAGTTCAGGGGGAAGGTAGCTCTGCCTGAGACAGCATGTCTCCTGCTGTTCTCATGCACAGATGTTTCAGGAGCCACAGCTTTAATTGGTTTGGAGTTTTGTGGAAAAGTCCTGCAGTTCTAATGGAATGAATTAGAAAGCAAAGCTCAGAGGAGTCCAGTACAAGTAGAATCACACGGCAATTAACTCCCTGATTTTTTTAAAAACCCTGCTTAGTTGTTGCACAAAAGGTCTCCTGTGACCTTCAGTAATGTTTGCTTTTGGAATCCAGAAGGATAAATTATATAAAAATATAAAGTTATCAAATAGACTATAGAAAACCTCAGGGCATACAGGCCTATTGTTACATTAATGGGCTCCTCTCCAGCTTCTGGTAGGTCATCTTCAAACTGGCATCAGTGAAATTCTAAAAGCAAGTTACAGTTTACGCTCATGAGAGATAAGATGATGAGTTTTATGGTGAAAAAATTAATAATAATTAAACCAAAGGAACTTCAGCATATAGCAATGTTACTAAATCTTTCTCAGGGAAAAAAATGGAATTATTCTGTTTCATGACAATGAGCCTGAATTCTTAAATGAAGCATACCATTAGAGTTACCTTTCACTGTGTTTCTTTTCTTCTCATAATAGACAATGGTGAGCCATCTCGGGACAGCTGGTCAAGTTAAAGCATTCAGAGAATGCTTTAAGTAGCCAGATTGCAACTTGGCTGCAACAGAAGAACATGACATGAAAATTAAATGAATATAAGAAAATGCACAACACTACTTCTGTAAAATCTGACATATTTTTCAGAACTTCTTTTTCTTCAAAATAAAATGTGACCTTGAAACATAAACTTACAGAATATAAGTTTAAAAATTATTTTATAAACTTTTTAAATTAAGAAATGTGAATATTTATACTTTTGGCACTACTTGCAAATTGAAAATCAGTAGGACTTTATTGTTGTTGCAATATTATTCAAGCCCATGGTTGTCTATTCTCATGAATTTAGGTTGACTGTTGGTTCATCAAATGAGATCAATCCCACTAGAACTAAATGAAAGACAGTGAAAGTAGAGCTACTGCTAAATTAACTTAAAAATTCTTTGTTCTCCATTCCTACTTGAATGGTCAAGTATCTCTCCTCTCAACTGGTTTTGTGAGGATCTCACAATAGAAAGGTTCAAGATATCACTTAGAATTAAGGGTTAAACTACAGCTTTGAGAAAAGAATGGACAAGTATAAACATATTAAAATAAACCAAGTTATTCCTGAATCAGTACTACACATGCTGCATCAAAGAACCTGGTTGCAAAAAGAAGTGGGCGGTGGTTAATACCAAAACCACAAATCACAGTTGGAAGTTCAATCACTGGAAAATTATTTCACTGTCTGGATTGTATCTCAGACAGCAGAATGAAATGGGTTCAAATGGATATAACATTTATTTAACACATGGTTATGCATTTTTGTTGCAAATTTTAACATAGTAGGTGTATTCAGGTAATGGACTCATGAATTTATCATGGAAACTGTTGTGGGTTTAAAGTCTCTTATTGAATTTTCCCTGTGCCACCATGTAAGGACACTCATCGAAAATGGCACCACAGTCTGGCTATGCAGCCAGAGAATGGAACCAGCTACAGGGGGGAGCGAGGTGAGATGGGTTTCTTGTGGGTAGTGATGCAAGAGTTTGGAGGGGCTAAGAACAATTGGTGGGATGAGAACAGGCCCTCTTTGTTTCTGGCTTTCCCTCCCTATGTCTGGTGAGCCTCACTGCCCACATGGTACCTGGGAAACCTCCGCATTGGCCTCTGCAGCCTGCCCACATCAAAGCCCCACAGCCACCAACCACCCACCTGCTGGAGAAGAGCCTGGCATGTCCTGGACAGCACCCACCAGAGCCACCAGCTCCATGCCGGTCCAACTCACCACTGCTGCTTCATTTTGTTCTGGAATGTGAGCTGAGCTGGTGAACCCTCCACTGTGCTGCACAAAGCCTGCCTTGTGCCAGTTTGCTGAAGTCCCCGTGCTTCAGCTGCAGCATCTCTGGAACCACGGCACCCCTGGAGCCCCCCAGCCACTGCTCCAACTGCAACCCTCTGCTGCCGACTTCCTGAACCAAGGTACCTGTCCGGCCAGTGCTGGCACAGCAAGCCAGAGTTCTTCCAACTGTTGCGACCGTCTCCCAGTTCACTGCAACAGCCCGTGGTTCTGACCTGCTGGTTTCCCACCACCCACCAATATTGTTGTTGATTCCGTGAACAGAGTAATTTCCAAGTGACTACTTTTTTTTTTCCCTCTTATTATGTGGGTGTTGTCTTTATGTTTTGTTCCCTGTTTTCAGTAAACTGTTATTTTGTGTCTACACCTTGCTTAAAAGTCTCATACTAATTTCAAATTTGCATAATTTTGGGGAGGAGGGATCTCTATCCCATCAGAGGTTCCTGCTTCCCACCTGTATGTTGTCTTTAACCCAAGACAACTTATGCAGAGCTGAACCATGTAATTTCTCAATTGTCATCTGTCATATTGATTTGGTATCATTCTGAAAAGTCTTTACGTCATGTTTCTTGTATGTGTATGCACATTTTTAGACAAAGACTGTGTTCCATTTATTTTTTAAAAAAATATTCCCTTTTGTCAATGAAAATATTGAAAATACTATTTTTATGTTATGCAATAAAATAATTTGATCTGAGATCACTTTTAATTCTACTTTAAAAGTTTAAAAGAATTCATAATCTAGGGAAACCAGTTTTATATAAAACAAGTGGTTTTGCTTAATTGATTTTTCCTTTATTTTCTCTGTCACTCTAAGTTTAAAGAAAAAAAAATCCTTTTAAATATTGCTGGAAACACTTTTGTTGCTCTTTTGAGACCCTTCAGTGAACTGGAAAATCCATTATTAACTCAGCACTTCTCTTCAGTTTTGCTTTTTTTACACAGGTATTTGGCTGCCTGGGCTGCAGTGACCATGAAATGGTGGAGTTCAAAATCCTTAGGGCAGCAAGGAGGGTGCACAGCAAACTCAGTACCTTGTATTTCAGGAGAGCAGACTTTGACCTCTTCAGGGATCTGCTCGATGGAGTACTGTGGAATAAACACCTGGAGGGAAGAAGGACGTAAGAAAGCTGGTTGATGTTCAGGGATCACCTACTCAGGAGCAATGCATCCCAACACAAAGGAAATCAGGCAAAAATGCCAGAAGGCCTGCATGGATAAACAAGAAGTTCCTGGACAAACTTAAAAAATAAGCCTACAGAGGGTGGAAGCAAGAACAGGCAGCCTGGGTGCAGTACAGAAAAGTTGTCTGAGCAGCTGGAGTTCAGACCAGGAAGGCTAAAGGCCTGACAGAATTAAACCTGTCCAGGACCATCAAGGGCAACAAGAAACATTTCTGTAGGTACATCAGTTATAAACAGAAGACTAGGGAAAATGTGAGCCCTTTACAGAAAGAAACAGGAGACCTGGTTACCTGGACATGGAGAAGGATAAAATACTCAATGACTTTTATACCTCAGTCCTTGCTGGCCCCAGCCACACTACCCTGGGTCATAGAAGGCAAATGCAGGGATTGTGATAACAGATAGAAATGAAACATGAACAGAAAAATGTGAATAGAAATGTGATAACAAAAATCAACTTTGAGAACTTCTAAGGTACACGAAGATGCACAATTCCATGGTATTGACAAGGTGCATCTGCGGGCGCTGAGGGCTAAACACTATCCATCACATTTGAGAAGTCATGGCAGTACAATGAAGTTCTCACTGAATGAAAAAAGGGAAATCTGACCCCCATTTTTGTAAAGGGATAAAAAGAAAATCCCCAAGCAACTAGGGGCTGGCCAGTCTTGCCTGTGTCCAGCAAGACCATGGAGCAGATTCTACTGAAAACTAGGCTAAAGCATAGGGAAAATAAGGAGGTGTTTTGTAACAGCGAACATGGCTTCACTAAGGGCAAGTCTTGCCTGACAAATTTGGTGATCTTCTATGATGGGATTATGCCACTGGTTGATAAGTGAAGAGCAATTGATGTCATTTAAATGGATTTGTGCAAAGCATTTGACACTGTCCCACGTGACGTCCTTCTCTGTAACCTGGTGGAACATGGATTTGATGGATGAACTAGATAGGTAGAGAATTGTCTGGATCCTCACACTCAAAAGGTGTGTGGTATTTGTATCAGTTGTTAAACATAGACTGCAGAAAGGCAGGAAGTTACGATTCTTTTCAACTTGTTCTTATGATAACTTAAAATCAGCTATTAATGCTTTAGGCTCAAGTATTTAAAATGGAGTAATGACTGATGTACCGAAGAATTAAGAAAGCTGACAATCTCCCCAATTAATTGTACTAGTTAAGGTTCTCTCACATATTTTTATGCTGTTAGTTTCCAATCAGAAGTTTCTTATTCTCTCAGAAGTCACATCATTGGAGGTTCTGAGAACTGACACATAGTATTGACAAAAAAACAAAAGCTGTATTCCATAATAGCATTTAAAACAAATCGTGTGCCTCTCTGTTTTGTTTCATATATCATTAGATCATCTTTCAGGACTCTATCAAGAAGAAAGGAGAGAATATTATATACAGTCTTGAGGCATAGATTTTCAGGGAAAAAAATATTGAAAAAGAGGGGGGGAAATGAGACAGAATTAGATGAAACAGGGTTACATAATTCTAGAAAACACCTCAAGTACTGCACCCAGCTCTGGGGTCCCCAACACAAAATAGGATATAGGCCTGTTGGAAATAAGTCCAGAGGAGGGCCACCAAGTAAACTAGAGGGACAGAACACCTCTTCTATAAGGAAAGGCTGAGAGAATTTGGATTGTTCAACCTGAAAAACCAAAGGCTTCAGCACTACCTAATTGCAGCCTTACAGTACTTGAAGGGAACTTACAGGAAAGATGGGGCAAGACTATTTACAATAGCATGCAGTGACGGTGGCATGAGTTTAAATGGAAGGAGAGTAAGTTTAGATTAGATACTAGGAAGAAATTCTATGAGGGTGGTGAGGCACTGGTTTAGGTTTCCCAGGGAAATTGGGGTTGTCCCATCTCTGAAGGTGTTCAAAGCCCAGTTGGATGGGGCTTTGAGCAACCTGGTCTAGTGGAAGGTGTCCCTGTTCACACCAACAAATTGGAACTAAATGATCTTCAAGATCATTTCCTTTCCAACCCAAACCATTCTATGATTCTGTCATTCTGTGATTCTATGTAGAAGTTAATATTTCATGTGCAAATACACAAACAGAGAAAAAAGGTAGGAATGACAAATCAGCAATCCTGAAGAAATGTTAATGACAAAGGAGGAGAATGCCTATAACTACACATACAGTATATTCGTTTATCTGGGGCTTGGGGAAACACAGTTTCCTTTTTTAATCATTTCTGTTGGTTAATTATGTCAAAATGACTTCCTAAGTACTGTGATAGTCAAGCATGGACAGCTATAACTCAATTGCTTAGCATTCATTACTCTGACACTGTCTTGTTTTAATTTAAAATTCTGGATACAGAAAAACACGCGTCTTTCTAAATAGGTCTAACTTCTTTGTGTCTGCTAAACTTCTATCACTGTGGTTTTTTCTGCTGCTAAACTTCTATCATCCTTTTTTTGTTTTAATTTTTTTTTTACTACCAGACATTTTTAACTTGATAGCACACTGGAAAAGAACAAGAGAAGGTAGAATATTATTTAGTTTATGCTGCCATATACACTGATGTGATTATTTACAACGCAAAAAACCCACTAGTGATATGACAATTGTATTTTTAGGGTCTTTTGCTAGTACTTTCCCAACACGGCATGTCTTTTCTATATACAAACTGAGACTTTTGAAGTCAAGTCATGATCAGAATCTCTGATGAATATCCAGATTTTCAATAGATTTGGCAAGAAATCGACAGATACAAAGAAACCTTCAAATTCTCAAAAATATGTTCATGTTTCTTGTCTGGGAAAGAGAAGATGTTTATGTCATTTTAATGGATATACTTCAAAAAGTACACTTTCACAAAAGAAATCTGGCACTGTGTAGGAATCATCACATATGCACATGTATGCTAATCTGCCATGTGATATACATGTGCATACCACCAAATATAATGTGGAAGATGAGAAACCCTAATCTGTAAGATATTGAAGGTATTGTTCTTCTATGTACCTGAAATTGACATATCGTACTTTGACCTTCTACTGAAATGCTTAATTAATTTGGCCTATTTTAATAACTCTCGGTGAATTTAGTTGAAATTCTAACATGAAAAAAATAATAAAACAATTGTACATGCGCAAGAATAAACATAGAATTGCTTAGAATGGAAAATACATTTAAGATTGTTTAATACAACCCAGTACTGCCAAACCATGTCCCTAATTGTCACATCTACATGTCTTTTAAATATCTCCTGGGATGGTGTCTCAACCACTTTCCTGGTCAGACTGTTCCAATGTTTGACAATCCTTTCAGTGAAGAAAATTTGCCCAATATCCAACCTAAATCTCCCTAGTGCAACTTGAGGCTATTTCCTCTTGTCCTGTCAGTTATTGGAAGAAGAGACTGAGCCCTGCCTCTCTACAACCTCCTTTCAGGTAGTTGTAGAGAGCAATAAGGTTCCCTCTGAGCCTCCTGTTCTCCAGACTAAACAATCCCAGCTCTCTCAGCTGTTCCTAATAAGAATTGTGCTTCAGACTCTTCATGAGCTTTGCTGTCCTCTGGACATACTCCAGCACCTCAATGTCTTTCTTGTATTGAGGGACCCAAAAATGAACACAAGATTAAATGTCCAGCCTCACCAGGGCCGAGTACAGGAGAAAAATCACTGCTTTAGTCCTGCTGGCCACACTATTTCTTGCACAGGCCAGGATGCTATCAGCTTTCTTGACCACTGGGCACACTGCTGGCTCATGTTCAGCTGTCTGTCTGTCATGGTTTACCGCAGGCAGTAACCAGGCCAGTACACAGACGCTTGCTCACCCCACTACCAGGATGGGGGAGAGAATTCAAAGAGTAAAAGTTAGAAAACTCATGGGTTGAGTAAAAATCAGTTTAATAAGTAAGGAAAAAGCTGTACACATAAAAAAGCAAAGCAAAACAAGCCATTCATGCACTTCCCATTGGCTCCAGGTGTTCAGTCAACTCTAGGACAGCAGGTCTATGTCATGCATAATTTCAAACATCCCCGCCTTCTTCCGGCCTCTCTATACTGAGTATGATGTCATCCATTATCCCTTTGGTCTGTTAGGGCTAGTTGTTCTGGCTGTGTTCCTTCCTCCTTGTTGGCAGTACAAAAATCAGAAAAGGCCTTGACACTGTTCAAGTACTACTCAGCAGTAACAAACACATCATCTATATTATCAACACTGTTTTCAGCCCAAATCTAAAACTTAGCCCCACGCTAGCCCTTGTGAAGAAAATTAACTCTGTCTCAGCCAAAACCATCACACTGTCTACCAGAATCCTCAGGTCTTTTTCTGATGCACAGCTTCCCAGCTACTCTTCTCCAAGCTTGTAGTGCTGCATGGGGTCATTGTAATTGAAGTGCAGGACCTGGCACTTCATCTTGTTGAACCTGTAAGGGTTGAGGGGACCCTGCACAAGAAACGATTGAGGAGGTGAATTGGTTTGGAAACTTCTCTTTGCTCAAGAAACCCTTAGTGAATAAAAGAATCATGCCTTGAAAGAACGTGTGAGAACAACCACCTTTAGCCTTTCCCTCAAAGCTGTCTTCCTGCTAGACAAAACAAGCAATCCTTATCTAAGGAAGTGCAAAAAAAAGTATTCTCTTCTCACAAGGTGGAAAAGGGAACAACTCAGAAGGCAGCACTGCACATGTCTAAAGCTTCTTCGATATATATGGCCAAGATGCCCTGGCTGTCTGTGTTTTGCCACCCAGCTGTGAGTTCTTGCAGCTGTGTAGTTTTTATTGCTTGTGTAAGTCCATGACTTAGCTCTCTGATTACTTGCATGCACATTTGATCACCACTTCTGCCCAACTTGGTGTCATCTGCAAACTGACTGAGAATGAACTCAATTTCCTCATCCAGACCACTGATAAAGACATTAAACAGGACTGGCCCCAGTAGTGAGCTCTGGGGAACACAATTATTGACAGACCAACAGCTCACTGTAACTTTCTTCACCACCCCTCTCAGTGCTCATCCATCCAGATTTTTACCCAGTGAAGAGTGCACCTATTCAAGCCACAAGCAGCCCCTTTGTCAAGGAGAATACTGTGCAAAAATGATGTCAAAGGCTTTCCTAAAGTACAGGTAGGCAACAGCTACAGCCTTTCCCTCATGCACTATGTGGGTCAATTTGATATAGAAGGAGATCAGGTTAGTCAAGCAAGACAAAAAGGATGGATAGATAATTTTTCTCTCTGTCAGTACAGTTCATTGAAGTTTTGAAGGGAGAATATACTAGCAGCCTATACAGGTCCACAAACCCTGGGTAAAATACTCTATTTGGGTAAAATACTCTATTTGCTAGTGAATTTTATGGGTTCTCTTTCAATAATTTTCTCCGCACTACACTAGAGTAAGCTACCATAAATATGGTAGAAGATCCAATAACCACTCCTTCATTTTTCTTGATATATATTAATCAGAAGCAGGCTGAAATGCTGAAATGGTTGTTGGACTTACCAATAAATCAAAAAGACATGACTTATCACTGAAGCATTTTTTATTTCAAAGGGTTTTTTTTAAAAAATGTAACCAAAGCAATTCCACTGTCACTCATTTATAACCCAACGAAATTCAGGAAACTATAAACATGACTCATTATTTATAGATCAGTGATAATTTCTAATTAGTGATAACTCCATTAGTGATAGTGATTACTTTGTACTGAACACCTGGATTCTTGCAGATTCTATCCAAAACACTATAGTGGCTGAATATAACAGCTGTTAATCAGAAGAAAGACAAAAGGATATAAAATGGAAAACTGTATTTTAAAACATGTGAATTATTCAAAGCCTTAAAAAAGATAGTAAGCTACCAGCCAAAAATTAGTTTATAGCGTGATGCAGTGACTTACAAAAAAGTTAGTCCATGAAAGTGCAAACTCAATTAGGACAGCACAACTGAGAAAACATACCCATTTGTGGCACCAGTTTCTAAACCAGTGGTGAAACAACTGGGAAGTATGCTGAGAATAATACACTACATATACAATCTGTCTCATGATAAAAGTCTAAGGATGCTGAATTGGAGACTAATGTTTTACTACTCTGCAGTGACAGCACTAAATAAATTACATTCTTGTTAAATCAGCACTCCAGCACAATTTTGTCATTAAACTGAACTGCTTTTGGCAAGAAGTTTCAGCTTCCACCTGGGGTATTTCACATGCACATCATAAATTACACATCTTTTCTTTTATCATACTGCTCACTGTGGCTTTTTTACCATTAATCAGTATGATCAACAAAAATAGGAATGCTAAATTTGTTATAAAAATGCTTATATCATTATAATCAATTTTGCATGCAAATCCTCATCCTTGCTTTCCGCAGGAAGCTAAGGAAATAGCTGGAATGTGGTCAAGAAGTTTGTTAAAACTACTTTTTTTTTTTTTCCAACACTTGTGAATTTTAGTCCTGAAAGGAGGTCACACACAACTCGATTACAAAGTTCTTCTACTTAGAGAGTTTTTAAACACTGGAATATCTCACCCATGACATGCTGCAGAATTTACACTGCTAAACATTTAAATCATAGATCAAATATTGTACAATAAGTAAGTTCATAATGCTGCAATTAATTTGCTGCACATCTGTGACTGATGTGTTCTGCAACATACATGCATAATTTTTCTTTTAGGCCATAAAATTAGTGAATTTATCAAAATGTGATTAGGGTTACTGCTGTAATGATTGTAAGCCATTTGACCAGAGAACTCTACACATCTAGAGAAATCGAATAGAGTTGTGATTTACACATAAGAAACAATGTAAGAATTTTATCCTAGAACAAAAGGTTTGATTTAAAAGAGGGAGGCTGAGAGTACAGTACAAAGAGCATGAATTTTAACATAATCTGTAGGAAGTGAATCTGAGTGGTGAATAATCAAGGGCACCCAAGAGGGTATTTCACACTTTATAGTCTTGTTCTGTTGCACTTATGAAAGACAGTGAAAGCATGTATCGGGTCATGCTAATTACAGGGGTATTAGCTTTGAAACTTAAGGAAAAGAGGACCATTATAGATACATATATTAAATCAAAAAAAGGTTGCATTTAACTCTTGTTCATTTTGATTCACTTGGTGTGCACCTACATACCAGACTACCATGAAATTACCCCAGTGTAGTTTTAAATGAGGAAACACAGGTTCCACAGAAACCTAGCTTTGATTTGATCTTGGATTAATTTGCCCTCACCATCAGAACACAGTGTGCATTTCCATTAAACACATTTCTGCCAGGCAGGTCCCTTTGGAGGCACAGAAAGGCTATTTAAAACTAGGTTGACACACTGACCATTTGAACTTTTACTGCTGAGAATACCTATAGTGGAATAATGAATCCACCATACTAAAGCTAATTTTCTAAACATTTCTTTGTCAGTAAGGCTCCAGGATCAATGTTTATGTATTTTTGCTTGGAAAACTTAATTTTCAGAAATTCAGACTCTATAAACCCCATTAAAGTTAACGAAAAAGTGTTTTAAAAACAACTGATTAGAAATTTTCCAAGGACCTTTTCCACTTGAAAACCTACACAATTACATAAAATATCTACCTCAGAAGAACAGCATCAGAAGACTGAGAATATCTTGTGAAATTCCTTAGAAAGCACCAGGGTTTGCAGCCTTTATGGCAAATATTTTTAGTGTAAGTGAGCGTTACATGTGTACAAACAAATACATATTGCTTTTTTATATTCTAATCTCAAAATTAAATTGAGAGCTTCTAATGAAGTTATAAAACTTTGTATAAATAACTCAGAGTGACATTCTGGTCAGTTTATCATAAATTCTACAGTCTTCTCTACTGGATAGCTCATTTGGTCTCTTCAGTTCCTTTCAGTCCTATAGTGAAGCATAGACATTGTTAAAAATAAAGTTAGTCCTAAACTCAGAAAGATGACTCAGAGATTTACTAGCATGAAATAATATTAAACATAAAATTTACTCATCTTTAAATTTAGTAAAAAATATATTGCTATATCTCACACATATATATATATACACCAAATATTGCTATCACTCTAAAATTATTAGAATATTGTTTCGTATGCAACAGAGTTTGGTTAAATGGTCATTCAAAATGCATACATTTTAATTATATTTAAAAATTGACCGAAAGTAATTGAAAAAGGCAGTGCATTTCCTCTGCCATTTTAATTTTATTCTGTAAATCTATGCTTTTTCAAAAAAGCAATTTACTCTTTACATGACTGTTTTTCCTTATTACTGTTTTATAACTACAGTTCCTCTGGGAGGAAAAAAACCTTGCCTACGAGGAAAAAGCTTCAGGTCAAGACACAACATCACCAGCATGTTTAGCATGTCAATTGCAGAATTTCAGGAGAAGCTTTGCTAATTCTGGCAGCCACTCATTAAAAGCAGATCTGCATAATGCTCAAGATAACCATATGTCCTGTTTTCTATGAGGGAACATAATGTCATAGGTTTCTTCTTTCCAATTCTGTGACGAATTTTGTTTCCCTTTTGTGGAAATGGGTGTATTTACAACACATCGGGCATCTTCTAATGCCAGATTTCATTCACAACTATTTCCCAGAAGATCTGTCTCTTCCATTGTTCTTTGTCTCCATAACCATTTTGTTAAATACCGCTCTTGTGAACTTTCCCTTTCTAGCAACATCTATGCTTTCTCCAGATCCTTTGGACACTCTCCCATTTGTTGTTCTCCCAGCTGGAACTGAAATCATAAGTACTATAGCACATGTAATTCTGACTTTGAAAAAAATAACTCATTGTGGGTTTTGCATCTGTTTCTTTTCTCTCTCATTTCCCTGTCCTAAAGTATAAAAATCTGGGAATGTATCAATTGCACTGAAAAAATTTGGTTTTTATCCTTCTGCTTCCCTTATATATATAAATATATATATATACACATGCACACTAAAAGGTAGAGATACTTAACTATTAAGTCATTGAATGCATATATATACTTGAGTACATTGAATATATATATAAATCTTTGAGGAATCCACTGCATTAAGCTGTATGATGTAGAGAGCTTGGGCTGGATATCTTACTGGATTTCACCTGTAACCAATTATGTCTGTGTGCGCTGACTGCAGACTGGTGAAAATGACTATGTTTCTGATTTAATGAGGCTTTACATCCCCTTTGTTCTGATGTAAAGAAATGAGACAGATGGCAATGCAAAACAGGACATCTGATGTGGAAGCTAACATACAGTTCAGTTAGCAATGGAAGAGCATGACACAGTCAAAGCTGAGGCATGGAAAGGAGGGTGAAGCCATATCCCACACAGAAATTGTACGAATAAGAAACTGTCATGAAAAACTCCTAGAACTATTTCTGAATGGCTGCATTTTTCAAACCATCACTTTATAGTATTCTGCTCTTAAAATGTCACATTTTATTACTCTCTAACTGACTTATTCATTTAGACTAGTGTGGAGTGCCCTCAGGGCTCACCTCTGGCCTGAATAACAACAGATGTTAAGGCAGAAATGTGAATATACACACTGTATGTCAATCGGACTTCCAAAGTTCTTTGTGAGGGTGTTTGCCCTCAACATGTGAAAGAAAATTATGACCATCAATCAGATTAAAAAGTAGCTAGGAATTCACAGAGTCATTTGAAACAAAGGATTCAGGTTGAAAAGAGACATAAAATGGCAAATACTTTTTAACAGTGGGGAGAGACTTTGAAGAGAAAGCAGCAGCACCTGGGGCTCCCCACCACGGCAAAATAACAATTGATGTGTAGTGCCTGTCCCCAGGTGGTGCAGTACCAGGATGTGTCAGTCAGTAATCTAGACCTTCCCAGCCTGGGAGTAGAAGCTGGGACATTTATTGAACACTCACTCTACAATATATAGAACCGAATAACAGGGTATGTTAATGAAGAGGCAGGACATGTTAATAAGGGGGAAGAGTTATGTTAACTAGGGGTTAGTGCCGCGTGCCGAGGGTAAGGAAGGAGACGATCCTAGCCGATGTTGGGATGAGGGCTAGAACTGTTTATTCATGGGAGCATGGGACTTATATAGGGTCAGGGAGGAGCTTGGAAAGTGGGAGGAGTTTGGGGGCGGAATGCAGCAAGAGGGGAAGGGCTTACAGGGAAGGAGGGGAATACAGATGGGGCGTGGCCAGCCTCACATGATGATGCTGGGATTGCATCACCAGCCAGCCAATGGGAAATAGGGAATATACAGCCAATGGGAAAACGGTAACCGGGTAACCGCAACCAATCACAATACAGCATACAAATTCAAAGGGATAAAACATGAATTTGTGAGTTCTGAGGTAATTGTCCGTTTGTGGTATTGATAAACTGTTCATCGTGGTTGTTCTGGAAGCCTTTGAGACAGTGTTCTCCGACAGGTTAGGAAATCCAGTCACCATATTTCAACATAGTCTAAGCATTTCTCTGTGCCAGGACCACCTGGGCTGGGGGGTTGGGGAGGGGTTGGGGGTGTCAGAACAAAGGGTTTCTGGATGTCTTGCGACATCTTGTAAAGTCCTTCCATATCTTGCAAGTTGTGGAAGGGCTAATACACATAAATAACTGAAAACAGCCCTAATCTTCAAGGTATCTTCTACTGGCAGGCTCCCCTCTTATCAAAAGGGGAGATTCCCTCTCAGTTTCTGTTGTTCAAGGCCTGCAGTTTAACCCCTTCAAGTCACTGTCTGTTAATATGAGTGCTTTCTTACTGATGTAGGGATCAATAGTGTGCTTGGGTATGCACAGGTTTACCTAAAGCTGGAGCACCCTCAGAAGGGGTGTGCAGGTAGAGGAGGGTAAGTGTGAATGTATGTGTTTTTTTGTGTGTGTGTGTGTGACAAAACCTTTTGAGGATTAGAAACACAAGGATGTTGAGAAAATTGTGAGTAAGTATTAAGATTCTAGAAGCACCTAGTAAGTGATTTTTCTTTTGAATTGCAGATAATGATCTGGAATCTATAGCTCACTGATTGCTGATTAATTATGTGTCATTAGTAAATGAATAAGCCACTTACTCTTGGTTTAGTGTAAACTATATATAGAGTACATAAAGAGGGGAGAAGAAAGAGAAGAGGGGGGAATTTGGAGTGATGAGATTTGTCTTTTCAATTCCCTGTTATGCATGATAGAGCCCTGCTTTCCTGGGAATGACTGTATACTTGCCTGCTCATGGGAATCATTGTGTCCACTCAAGTGTGTTGGGTTTTGGTTGTTGTTGGTTTTGGGTTTTTTTTAAATAAAATTCTGCCTGCTAAAACTTTCTGGAAGAGACTGACGAAAAGGAAGACCTCTATATCTGCTGTGATCCTTGAACCACCCTAGCAAAATTTGGGCCGAAAAGCCGCCTTGCCAAAATCAAAATGTTCCCACATGTCACAAATCAGCTCATTCTTCCAAAAAGTAAATAAAAAGATTTTTGTGAAAAAATTCTTAATCATCCTGACTAACCATCTATTCTTAACAATCTAAATTCTGCATAAAAAACTTTAAGCTATTGGAGACAATGATAGAATCCATTTATCTCCATGCACAGTAATTGTGGCTGGAAAATTCTTAACATAAACAAACAAACAAATCAAAAATTGAACCAAGATCTTCCAGGAAATATTTTTGAATATTGATTCATCTTAAAAAAATACAAGGGAAACATGTATCTTGTTGCTTAGAATAACAGTAACTCCCATTCTTCAGAAGAGAGTATGTGCATAATATTTATCTATACTGTTTTTACAGTATGAAAGAAAATTCACTTGCTTAAAAACCCATCATGTAAAGTCTTCATTATTGATATTGTTCGATCAATTTGTTTGCTGATATATATTTTAGAAAATATAGATTTCTCTGTGTGTCAACTGTATGAATTCCTCTGAGTAGGAAATAAAAGATTATAAAATATATAAGAATTCTTAACACAGTATCTCTTCAAACTCAATCTGCCATCTAAAGAAACTATCTAGGCAAAAAGAAGCACTCCTCATTAATATCACCTAGCTTGCTTGGAAAGAAATCTTAGTGGCTCTGATATTCAACAGATATAATTTTTCAAATTCATTCACATGAAAAATCCTCATATTCATGTTAATTGAATTCTATTATTCTGTTCTGTTACTCAACATACTGCAAAGATGAAGTAAACCAATTCTCCATTGAGAATATAAGAAGAAAAAATGAGACTCAGTATCCAACGTTAAAATTAATTATGTCTTTGTAGCTTAGAAAATACAAATTAGCATCTTAACAGTAATGGTAATTACATATTTTCTACTGCACACGAGTTTATCACCTTTCCCAGAATGCATAATGCAGTCAAACACAAAGTTTGCTGATTTCAGTGTTTCTTAAAAGAAAAATGTAATCAAAAATTCCATTTGCAAGGGAACACTGGAGGTTCAATGATAATTACTCATATATCTGTCAGAGCAGTTCTTCAAGGAAATTTCATAGCTGAAACTGCAATAGAGTGAAATTCCAGACACTGCAAATCTATTTGGTTAATTCTACCTTGTATTAAGAACAAAATTCTTGACCCATACCCAGTTTTTATCTTTCCTTTCCGTGATAACATCAGAAGCACCCAACAGAGTTTTAGGTACAAGACAATTACATTTAAAAAGGACAGCTATGTCCAGAAGGTACCTAAGGGTTTACCAAGTGGAATCCATAGTTAACTAATGTTTGTGGACATATCTCTTTCTGAACTGGATTGCTCACTGAGAAGGAAGTGTTTGGATTCTGTTTTGGGAATGGTGGTAGGTGGGGTTTTTCTTCTTTTTTTTTCCCTAGGGCCAATGAAATGCAAATATTTTCTCTACCATTTTACTTTTCATCTGAAGCTAAATCTGATAGAGTGAAAATTTGAAAGAGTCATTAAGACAATATCTTTAGGTTTTCCATGTCTCCTTTTCATAATGAATAGCTCAAATGTGTGCTATATGTTATATCAACCTACAACCACTTAGGTACTATCTGTCTTAACTTTAATCAGTTACATTGCATATAGTTGCAGATATTTGTTAACATATCAAGGGCAAAATTGAAATAATGTGCACTTAGAGGCAAGTTGGAAGAATAAGGAGATTTTATTTTACAATAAAATTTTGGCAAAGATTTTTGTTTAATTATTATTATAATTAATAATATCAAATAGTATCAAATAGTAGAAAAATTGGTTGTATTCAGGGTCTTACTACTTTTCATGACCCATGGAATTTGAGCTCAGCATATGAGAAAGGTATCCAAAAACCAGAAATATCTGATAATGTATTGTGTACTGTATAGTTCTTAAAAATTTGAGTGTACTTCTGTCAGTTCTTCTGATCATAGATCTTTAATCTCAAAGTTTGAAAATTGAAATTTCAAAGCATCTAAAGTCCAGTTACATAAGGAGAAACAAAATACTTATAAGGTACAAGTACTCTTATTACTATCTCCATCACAGCAATGCCTAAAGAATGGGGTGTTAGAGTTTCAGATCTCATTTTGGAATTCCTTCCAAAAAGCTTGGAGCCAACGCCTTAGTGTCAGTAAAGATGTTTAACAAAAGACACAAAGGATGTGCTTATCCTGATGCTATCTGCCATAGGCACAGCCTTTTATTCTGATCTCTCCCCAGTCTGGGAGGCGAAAGATGGGCTCAGGTGGGAGAAGGGACTGGTGTTTCTGGTTTTCTGCTCAAGTCAGGAGTTCAGCAGCTCGATGCAGAGGAGGGAGGATGGGACACACCAGGTCTGACATTGCTGCGGGACCAGGATTGTATCTTTTTGCTCTCTGGCTTCACCAATCACCCTAGAATACCACGGAGACTGCTGTGAAGAAGAGAAACACGCCTGTTTTCTACACTGCAAATAGCTGGGTTTCTGCTGCTCTTACCACCGATCCCACAGGAGCTGACTCGGCAATGGTAGTGCTGCCATTCTCCTGCGAGAGAGGCCAGTCGGCCGGGTGTGACATCGCCACCTGCTGTCCGTAAATATAACTGCAACCCCTGAGAGAGAGCGAGTGGCCAGCAGCGGAGGTGACACAGCACCACCTGCTGTCCGTAGATATAATTGCATTTCCCCTTTTTGGGGGGTAGCCAAAAAGACCTTTTTGACTGTTTGCCTTGTCGTTTGGGGGTGGAGGGTGTTTGGTTATTTTCTGGAGATATATATATATATATATGTGTGTGTGTGTGTGTGTGTGTGTGTGTGTGTGTGTGTGTGTGTGTGTTGTGGATAAGATCTCTTATTCTTTTCTTTATATATATTTTTCTTAATTAAAGTTCTGTTTTCTAAATTTAAAGGAGAGGGATTATTTCTTGGACAACATAGATATCTTAGTTCTCCCTCGAAGTAAGACATGGGGTAATGCTCAAAGAGTGGCTGAAATTAATTTAAACATGTTTTCTCAATGTGTGGTTTTTCCATCATACCACTGATCTTGTAGAAATGCTACTGTAAACAGAGCTTTCAAAATCTGGGTGCCTGATGGAACGGGCTGACTAATATTGCTGTCTAAACTGAGGTTAATCACATATGTTAATGATTAATTAATCTCTGTTCTTCTCTCTGTTTGAAAATAATTTTTGTGATGAGACCAAGACACCTATAAATCAATATAAAAGACTTTTAAATGTAAAAATAATGGAGGGGGGAAGACAGAGGAGGATTGCAAGATATAGGTCTTAGAAAAAATGAACTGGTCTAAATTAAAGACAAATTCCACTTTTCTTTACAATGATCTGTTGATTAATCTGGAATTTTTAGAAAGACGTGTGCTTCGAAGCATGACTAATGGTCATAACAGCATCTATAGTTCCAAGCTGTGGTATATTCTTTCAAGGCTCTTCTTTTAAAGAGTGTTGCAGTTATCAACAGTGACTCACTTTAACAGAAGTTGAAGGTAGTAGTCATTTATGTATTTAATTGAAGGCCACTTGCCTAGACTCAGATGATTGAGGGAGAGCTTCCCCTGGCCCCATTTAACAGAAAAGCATCTTGCATTTATATATCCTAGTACACCTACTAAGTGCATGGCTCAAAAAATGAACAATTGCATCAGTAGCACTATTGCAGAATCAAAGTGTCTTGAAATAGTGTATTTGATGACAAGAAGACATACAGGATTGGCCAGAACAGATCATATAAAGAAGGAAATGCAAAATCAAACACAGAATCAAAAGAAAAACCACAACAAAACCCAATAACACAACAAACATGGGGAAAAAAACCCAACAAAAATAAAAAACAAAAACAACAAAAAAAAAGCCCTCCACAAACCAAACAAACACAAACCAAAAAAAAAAAAATCCCCAATACCAGCAATGCTCTCCACCATGCCTTAAATGAAGTTGTTACCATAGATAAACTTGAAATTTGATCACTTATGGTATAGTCCATTAGAGCACAATGATGTCTGGAAAAAGTAATGCATTTGAATATTTAGAACAGGAAAAAATGATTTGGATTTTTTGTTTAGGTTTTTTTTTCCCTATGCATAACAACTTGACTATATATTTTTCATATATACTTTTACAATGTTTTGAAAATCTTCCCTGCTCAAAAGTTGCAGTGAAAAAACAATGCCAAATCCACACCCCTATCTCTCTCCCCCTAAAACTCCAAAAACAAACCCCAAAGAAAATTAGAAAAATAATGTCAAGTAATTATTATTTTACATCTCTTTGTTTTCATCCATTATTTAATGTAATAAATAATGGTCAAGAATCACTTAAACATTTTTGACTGTATATTGTAATTACATAGTTTAAACAACCTGTTAGTTCTCAAACTCTGATGTTTGCTGCTATTTAGAGCTATTTGAATTAGCTTATTACATTTCAGGCTTGAGAAGAAAGTGTACACCTTAATTAACAACAATTCAAATATGTTTTTAGTGAAGAACACATAATTCCGTTTAGAATGTGGTACACTTTCTTGAGCCTGTGTTAGATAGTACTGGTAGGTCTTTAATATCAAATAAGTAACAATGAAAATGCAGCATAAAAAGAAAGGACACCCAAACATGACATTTCAGGAATTTATATTTTAAAAAGCACATTCCAAAATGAATGTTTTTAAACTGTTCTATTAAGTTGACTAAAAATACAACATAAATAGAATCCCTGATTATAATTTCCATTTTCCAAGCAGCTCAGTAATACATTTGGAATTTTATTTTTATGTCCTCTTTACTGCCAGGCAGCAGGATGCCAGGCTCAGTGAGGATGGATGTTACCCAGGGACCACACGCTGGGACCTCATGGTCCATCCCGCCCTCTCAGCCATGAGCAGGTAGCTGGGGGCACTGGGGTAACACCAGTCTCAGGATTCAGGCATCTCCCTGGAGATGTGGAAGTGCTGAGGCCAGGCAAGGATGTGGGTCCATTGGCAAGGCAAGAACTGAGGGCCCTAGGGGTCAGATGGGGGGTCCTTGACCTCAGGCCATGAGAGGGGAGTCCTGGGCTGGGGCGGGGCAGCCAGACTAGACAGTACCTTCAGGACTCTGACAGGGAATTCACAAAGCCATCACAGAACAAATGATTAGATAAATTTAATACCTTTTCAAAACTTTGATTGTAAACTTTGTACCTTTCTTTTAGATCAAAACACATTAAGAGATAGTGAATATTTAGACAGACATGTATCTAAAGCCACCAAGAAACTCTGTACAAAAGTGGGACACAGACATGCTGCCAGATGCTGTGAGGCCTTTTTGTTTGCCAAAAGGAGAACATTTCAATGTTCAGTATGCTCACATTTTTGCATAGTCAGCAGATGAACTAGAGAAGAATATCAGGAATGTGTTAATTTACCTGCATGGGGTTTAATTAAGAAGAAATGTATAGAACTGAAATTTATAAATATGCGTGTGTGTGTGCGCGTGTGTGTGCATAAGTACATATTTCACAGCTTTCAGACAAGTTATACTAAATGGAGGGGCAGAGCAGGTGAAAGCATTTTTGGGAGTAAGATGATTTGTATATCCCACTGGACAGCAAATTATGTTTTGGTTTCATACTGGTATGGAAGATGTGCAAAAAAAATATATCACACCTCCAAAAACACTGCATACATGACACAAGGTGGCAGAGGACTGATAGCAATATCTTATTTCAAATGAACTATACAAACATCCATATGATGTGATTATCTTATCTGTGTTTAAGACAAAGCGTCAAGCTGGGTAATGATGCTACTTTGTGCCTACTTATATGGGCACCCCAGCTATAATCAATTATATCCTCTCAGTGGAAGTGTGTATACTTATGGTAAATCATCCTGAAGTAATTACTAAATGGTATTTTACATCTCTTCTTCCAAATGGTCCATTTTACCACTGAGTGCCCTGTGTCGATGCTGAGTTAAGTGACTCCTGTGGGGTATTAAACTGTCAGCATTCTATTTGTTTATAAAGCATTTTGTGTTCCACTGGCATAAAACAAAAAAAACTATCAGATGTCTAGACAGCTTATTTACTGCTAAGTTTAATACAATATAATAATTGAGAATTCCCATCCTAAAATAAACTGAGAAAATGAAAGAACTCTGAGGAAGTTTCTAAAAAATGGATTCAAAAGAGTAGGAAAAACTGAGGAATCTGATTTCAGAAGCCATTCACACATCACCTATAAGGTTATGTATCATATATCTCAACTTTAAAAGTGCCTTTAAAGTAGATGTTGAGTTAAAATGTTAAAAAAGCAAAACCAGCCCTTGTGTCATGACACTGTTTCCTAACAAATGGTTCACACAATAAATGGTTATAGAGGGAAGTCACCTATGAAAGTGAAGAAAACCAAGGTAATGGACTCAAGAGTACAGGGACTATCTCCTACTCACCAAGCAGATACTCTCTTAAAGACCTTGCCATTAGCACTCTCCAAGGTTATTTCCATATCCTTATATGCAATCAACCCATGAAGAACAGTGTGGCCCCAGACTAGGAGGGGTTATGCAGTTATGCTCACATTGCCCTGGACTACCACACTTTTTAGCAAATTTTTGCATTCACACTTCACTGAAGAAACTCCTGTGTGGTGACATTCAAGTCCTAAGACATCATTGTTATTTTCTGTGATTGTTATTTCAAAATAATAAGTTTGTACTATCATTGGCCACAATTATGTTTCTAATGAAATGAAAATATGGATTACATATTGTGAAATTCCTGTCAGTTTAGGAGAAAACTTTAGGACAAAAGTCCTTCTGAGGCAGTAGTAGATGACTATCCAGGGCACAAGAAAATAAATACAATGCCATTGTGTGTAATGGAAGACTGCCCTTGAGTAAACCATCTTAAAAAAAACCCCAAAAAACCCAAAAAAAGAACAACAACAAAAAACCCAAGAAGCAAAACCCATCAACTAACTAACCAACAACAAACAAACAAAAAAACAAAAACCCCAAACCAAAAAGCAAAAAAAACACAAACAAAATGAAGCAACAACAACAACAAAAACTATAGATTTTCCTTTGAAAGAAAAAAATCACCTGAAAAGAAAACCCGAGGGTAAGTGAAAACTTATTGAAAGCAGGCAATCAGAAGTCTGGTAACCACAAAGCTAAATTATATATCAGAGGAAACATACTTTTAGGTATACCTAAAGTAGAAAAACAAAGACTGTCCTCCAAACATGTCCTCTAATGTTCAGAAATGACAATAGCATTAAGGAAGAAGTCTACTGCAGGCAGTACTGCATGCTCCTCTGCTCAGTGAGAGACACTAATGAAACAGCTGTGGGCATCATAGACTCACATTGTTTAGTTTCTCTGGTAAGCAGCTGTTGCAAGGTAATTCAGTTCTATCCTTGTAAAGTTAGAAAAAGAATTACCACTGACTACCATTGTAACAGGATAAGGAGTGTAGATCACAAATTCAGAGAAACAAAGAATCATTTAGGTTGGAAAAGACCTCTGAGATCATTGAGTCCAGCCTTTGACCAATCACCACCTTGCCAACTAGACCGTGGAGCTAAGTGCCACATTCAGTCATTCCTTGAACATCTTTAGGGATGGTGACTCCATCACCTCCCTGGGCAGTCCCCTTCAATGTTTAGCAACCCTTTCCATGACGAAATTCCTCATGATGTCCAGCCTGAACCTTCCCTGGCACACCTTGAGGCCATTTCCTCTTGTCCTGTCACTAGTTGCCCAGGAGAAGAAACCAACCAACCCCCACCTTGCTACAACCTCCTTTCAAGCAGTTGTAGAGTGATAAGGTCTGCAATGAGCCTTCCTTTCACCAGGGAGAAACATTCCCAGCTCCCTCAGCCACTCCTCACAGTGCCCTATCACAGTGCCTCACAGTCTCCCCAGTGCCCTATCCTCCCACTGGGGAGATAGGCATGTGATTCTGCTATAACTGGCGGATAATGAATTGATTTCAACAAAATTTGAATATGATTTTTAAGGCTGTATTACCTCTTTGATGTCTTGCAATTTGCCAGTGGTAAAATAAAATTAGATTGTGGGGTGAGTCTTAATCTTGGTAGAAATTTTTAAGATATGATTCCTTGTTTTCCTAACATAATACTAATTCTAAAAATTCTACAGATAGCCTAAGCCACATGAGCTGCTCTCGTAGAAGAAAGGTATTTCAATATTTTCTATGTATTAAAGTAATTTCCATTACAATAAACAATCCATGATCACATACACTAATACTAACTATAAAATCAAAAATCTGCTTATTCTTTTCCTTATGACTCTAGGTATACAAGCTTGTAAATATACAGATAAATTTTTAATACAAAATACATACATGTATTCAGTTCTGAGTCACAATCATTGCTTTTCCTGTCAACACTAAGATTGCTCAAGGACCATTAACATTAACTCTGTGAAAAACTTTTGTTTGGCTATTTTAACTATTTTGTTTTTTTCCTACATGCTGAAGCAATCTTTCCCGAGGAAAATGAGAATTAATTTTTCTCCAAGCTTATTAAAAAGGGTACACAAATTAATATCCTTATCACTATCACAATTGTTAAAGAATTTTTGTCTGACTTACAATGATTTTTACAAAGTATAAATTAGAACATCTATTCCATTGACGATACAGAAGCACATAATCAGTGCTCAGCAACACCATCAGGATACTTGAAACTGGAAGATTTACTATGATTTTTTCAGTATGTGTGTCACCATTGAAATATTTCTTAAGCATAAACAGTACTTATTGGAAGAATATATCTGTGTGGTTTCAATAGATCAAATCCTCATCTCAGGTCTTCTCTCCACAGAAATAGCTCTTCATCAAATCAGAAAAACATGGAAGAGAAAAGCTCCCTGCAATACAAGTTGATAATTAAATCAGCTTGCCACCTAGTTTTAAAATAAGGTTAAAAAAATTAAAAAGGAAAGTAATTTGAAGGTTATAGGAAATGTTTGGACTAGTAAAGGGAATGTAATCTGTGTTAAACCACACACACGTACAGGAAATAATAATCTGCATGCATTAAGCTTATAATAATTTATGTGTATATCTTAGTTACTGTGAAAACATTTAAATTACAGATGGACTACAGCGTAATCCTGGCAGTGTTAGTGAAGGAAGATTAAAAAAAAACAAAAAAACCAAAAAACAGTGGTGGTGCATACTGCATTCTTCCTCCCACCATTTTCCTATGTATGTTTCATCTATGTAGTAAATAGTAGAGTGAACCTGTCACTGAACTCTGTTAGGTCAGACTTTCCCAAATTTATATTAATACCTGCTTTTTACCAATACCTTTTGTAGTGATTATTTAATAGGACAAACTGCTCTTTTGCAACAATCCCTTATATACATTAAAAACATAAGGGAACCCTGGATATGTATATAACAGCATTGATTATCATAAAAGTTGCATTGATTGGATTAATACTATATCACAAACCCAAGCTATTTAGAAAGTTCAGGCCAAAGTTAAACTCCACATGGGTTTCGATACCTGGAACATGAAAAAGTAGATTGGTGATATGGCCTAAAGTAAGGTGAAATTTTTTTTCAAGATGCAGACTATCTCTGTACTGAGTACTAACTAGAAGTATATATGTGAGGCTTGTTGAATAAGAAATCAAATTATTTGTAAAGCTTTAAAAAGAAGAGATAAAATGTAATATGAACTTTGAGAAAAGAAAAAAAAAACAAACAACACTAACCAGAACCACGTATCCTTAGGGGTAAAGTTACCATAAGACTGTAAATAACATATTTGCATTCAAGATCACTGAACAAGAAATCAAAGTTACAAAGGACATTTCACCACGATAATTATTTTTATACTAGATACTGTGTACTATGTGTAGTTAAAAGCATAATGCATGTAAGAAATCACTTGATCAAAACTAAATTGAGGTCAAGAAAGACTGCCTGACTGTTATACAAATAATTGCTGACATTTTCGTTACTTGAGAACAAGAGGTCATGGGCAGGAACTGAAATTAACTTAGGGAGAAAAATATCAAACAGAATCTAGTTAACCTGAAATTACATTTTATTTGGCTTAGTAAGAGAAAGTGCCTCATGTCATACTTTTATTGACAAAAAACAACTAAACTGTGATCCAAAAATATTGTAAAGATGCTTGGGCCCATAAATATGTTGTAGGCAAGGAACCTTAAGGATAGCGTTGGACTTTCTTAATCAAAAAGAAAGTGAGCCTCTGAGACAACTAATTTAAAGTCATCACACAGGAATGGACAGAAATACAAGAAAAAGCTTTTGAAGAAGTAAAGAGCATAATTTCAACTTCTTCATTAATGAAATTTTATAACCCAAAGAAAAGTCTTGACTTAGAAAGTGGCACATTAGAGAATAGTCAGGGAACCACATTAATGCAGAGAGAATGTCTAAAAGCACTTATGAGCTGATATTTCTTAGTTAACGAATGAGAAAGAATTAGCACTAGACCTTTACAAAAGCGACTAGAATCTTTCACAAGGTCCATCAGGACAAAAAATGCTGTACAGTGCCATGTCTTCCCAACTTTGCTTATGTTTTAAATTTCTGAAAGCAGTCATTTAAATGGAATGGAAAATCACCATGCACATGAAACTAGGTCTGGCACAATTAGGATCTCCTGCAATGCTTTGCCAAAGCCCACCACAATGCAATTGCCCAGTATATTTTCAGACCCATTCCTCACATACCACTACTGCCCCTCAAAATCAGAAATTAAGCTTGAAATGTCATACTTCATTTTGCTCATTAGAATAATGTCACCTTTTCTCTTGAGGGCCTCTTCGCTCCCTACATATTTTCAGAGCTGTGACACTGAGATGTTTTCACCCAAAACAGTCTGGCCTCCAAAAAAACCCTGTCAAGCAACGCAAATCTGAATACCCAACACTTTCAACACAACTGTGTTTCCAGAGTTATGCTGAACTGTCTTTAACACATTTCACTTTAAAATTCTTGAAGTCAGAGTGCCTTGTGGCATAGCTGCTCGCTGGGGTCCAGGAACAGCAGGGACTGCCCAAAGCAGCAGGGCAGGGCAGGACCTGTCAACCTGAATTCATCCCAGTATCTCAGCCAGAGACAAGGCAGCTGGGAAGCACTGGGGTATTCCCAGCCCGGAGTATGTCCTGGGGCCCAGAATGAAGCCAGGGAGGGATGTCAGCCCATGGGCTAAAATCACCATCCCTGGAAGTGTTCAAAAACCATGTAGATGTGGTGCTTACGGTGGTGGTTTAGTAGTGGTGGTTTAGTAGTGGGCCTGTCTGTCTTAGGTTAGTGGTTGGACTCAATGAACTTAGAGGTCTTTTCAAACCTTAATGACTCTATGATTCTCTAATTAGGGATCCATTCGTAGCAGCCATCCTATTATACTTAGCCCTTGAAAGGGTTAGGGTTATTTCATGACAAAGAGAAAAACAAAATCTTTTCCTAGGTTTGCTAAGTAATTACAAAGTCATCAAGTCATTTATCAGTCATTATGATGTTCTTCAGGCATGCTGAAACAGTCTCCATATACCTTCAAGGAAAATATGACTTGAAGCACATCCTTAAATATGTAAAGAACATTGTATATCTGTCTCGGGGTAGAGTGGAAGGCTTAGAAAAGTTTATTAGAGAAGCCCTCTCGTTGAGCTACAAGGTTGCATTTTAAACTCTTTTCTCAGAAAGGACACTCATTGAAGTTAAATCCTTTCTTAGCCACAGATTTGCCAACAGTTTAAACTTAAGGAATTCTAGAGATGTGATTGAACTGCTTTATGTTTTAATGCTGACAATCAGATATATTTATATCAAATAAATTATTTATTATGACAAATGAAAATACAAAGATCGTAATCAGAATTATTTACCACACAGTATAAAAGCTAAAAACTACTAATATAGCATAGAATAGTCTGGTGAACGACTTAAAAGCAACTACATTAAAATAATCATATCAGAGCTAGCTAAACCAAACACTGAGTAGAGATTGTTGTAACTCACCACACTAAGGTCATGGGCAATCTCTCTTTCACTCAGCCCCTGGAGACTAACCACAAAGAGATGTCCCTGCTTCATGGAAGAAGCTTCACACACTTCAAGAAAGTATGTAGAAGAGCCTATTATAAGAAAGTTGGACTGAGCTTTTATATTTGTGAAATTATTGACTGCCAGTCATTTATCTCCAGGTCAGCTAGCAGCTTATCTGTCAAAACGTACTTCAAAAAGCGGGATGTGTGTTTGCAGTTGGTTATTCAATACTAAGAGCATCTCCGTCGTGACACCACTAGCTCACCACAGACAACGTGCACTGTTTTAATTCTCTGATTGAATTTCAGACCAAGGCAGATAGGCCCTATCCATGCAGAGCATCCTGTTATAACATCTAAGCAAGGAGAGGGGTTTCTAGCTGGCATAATAACTTTGGGTGGGAATACTAGCTCGCTGGTCATTTGTAATGTATAGAAGAATGTAGAAGAAGTGAATAAACTATTAGAAAGTAAATAATTTTATCATGATATCTATTTGAATTATATGGCTGAATATTATCAGACTTGATGCCTAAATAAGATTTGATTTGTTCTGTTATATAGAGATGCACATGTTACTTTGGCATTTTATTCCATAATGTAGAGAATACTGTAAGAAGAATGACCTACCTAAGACAAAAGGAGAAGGATGTTGGGGAAGATAAACAGTTGTTACCAGGTGGAGATCTGGAAGGATTATCCAGCAAGCCCTGGGCAGCAGATACTGAAAGAATTTCCTCCCTTCGATAGGAGAGGAGCCTGCCATATAAATTACAGCTATCTATAATCCCTTTCTCACTTTTACAAGATCTGTAAAAACTCTAAGGAGATGTTTCAAGGCCTGCAGATAACCTTTGTTTCCCCTACTTAGTCCATTGTAGGCAAAAGTTACCTTATGATGAAAACCAGAACTGGATTGCCTAATCCCTACTTAGTATAGTTAATCCCCCTCATTAACATGTCTTACCTCCTCATTAACATACTCTGTTTCTCTGTTCTATATATTGTAGCACGAGTTTCAATAAAATGTCTCAGTTTCTACACCCAAAATGGGAACGTTTAGTTATTGATCGTCAACAGAAGGATTAATTCAGTCTCTCCAAAATCCCAGGTAAAATTATTCCTGCATGTTTCTATTGTTCAGGAAAATCACTCAGATCATAAGGGATTTAAATTCTGAGACTAAGATACAATACAAAATGAATTTAGGGTGTCTATAATCCTCTCTGATTTTGTGTCTGGAATTGTCACCCTCAAAAATTGCCCCAAAGATCTTTTTAGGAAGACATCTAAATAATCTTCTCAGTTTAGAAATGGTCACCTACTATTGCTAAAAAGAAACAATAAAAAAAAATAAATGTAATAGCCTGTTACACAATGTCATGAAACATCCACATTTCATAAGAGTGAATACCTGCACTCTTAAAAAAATTGAGTATGCCTTTATCTGTATGTAAGTTTGCCTTGTTGTCTGAGGTTTCCCTTCACATCCAAAGCAGTGCAACTAGCTTGTATCAGAGCTAAACATAGATTGCACCAGCCTTAAATAAGCAATGAGAAAAGCTGGTGAGTCTGGCATTGAGGTTGACCTCAAGTCCATTTCTGTACTGTGTTCCTAATTAGGTTCACCCAAAACTTCATTTTAGCAAATAATGTTCCAACCTCTGAACATTTAATAGCAGATGACATCATTTAGCAAGAACTTTTTCATTTCTTATTCAGTGTTTTGCTAATCCAAAAGCAAGCAGGACATATGAAAAGCCAAAGGTCAGGATAAAATGCTGAAACAGTTTCTTTCTCCATGAATATTCATGTAATGACTTTGGAAAAACACAGTGACTTCTTTGGTATAACCTACCTTAGCACTAAACACATTACAAAATATATATCTTCATGTAGATAAGGATAGAAGAAAGTAATTTCTTAAAAATATTCCCGATTATCCAGGACAAGGCTCTCTGAGAATATTAAACAGGAATATAAAGCATAAGAGCTGAGGAGAACTAAAAGGTTTGCCAGCTATTTAAAATTAGATGCCTTCTCTCTATTCCACCCCAAGAGAATTTAAGCATTAAAAATCAGTAATTTTCTCAGTGCAGTTAGTAACTTTTAGTATAGAAGAACATTGAGGTGTCAGAAAGACATAAGCTAGAATTAAACTGTTTCATTTAACTACTCATAGAACTGTAGCCAAACTCAGCAGAAGCTGCTAAATCAATTTGAGCAGCTAGTACATACGGTGCCTTATTTTTCTATAGATACCATAATGACAGCACCACCCATGCACAAGTCCTTTTGACTGCAGGGTAGGCACATTATTAGTTACAACCCACATACAAACATTCATCTGCTTACTAGTGACAACTGAGTTCTGATTATGCTATATATCTGAACGAAGACAAAAAACTGCAGGCATTGAATAGCTAACAGAATAATTCATTTTTCAGAAGAACATTGAATGTGACAAATAATAGGTTTCAAATGTACCTAAGACATATTTTTGCATACTCCCAAAGCTAGAAAATGCCACATGACAAAATTTGTGGTTAATAACTTCTTGAGTCTGCCTGCAAGCACTTACATTGTCATCTTTGCGCACAGTAAGAACAACTGAAAAATCAGGAGAGTTGCCCAAGGTTCTCTCAGAAAATTAGACTAGAAAAAATAGACTATGATTGTGCCCAGCAACTCTCAACCCCAAACATTCAATGACTGTATCCAAATATCTAAAAAGAATCTGATTAAGAATTTTTTCTTATTATAACATTGATATTATTTCAAAATGTTTGTACAGTATTCTATACTCAGCAAAAAGTCTGCATAATTGTCTTATTGTACTTGCACAGAATTCCAAAATTTGGCACCAAATCAAATTTTGGGAGGCCACCATTTCTTTTCCACTGAATCTGATGGTTTAGTGATATTCTATTAGACAGCACTATAAAATCAAACCAACAGTTGGAAAATTAGAGAGGCACTTTTCAGAGGCTGTTAGCTCTTTAAAATTGCAACTTTCGATTCACACTTAGCACTATAGGACAAGTACCTCACTGCTGAGCACAGTGAGGACAGATGAACACCTGAAAACTTGGGCTGGAGACTGTGGGAGTGTCATGTAGTGATTGGTTCTCATGATGCTCAGCAGGCTTCCTGTTGCGCACCTAAATAGGGACATAAGTATCTCATTTTAAGCCTCGGGGCCTGAAGAACAGTTAATATGTTTCTCTTTGAAAATGACACTTTGTGTATCAATAATAATCCACAAAATTGAGATCTTCAAGAGAGAAAATAATTTGATCATATTGGATGTATGAATCTTTCCATATTTGCTTTAGAACTACAGCCCTCACATGAACAGTATTCTACAGCTGATGAAGCGATGCTTTGCCAGCAGACACCAGATGGCTGTTAAAGGACAGATGAGGGTCTGCATTTGAGAGAGTCAACAAAGCAGGCTGTAACATATTTAAAACTAGTAATCCATACGCATGTTTCAGAGACTAAGAACTCACTGATGAGTTAGTTCAAAACCATTCAATTTTCAAGCTTTGCTTTGCCTCAACATTTTCCTGAAATGGTTAAACTGTGTGTTTATCACTTACCTTCAAGCAAGTGCTTCAGGTAAATGCTGATAGCCTTACCTGTGATGAGAGAGAACTGAGTGGTCAGGTTAGGAAAGGGTCTTTCTTTATAAAGAATATTATTCTCTCAGTAATTGAGCACCATCCTATTGACTCACTTTGGAATTCTCTTTGATATTACAAGAGTTGATGACTGTTCAGCATTTTCATGTGCTTGGTGATTAGAATAAGGCTTGGCATAGAACTATAATTCTAGGGCCCCTAGACCTACAACACAGTTACCCTGATCTGGTGCTTCATGAGTTGTAGGTAAAAAATCAGATAAAAAAAGCATTTTAATTTTTAAAGTGTATATTTCTTGCAGTTATTTGTGGAAAGAAAAGAAAATTAGTCTTAATTTTTATTGTCAGGCAACATATTATGTAATGAAGATGTCTTTTTATTTCTGCAGGGTAAAAATTCTAGTATTTGTTTAAAAGTTGTTTTACAGAAATTAAGACCCAATAAGGAGTTGACAGAAGTCAAGGAAGGATTTTCTAACTGTGGGAAAGTATTTCAGTTATTTTTTCCCCTTTCTCATCTATAGAAGGTTATAAAAGCCCTTTATCAGGATTCTAAATGGAATTTTGTGTTTTAACCACTGCTGACATCTTTATCTGAAAATGCTTTTGTTCATTTTTTCATTTTCTTATTTTCTGGTTACATCCTTAACCTGTGCACTGGGGCTTAAAATACCAACTAGGACTACCAAGCACAAGTCAAAAACCTGTGTGTACAGACCAGTTTCTGATATTCCACAGGTTAATATTTGTGTCCCCCTTTAATAGAAAATTAAAAGGGCTCTTAAAGATTACCTTGACCAGAGAAAGCATATGAGTAATTAATTGTTTCTGCCAAAACCCTGGTAAGTGAAGAAAACATTGCAATAACAAAAGCAGACAGTGGTTCTGACAGTAGAGCCCCCCAGACCTTTTCTGTTTTATCTCCAGATAGATTTAGTTATTTTTGCTTTAATTGACTGTTTTTATTGTGTAGTTTAGAAACTGCAGTGTGCAGAATAGTTTCATGTGTATATGACATTGACTAAGTTTTATATCTAAATATGAGTATATGAATTTGATGTGGAATATAGCTCTAGAGTGCTGTTCTTTTCATCTTACTGAAGTTAAACTCTTTTACAGCCTAGTTTAATAAAGTTCTCACGCATGAAAGTATAATTTCTTATAGTTCTTTCATTTGTTCCTGATAGTGCTTCCTACAAATCCTGAGCCCAAAAAGGTTAGTATGTTCCTGTACCAAGGATAGAAAAAAGACCCCAATTAATAACAGATAAGAAAGAGATAATAAACAACAGGGTCAGAACATGGTATTGCCTTTAGTTCTTGGACTGCAGGATGAGTTCTCTGCACTCCAAATGAAAATGCTCTAGGAATGCCTGTAGAATTGGTGTGGCTTTTTCTACACTGTGACAATAAACTGGAACAGAAAAAAATATATCAGGAAGAACTGGAAGAGGCTGAGAACTTAGATGTGTATTGTATAACTTCCATCATCACTACCTGTGTCCTTTGGTGTCATAGTTGTTATCACACACTGAGGGGCATGTAGTGCCACTGGTACATGCCAGCAATTTTGGAAGAACAGGTATGTAAGATAATGGCTGAAATTCCCATGCACTGTTGTAAGTGTAAAGATGAGACATGTATGGCAAGGCCCACGAGGACACCCTGGTTGATATAAGTATCACAGCCCAGAATAAGGATTAGAATTCTTCTTGCAGATGTTATGAACACACACCACCTGAGACTGATGCTACCCCTTTTCCTTTTGGCTATAAGATATAAAGCTTCTGTGATAAGTATAAATGTACAGGGAACATTTATATTTTATGTGGCTGTAAACACAGATGTGCCAGATTAACTTTTGGTATGAAAAAAATTGTAGAATGCGAAAAAAATGAAACAAATAAGCTGGGTGTAGTAAAATGCTGGGAGACTTCTGGGAGGCATGAAGGAAAGGATTTTGGGGAGAAATCTCTGCTGTACCTAACAATTGGGAAACCTCTGACCTTTCTAATAGCATTCAGACAGAATACCAAAATCACGGAGAAAACCCTCAACAATATCTTATCACAGTAGTGTGGACAATACATTTCACAGGCTGAAATGCATGCTCAGCATCACCTTGATTAGGGAAGCTACACATCTATTTGCTACTGAAGCTTTACTTTACAATCTGTAATTTTCAGGTATGTTTCTTAGTACATTATCTGATTCCTGCTTTCTCTCATGAAGGCAACAAAATTGTTTGTTTAAAATATGCAGCATTTCTGAAATCAATGGAGTTGGGCATCCATAAATATCTACATAAATGCCCAATGCTTTCATAATCAAAGCAGAAGTATCTAAATACATATTTCCTTTAATATTTTAAAAAATAGGCTTTGTGTTGTTAACATAAGATTCATATTTTCTCGATTTTAAATGCAGAGTTCGGTGGAAAGGCAAAATTATATTCTCATTGACTTTTGACTTGACATCTAAAAAGCTTTGCTGTGATTTTGAAAATCCACATATTTAGAAATTTGCCACTCATTGACATGGGCAAGATCATGAAAAGTGACATAACTACATTTAAATAACATAAAGGTTGCAAGGCCTTGCACGCAGAAATGTGTAATGGTCTTCACTTCAGCTCAGAACTGAGTATACATAATCATAGTCTTTACCACTCTGTTCTCCAGTTGAACACTCTCTCTGCTTCCAGTTGCATGGCCTGGGCAAGGCAGTGTGCTGGGAACACAGATGTTCTCCATGCTCCCAGTGTATGCATAATGTTGCACACCAGGCAGAAGAAAGCTGATCTGCTGAAGTGCTGCACCAAGAACAGAGCACACAAAGGATAAAGGAGCTACCTACAAATATTCAGATACACAAGATACATAGCTGCATTTTTAGATGGCCACAACCTGGTCAAATATAAATGGATTTTACATCAGCAAATATACTTTTCCTCTACTAAGCATCATGCCTCTGAAATATATCCAGACATGAATACACCTATTTTAATGTGTACTCAAAGATACCTTCAAAAATCTTTTAATGTTTCTTTTACATACATGCCCCAGATTCAATCTAATTGAACAGGTTTTGCTGAAATTATGAAAACTCAATTTATATTCAGAAACATATCTATCCCATAGAAATTGTATGCTGCAATATAGCAGAGTTCCAATCAACTGAAAAAATATCTTAGAATGGAAGGTGTTAGTAATTTCTACCTGCTGTCCGTATAGTAAGCATAATTAAATAATTAAATAATGTTGCAGCTCTTGAAGTTTTAGCATTTGCGAAGTACAGGGGAGCATGTTGCAAATACAACCCTGATAGTCATCTGCCAGCTGTCACTGCTATCGTGTAGTTGTAGCATGAAATTGTAAATGGACTATTACACTTACAAGATAGCACCCAAAGTCCAGTAGGCACATCATAGATAACAAAAAAAATAGAAACCTTTTCTGGTTTGACAGCAGTTTTACCAATACATTGTGTAATTTTCACATGCTTTTCAGTTTAAGCAGAGGGTAACATAGGAGGTTTCTGCTATAATAAAGATTTTATTTGTTCATTGTTGATATTGGTTCATACGTGATGATCTGAAGGAAAATTGGACAGAGCAAACTCAGGCTGAACACTACACCTCTCAAATCATGCTGTTCTGACTGGAAAATGTGACAAATATGTAGCTTTCTGGAAACTGAGAAAGGTAGTCCACTACTCCTATTTTTCATTTTGGATACATGAGAAAGTTTTTAAATAGCATCTTTCTATTTTTCTGAATACAGGTCATGGTGTTTTAAGCTGTTAAGGTGCCTTTTTTTTTTTTTTTTTCCCTTCATTTAGCTTATTCCTAATTAAAACTCCAGTCCTTGGAGTCCTTGGTTGCATTTCCTCCCTAGGATCTTTTACAATACTTATTTTGTATGATAAATAATTCTTGTAAATATTTCCTTTCCCATTCAAAACAAACAAACAAAACCCCCCACTCTGTATACATTTTCTGAGGTGTCTCCCATTAGAACAGTGCTAAAAGAATGTCTAGGATAAGGCTTTAATAAACTGTAACCTTTTTTGGAGTTTTTGATTTTTAGCCTACCTTTCCAATTTGATCAAACAGATTACTCTTGTTACTTCAAAAATTACACTGTTTATTATTTGTGGAGGTTATCTTTTGGTAGGTTGTTTTTCTTGAGATGCTCCAGTTTCTTAATTACTTGTAGTTATCTTCATCAGTTACTCAATTATAATGGTTAGTCCTAGGGTGATGGATCATAAGCTTATACCTCAGACTCAACAGTAGGCACAGCTACAGCAGCATAAGTCTTACCAGTAATTCATTAACACACATTGCTCTAAACACTTTTTATTTTTTTTAAAGCTTGAAATAAATGTTACAAAAAATAAAAAAACAACTGAAAAATTCTAGTTTTCAGGAAAAGAAGGTAAATTACAAGAGACAAATAAATGAGGATACTAATGTATCCCCACAGAAAGAAAATATTCAGGAAAACACAAGCCTTATAGAATAATGTGAATATATCTAAAAGCATTGCTTCACAGCTTTATTTAATATATGTCACTTGCATTTTGTTAATTAGGGTATTGCCAAATAATTTCTCTTGACATAATCTAACTATCACAGGACATTCTCCAAAATATTAGATGAAAATATTAAATGCCTTGAGTATTTAATTTAATTCAATTCCATTAACTTAAATTAGCTTTAAAAAAAACAGTAGCATACATTTAATAAAAGTAGCGTATTAATAAATTAATAGACATGAAAAACATACACAAAGGATTCATTACGCTTTTCAATATCCGAAACACTGTTATACTATGAATATTTCCTGAATTCAGTCACCAAAGAAAGGTATTTAAAATTGCACCTGTCATAATATTAATTATGACAGCATCACAAGAAGTCTTAATTAAATTTCTTTCTGATTCTACTAGATAATTCTTCCAGTTACATTTGATTTGTTCTGCTGCTAACAAAATCTTGCAATTTACTTGAAGCAAATAGGAGACAAACAAATTATGTCAATGATTCTTGAAAATTTTTCAGAAAGAAATTCTTGTTTTTAAAAAGTTCAGTTAAAAAATAGTTCTGAAAAATGTCTACTATGAATTATACTATGAAAAATATACCCAATAATTAAACTTTTTTAGCCTATATATATATATAAGTCCTTACATTATTTTCATGTCAGAAAATAATAAAATTCTAGTAGAATTCTAGTCTAAAGATTTCGGTGACAAATACTGTTGTCACAGAATAATTCAGTACATGGCAGAGTCTTCTAATACACTTTACTGGAGTATGTACCTCTACTTGAATTTCATTTTCTGATTATATTTTTGGAAGCAACTTCAAAACACGGACAACTTTTTAGCTTTTCCTAGGAAGAGAATGGTTTAAATGTCCTCCTTTTAGCCTCTTGTGATATTTCTTGCTTTGATCATTACCATTTTAACTTTGTTTTCACTCTGCTGTTTCTTAAAGTGTCTTGCAGAAAATCCCTTCCTACTAACTCAAAAAATTATTCCAAGTACATTTCCAGTAAATTTCAAATCACCTGCTAAATTTGTTCTCTCTTGCTGCTCCAAGGAACAGAACAGAAATAGGGAACAGAAATAAGTTTATTCTAATGTTCAGTAGAGCTAGAGGGAAAGAAAACAGAACTGAGGAAGTGTATTGTTTTGATATAGGTTGCAGGTGTTCAGACAACACTTCAGAACTAAGCAAAAGAGACCAATTCAGTGTTCAGATGACTGTGAGGAAGACTTCAGAGACCCGTTCCTGTAATTATCTTATTCTTCTATGACAATGTGAAATGCATAGGTATAGGTTGGCAAGTTCCTCTAAAAACAATTTCTGTGGACAGTTTCTAAATAATTGATTGAGAGATCAAAAGCAAAACATATATAAGCTTCTAAAAGAGATTCAACTAGATTCAAACTGCGAGTTTTAAAGCTAGGAAGCTTATAGTAATGAATCTTAGAATCACAGAATATGCTGAATTTCAAGGGACCCACAAGGATCATCCAGCTCCTGGCCCTGCACAGGACAGTCCCAAGAGTCACACTATGTACCTGAGAGCATTGTCCAAACACTTCTTGAAATCTGACAGGCTTGGTGCTATGACCACTTCCCTGGGGAGCCTGTTCCAGTGCCCAACCACCCTCCGGATGAAGAACCTTTTCCTGATATCCAACCTAAACCTCCCGTGACATAGCTTTGCTTTGTATATCTTAAGATACATCATCCTTTTTAGTCCAAAATCCGGACTGACAAATCTAGTCTAGCTTAAGCACTGAAAAATATGAGGTCACAGCACATTGTTTCAATTCTTAATACCTTAAGAGCATTGATTATGCCTTATTTATATCTTGACTCAGGAACTCCAGGGTTCATTTGTTTAATCTTTTTAGCTATTCATAGATTATTTTTCATAGAAGAGGAGGAGTTCTGCACAGAAATTTATAATTCAAGGGAGTTTCATATTTGATTGTTTTCCATACCCTAGAAAGACTTTTAATATATTTCTCTACTGCACAGACAGAGAAATACAAGCAGGATATTGTCCTTGCAAGATATCACCTCTTCTGAGTACTATATCAACTTTGTCATTTTCCTTTCCTATGATAAAAGCAGTTAATGTAATGTTGTCAGACAGGAAACTGCCCAAACTGCTTGTGAATAGAAAAGAAAATAGCTTTGTTATTTGTAGAACAGTCTTGCACACTAGCAGAACATCTTCTTTTATGTTGTCTTTCTTATTTTTTCTTTTCCATTTTTTTTTTTATTCCTAAACGGTATTTTTTTCTGGATGACCTTCACTACTGTTTTCTTGTTTTCTTCTTACAATGATAAAATTAATAATATGTTCTGTATAATTTAACTAATCCACTTATATTCCAAGTTTTTCCAAAGGAAATTTTTACATGAAGTTTTGGAGAATCGAAATATTATTTCTTCCCTTTCCTTCCGCCATGTTTTTTACTACTGAAAAAAAATCATGATGAAGAAAATTAGAATGAAAAGTTCTGGTGGGAAAAAGAATGAAAAAGCAAATGGTAAAGATAACATCTAAATTTGTCTCCTAGGTTTTAAGTAGTCAGCAGACATCTCTCAATCAAGAGAAGAATAATTATCAAATTTAAAATCGGATTTCATTTTATTCTATTTATTCTCTGCAAATGGGAATTAAAAAAAAATAAAAGGCAGCAAAACAAAAAACACTCAAAAGCCAAACTAAACAAAACAAAACCACAGCAGAATTCTACTTGAGTATTTTAATTTTTTTCTTGCCTATTATGAATAAATATTGGATAAAATATTATATAATATATTCATTCCAAATAATAAAAAAAAAACCTGCAAAAGCCAACCAAAAAAACCCCTGAAAACAACCAAATAAACACATAAAGAAATAACCAACACAATAGAGAATGTTTTACATTAAAACAAAAGTGGATTTACAGCAATAGAAAGTAAATTCAAACTGACATGATTCTATTAATAATTAATGGGGAGAAGTGTTTTCTAAACCTAAAATACAAGTTCCTCACAACAGGAAGTTAGACAGTCTTGCAGTGGAGTGGCCACACATTGAAACACACATTAACAGAGATTTCAGTCAGTTGTCTGCCTCTATGAATTCTTCTAGAATATTTCCAGGCTATTGTTAAGCTAACTTTGATCTCTCATAATCCAACTTCTCTAGCTCTAAATATTCTATCTATAACTGAGATATACTGAAAAGGTTTTCATATGAGTAAAGGTCACAGAAGTTCTTTTTATTTGTAGCAATGATACATTTAGTTGCACAAAGTACCTGCAGAGAAAATTTCTATCTTGCTTATTAGTTTAAAAGTTTTCAGTGTCCCTGGTTCTTGAAATAAATGCACATAGTTAAGACTCTTCAAAAGGTCATCTTGTTGCCATGCCCTGTGTAGTATGGGTTGGGTTTTTGGCTTTAGGTGTTTTTGTTTGGTTGGTTGGTTGGTTGACTGGGTTTTTTTGAGTTTTTATTTGTATTCACTTCCTGCAACAATCAGTTCCTTTCTTTTCCTTAGGTATGTGACAGTCCAGACCCATGGGATTGACTCCCTTCTTGCTTCCTAGACCTGCTCTGACGCTACACCCCACAGACTACAGAGGGAAAGACTGAACTCCACAAAAGTTCCTGTGAAATGACAGCCAGCAGCAGTGAAGGCAAAGCCCACAAACATCTTCTCTTTACTCAGAGGATGGGGAAGCACTGGAACATGTTGCCCAGAGGAGTTGCGGATGGTCCATCCTCAGAAGTGTTCAAGACCAGGTTGAATGAAGCTCTGAGCAACCTGTTCTGAATACAACCCTGCCCATGGCAGGGTGGGTTGTAACTAGAGGATCTTTTAGGTCCCTTCCCTCCCTAACCATTCTATGATGTTCTTTGTATTAAGGTACTTCATAAATTGGGGGAAAAAAGTCCCTTAGGAGTTGAAAATAATCAGAAATCAGATGTTTTGATATGCTTATTTTAGAAGGAACAAAACCAGTACTTAAAGTTTAGTCACTGCATTTTAAGCAATCAATTTGTTTTAACCATCGCACAAAAAAAAAAAAAAGTTAAGATATCGAAAGAGAAGCTTGTACATTCTAGGTGATGAATAAAAAGAATAAAAAGATATTACATTTCATTTTTAGTATTAACTACAACATTTACCACTGAAGTAATTTTCTGTGTGTGTGTGTGTGTGTGTGTGTGTGTGTGTGTGTAGACATAGATATAGATAAACAATTTCCTTTTAAGGGAAAGTAAATACAGTGCCTACTCAGCTGTGCAAATATTCCTATCTGTAGGTCTATATGTTCTTAGAGTCAGACATGTATATATGTATATTGTAAGGGGAGCATAAATTTTTCCCATACCAACCTTAAATGCCGATACAGCAGTTAAATACTGGATGTGCTGTTTAATAAAGCCACAAAACTTTTATAAATAACTAAGCATAGGAATTCATAGGCTTGTGACAATATACTCTACCATTTCATAGGCCTCCATAGGTTTGAATGTTTATTTGAGTGGTAGCGTATCTTAACTACCTTTATTTTTTAGTACAATCTGAGAAGAAAATAGTCATATTACTTGAAACTCTTTGAAATTAAGAAAGATTTATTTTCAGCTGTTTCACAGCATTTTATATTTCCCCTCATTATGGAAATCAAATTCTTGTGTGTAATTCTAGTAAAAATATTTTCATGGAAAGCAATAATTAAGATAAATTATATTTGAAAAGGCTCAACTTTCATTTCTTGGACTGAGAAACAAAAAAAACCCAATATGACTACAGTCCTAAATTTGTGGTAATTTATGATGATGATTTCTGTCTGTTTTTATTTCCATGCTGTCTCAGAACCTAACTCAATCTTCAAGATGAGACATATTGCTGTATAAATCAAGAGACAGAGATAATCATAGTTAATTATCATATGGGTTCAATAGAAGCTTTAATGTGATTCTGAATACATAAATAACAACTCATTTTTAAATCCAAATAATATACTTTTTATTATTCTTAATATCCATAGATATATTATTTATTCTTAATAGAATCTATGAATATAACAAAAAAGTGGAAATACTGTTTTGTTTATATAGAGTTAGTCAACTAGAGTAAGCTACATTTAAAAATCATAAGTTCACCAAACAAGAAACAGAGAGCTCAAATTGCAGTAGCTGCCTTTATGGTGACAGCAAAAATATTTGACACTTTGTGGAAAAATGTCACCATCACATTCTTTGGTAGCTGTATTCTGAATTAAAAGGACTGAGTGAACTTTAAGTCTCCTCTTCCTAGAGCTGTGCAATTAACTGACCCTGGATCTTCTTTTTTTTTGTGCCTTGTTTGTTTGCTTATTTAAGTTAGCTGTACCTCATGTAAGTCACTTGCTAAAACATACATATTTGGCATATAGTTGTACTTAAGGCATTTCTATGTTTGTGTATCTTTCTGAAGGTCTTTATTCCTTTTCTCTCTAGTTATAAAAGAAAAAAGAAAGGGATTATTAAAAAAGGGGTATCTAAATTGCTTCACAAATAAGAGAAGCTAAGAATAAGACATTTTTCACACAAATAAAATATTTAAATTAATTCAGGATGTGATTTTATGCAAGAGGGAGATTAAGTTGTATTTTGTTCTTTGTACTCTTTGTCTTTTATCACTGCTGATGGTTTGACATTTCGCTTTCACTGTGCCATATCAATGACAAAGTCTTTGAGACAGTAACTATATGCAGACCTTATTCTGAAATACTTCCTGACTCAAAATGTCCATTGAATTCAATGGTATTCCCAAACACCAACACAAATATTTAATAAAAACCCGTATATTTAACTAATAAATATAATATCCCTGTTTTCTCAGAGAAAATTAGGAATGTGATATTGCAGCATGATTACTGTCTGGGATCCCTCTGTTTTTTATTCTAGCAGACTATTTCTAGGTAGACAAAAGCACATGTACAAAATAAAGGGAAGGTAAAAGTATAGTGCTGCCCTGAGCCTCAATAGGTTTTTGGGATTATTTTTAAACTGCTTCTTGAAGTTTCATGCTGTATCAAGGGATACAACCTTTTTTCCCCAATATAAGTTCTTTCTTTTTTTGTTCTCCTTTCCCCTGTACTTTCTAACAGTATTTTATGGTTTCAGGGAAGATATCTGGTCTAAAATAAGGTGAGAAAGAATGTATATAGAATAACTTCCTTATTGTGCTCTGGCCAGAACTTTTGACCACGCTTACATAGAACAAAGTAACCGTGTTTCCCCTTATATTTATTAGATTTTTTTTTTAAGTGACACTACAATGTCACAGAGTGTCACTTCTTGTCCATTTCTCAAACAGAATTTCTTCAGAACAGCTGTGCCCTCATAATTCCAGCAACTCCTTATTTTCTGTAACTAAAACAAAATAAGTCTTTCCACAGAGGTAACGAGAAGATTTGGTAATTATAAATACTCTTAAGGCCTGTAGATGTTCAGAGGGCTTTATCAAAGCTTAATCTTTAAATGAGAAAAAATGTAATTTCTGACAGCGTGCCACATGAAAACCAAAACAGAAGGAGGGCTGGGAGATGAGTATGACCCTGAGGAGACCTGTCACCAGATGTAGATTTGGTACACAAGCCTTCATGAGGTCTGAACTTCTGCTTAGAAAGATGGAATAACAAATTCCAGGAAAAAAAGCCCATCTAAAATACCCCATATTTATAAATACAAATACCAGTGATAATAGCAGTGTAATAGAAGTGACATAAGTAAAGCCTTTACTTCCTGTAGGAAAAAAGAGGTATATAGAGAGAGAAAGAAGAGACACGGTATCATCTGCTTTTCTCTGTAAGCTTCACATGTCCTTTCCAGATATGAAATGCTGTAGGATATGTTTTGGTGATGCAGGACAGTGGTGGTGGTTGCTGTGGGGGGTATTTTTGTTTGGGCTTCTGTTGTTGTGGGAATTTTTGTCAGTTTTGGTTTGGGTTTTTTTTTTTTTTTTTAACCTCTGGAAATAATAGAGCAATGGAGACACCTACTGGTGTTTTTGCAATATTGTAAATCAATAAGTCTTGGGAAAACACTAAAGTACTTAGTGTATATTAAACTATTTTGCTTCCTATTGCAGGTTTTGAGATTTAAAAAAAAAACAGCAAAAAAAAAAAAGAAATTAAAAAAAACCCCATGGATCTAGGAAATAGAAAAGTCTCTGTTCACAATAAGTTCAGAATATTTCAGGTAAACAATAACTTCCTGACATTCTTATTTTTTGAACTGAATATATTCAATTTCAGAGTTCTTAACAAAGTTAGACTTTACATTAAGAGCACATTACACTTTATTTCTTCATGCATAATTTAAATGGGAGGTCACCAAATATATACTGACTACAGTGCAAAATAAACTCATTATAATGTTCCTAGACTCTTTTGGATATCTAATGTAATTCCCCATTGCATTGATTTAACTTTTCAGAGTAATAGCAAAATTGTGTAGTTTTCTTTCATTCTTGGAAAAAATAGCACACTTAAATACTTACCATCTGCTTCTATTTCCTTTTATGAAATTATTGGCAGTTGTTGAAAGGAAGAGCTCAGTTTTTAAAATTACAACTTGCTGAAAGGTATGGATGGATGGAGGGATACTATATTGAATGAACCTGAAAAAAGTGTTAGGTGGTTCCTAAGCAACTGGTGACTTTCACTTAACAGACACAAGGCCAGTTTGATCACTGTTCTCCATTTTTTGATTTTTAAAGGTCAAGAGCAAAAACATTTTTATTTGTGATACTTGGCTACCTGGCTTTTACTTAATTAAAACCACAAACTGTTTATGTACTAATTATGATTCAGAACATTTCCCAGAGGGATTAGGGGCAAGAATCTGATCTAATACGGTGTGACAGCTGGCTGCTATTTCTTTCTTATTATTAGCATCAGTTCTCAAGATGGTCTGTGCCATAGCTTGTTTTATCTGGGAAAAAAAGCCAGCACTGGGAAAATTCAGAGAAAAGGTAATACCCTTGAATTGCGCAGAGTCCCAGTCCTACACCAGAGGTAGCTGGTTTTAACACAAATTATTGCACATTCTAAGACTAAAGAGGCTAAAGGGAGCTTGATAAATCCTCATATTGATCTCTGATTCCAAATGCATTGAGTTTTATGGAAAAGAATTTTATAAATAATGTGTTATTTGTGATTTGTCCCTCCTGTATTTGGCCCTGGTGAGACAGGATTTCAAGTATTGTGTTCAGTTTTGTGTTCCTCTGGTTGAGATGCTGGAGCATGTCCAGAGAAGGTCAACATAGCTGGTAAAGTGTCTGGAGCACAAGTCTTATGAGGATCAGCTGAGGAAGCTGAGGTTGTTTAGTCTGGAGAAAAGGAGGTTCAGGAGGGCCTTATTGTCCTCTACAACTGCTCATGATGAGGTTGTGAGGAGGTAGGAATCAGACACTGTTCCAAAGTAACAAGTAATAAGACAAGAAGAAATTGCTTCAGTTTGCACTGGGAGAGGTTTAGATTTGTTATTAGGAAAAATTTCTTCACTGTAAGGATTCTCAAGCATTGGAACAGGCTGCCCAGGGAAGTGATGCAGTCACCATCCCTGAAGGTATTTAAAAGACATGTAGATGAGGCCCTTAGGGACCTGGTTCAGCAGTGGCCTTGACTCTACGATCTACAAGGTCTTTTCCAACCTAAATGATTATATGACTCTGTGATAAAACAACTGTTTATCTAACAATTTGTAATTAGGAATTATGCCACTGTAAGTGAATCTTAATACCTTCTTGTTCTGCATGTTTTCAGGCTTCTAAGATTCAATGACCTTAAATGGAAGTTTTCCCAGTAGTCCAGTTTTTATTACAACTCTGTTCGACTATTTATTTCAAGAAAATTTTCAGTAATTGAATTTTCTTTAAGATGTCTATGAACCTTGCATATGAAAATATATTTATTAATAGATAATAAAAGATAGTATATTGCATGACATACTTACATGTTTTCTACAGAAAATGTTTCCAGTGTTAAAAAGTAGTGCCATCAGTAGCTCACCAGAGAGTCTTTTCTGTGGCAGGTTAGTCACATGACACAGCATTTGATTAAGGGTTTCTCTTGCATCTGATAAGGTCTTCCTGTGGCCCTAAAAAATAATCTGTGTTCATATGTGTGTGTGTACAGTATCTGAAATAAGTGAAAGGCTGTGTTAGGGCCCACTAGAGTGACTCATGGGGCAGCGTAATTTTCTGCCTGCCTATCACATGAAGTAAAAAGACTTCAGATGCTGAAACAACTAGAGACCTGTGGTGGGTAAAGACATACAGTCCAGTGGATACTGTTTACTGGAAAAACCCTAAGGTCTGATCCATCTCCAGAAGCATCCTGAAGACTTATTTTGAAGGAAACTGGTGGTTTGTACCAAAGGAGGATGAGACACAACATTATATAACACAGCCATGTGAAGGACTAAGACTAAGGAGTGAACTAGTTAGTTAAATATTCACACAGTGAAGATGAAGTGTAGATAAACTGTGCGAATTCATAAACTTACCCTCTGTGTTATACAAAGCACCATGAACATAGGCTAAAATACCAAAAACTCTTCCAGTTTCCATAGCACTCTTGTTTTCCTCTGGTAAGTGTTCAGCTGCTGTGAGCAAAGCATTCCTTTCTGTAATTTTCATATTCTTTTCTTTGACTTTCTTGGTGCTCAATAAAGTCATTGAAGTAATGTTCTTGAGTGTGATTCTGAATATCCCTAAGTCAGAATCAAGAAGTATGTCGAACTTTTACTACAAAAGATAAGCTTTCAAATAGGAAAAAGAGTTTAGGAGGATAAAATGGGATTTTTATCTCTCTCTTGTTCATAAACTGACTTTAATCTGGCCATCAAAGACCACTAAGCAGTGGTTGCCAGAGAATGCTACATTTCATCTTGTGACCTCTTAAGGAGTCAGTTGCTCCTTACAAAACCACATCCTGGCAGCCCAGATTTGCTTCACAGTATGTCTTACAGTATTTCTATAAACTCTGTGACCCAGCTTCAGTCTTTTCCTCTGTACAAATGAGAAGGAGCATCATCTTCAGTCTATGAGATAGCACCTCTGATGTTGCATCTTACTACTACTGTCATTGCCATCAAAGTCAGCTGACAACCAAGTGAATTAGTTCATCATTTCACCTCACTCTTGCTTTCATCCATTAGTAATGGGAAATTATCAGACAATAGAAAGAACAAAATTTTCAGCAATTTTTCCAGATATGAAATGCGAACTGGCAAAATGGAAGAAACATGAAGACATGTAAAATACCAGCCATAGCCTCTGTCAGACAGTGTTCAAAAATGTGGAACATCATCAAAGTTATTTATTATGTATTTTATAGCTATGAAGTATGCCACTGTTTTTTATTAAAAAGGACCAACAACAGGATTTTACACAACACTACATTTCACATGCAAATTTATATTTTCATATTGTCCACCTGTGAAGAAGTCTCAGAAGTGTTTTGTTGTCAAAATCAATGATTCAGCCCTCAGAGAACTATGAAATTTCCTTTTTCCATCAGATTTCTATTTACTACAAACAGGTTTTTTTCCTGGAAAAAGTCTGTATAATTCTATGTTATTGAATTTGCAGCAGTCACATATGGAAATAAATTGAATGTTAGTGGCTAAATCGAAATTTTTTAAAAAATAAAATTATATCACATGTTCTATACAAAATGTCATTCCTCTTTTTTTGAAATGCTAATTTCTGAAGCCATTAAGATACATTTCTGCTCTAGGCTGTGAAAAAATAATTTTCAGGAAATTGCATATAAAAATATACCTGATATTTGCAGGAATTGGTAGGATTTTCAGTTAAAAAAGAAACGTGATCTGGTAATAAGATAGTCTGCAAGTCCCATTAATCTGGTGCTAACGATGTTTCACATCGTCTCTTCAAAACAAAAGAGAGTGTTATTTTTTTTGGTCTCAAAAACAGCATAACTGTTATGCTATTTGACCATGCATGACATGAGAATACTCATATATCATTCAGTTTTCTAAGCCATGGTCTATAAACTACCTAACACAATATTAATATCTAGTAAGGACAGCCATTTCATATGAACTCCTCCATTCTACAAGGTTATTTCAATGTGTAAAATGAAACATTTTATCAAGATATCAAGAATAAATAAAATAGAAAAAAATACAACTCTTCAATTAAAGATTTTTTCCTTATTTCTGAGGCATTATTCTTTATGTCTCAGCTATTTTGATTTGCTTTGGTCTGCATCATAAATAACACTAATGAACTTATAAATCAACAAGAGATCTAACATTCACATACATAAGAGCAGTTTTAACTCTTTAGTCTCTGTTTCTCTGTGCTCTGAATGTTTCTGTTTATTTTGGTTCCCACTGCTCTACTCTGCATTACCAGTAGTAGATTGCTCTATTTTACAATTAGGAATTTGGAAAGAAAGAGTTCCAAAGAAGTCTCTTGAATAATGAAATACATATACAAATTTCATTATTTCATTATAGTAACAAGAATTAGTATCTAGGAATGTTCTCCAAAATACATAGGATAGACCCTGCCATGTTTTTTGATGCACAAAAAAAAATTCCCCTCTACCTTGGAGAAAAATGAAAGACCTACAGTAAGGAAACAATTAGCCTTAGGGTGGGAGAGCTCCTCATTTTCTTCTTTGGTCCTTCCCATAGTCTTATTATGAATGTTCCTGTCACAATTTTGTGACCACATCTACCTGTTCCATTCACACTGCTTTTGTGTCTAAAAACTGCCTTTTAATTTCTGCAATTTGCACATTCAAAAGTAGAGTAAACCATAATAACTACACTTTCTGAAGCTTTAGAGAACACTGCAACTCTTATCAAGGACAAAGTATAAGAGCCCTTGATTTCCTATCATCACTTTTTTGCTTTTATATATCACAGAGACATAGGAATCCCCTAGGAGATGCTGCCAGTGAAGGAATTGAATGCTGTGTTTTAGGTTGTGTAGGTAGGATCTCTTCCAGAAGTACTGGACACACTGGATATGGTTGATTTAAAGGTCAGACCTTTTTTTAATTACATTTTTTTTTGCTTCAGTAAAAGGGAGGTGATATGAAACCATATTTTTGCTGCTTAAAATTGAGCATAATGTTCTTACAGCTTTTCTTTAAGCATAATGTTGGGTGTTGAGAAACAACCATCCACAAACATTTCTTAATTAGCAATTTCTCACTGAGAAACACTATTGTCCTTCAGACACCATTGTTTAAAATCCATGTAATAAACATAAAAATTAAAACCAACTGTGTGTAACAAAGATAATTATTTCAAAGCCACTAACATTAATAAAAAGAAAATTATAGATATTTAACCTCCTTACTCTAAATTAAATACCTGTTTATCTCTCATCTTCCTCCATACTCAGGTCTATGTGCACAGCTGAAGTCAAAGAACAGCATAGAACCAAGCAGAAACACCTGAAGCCTGGAGCATTTGATGATGCAGGTAATGATGACTATTAAAAATAAAGACACAGCTGTCACTTGAAGAATGGCTTGAATTTTTGAGACTTCCACCATGTAGTTCATGTAGCCTCACAAACTTACCATATGGTTACCTATTGGGACATGTCTACACAAATTGGTTTATCTAAAACTGAGAAGCATTGAAGCAAAAGCTGCAGTGCAACTGCTCTGATGCAATTGCATCTGAGATAACTGCCAAAGCATGCTGCTTCTCAAATTATTCTTACACATGAGGGAAATTTATATCAAAGGATGTGCTCAACCATGGTGTATATGTTTGTTAGGGTTTCTGAACTTCTGCCTTGTCCTATGCACTGTGAGATTGTTCCTGCTGCAAAAAATGATGAATTCTCCAATTACGTTATTCCTTTTTATTGAAATCATATTTCCATTCTTGCTCATGCCACAGGCCCCAAAATTCATAAACGAGAAGACTTCTTTATTGAGTTCCTATAGGAGTGCGTAGGACAGCTGAGAAATACAACAAAATTTTCAGGAATGTGTTTTTAGAACACTGAAGAAAAGGGTGTAAGAATTTATTTTCTCTTTATTTAGAATTCTGCTATTGTATGTGCTGCAGCCTTGCACTTACTATCTAGGTCTGTGTAACAGATAGGTCTGCGTAACAAACAAACAAGCACCTATGGGGGCACAGTGCAGCATACCCTTCAGGAGACAGGAGATGTTTATTTAGCAGGCAGCTAGGCAATGTCCAGAATTAGTGCTCAATACAATATCTGTGAGAGGAAAACTGAGAAGTTTTCTGAAATCTGGGAGACAGAGACAGAATAATGTGACTCTCCAGGGAATAGCTTGCCTGTATGTGACATCTCCTGAGGGCATATTATCTTTTATGCTTTTTACTCCACTGAAGAGTGAATATTATGTCTATAGGAAGGTACATTAATATGGTGTACCTGTCTTTATGACTTTTAGAATTTAAATAACAGCATAACAACAAACGTTTCAGGGAGGTCAGTAAATCTGCAGAATTTGTTTCTGAGCATCACTGAGTGATCTTATGCAGGCTTAGTTCTCAAAGTCTATGTGAAGGTCCTGTTATGTATTGCACATGAAATATCCTTGTATCATAGGAGAAATCAAAGCTTCCTGCCAAGAAAGAAAAGAAGCTCTTTGTCTTTAAATGGAAATATCCCTCTCCCCTCCCCCCCAAAAAAAACCCAAACACAACAACCCAAACCAAACCAAAAACAAAATCCCCCACAACCCCAAAAAAAGCCCCCACAAACACCCAACCAAAAATACAATTAAACCAAGCTCTAACTATTAATTTTTGTCTAAATAAGATGTTAACACAAAAATATAGTGCTCTTATAGATTCTAGAAGAATGATTAATTCTTTCTTTAGGTGACAGGTAGATTCCATGTTTTTGCTAAGGAGAAAACACAATGCTTTATCCAGTTAGATTTCTGTAAGAAGAAAACTGAAATGAATAAATCAGAAGCTGGAGTTAAGGAATCACTTCCCCAAATGCTCTGAGGATTAAAGCAGTAGTGAAATACACAGGTAGGCTGTGTAAGCTGAGATGAGTTAGAGGGACTCAAAGGCATTTGGTTCCCCCTGTAAAATGTTTTCTTTGTCAGGGAGGACTCTGGAGACAAACGTTAGATTCCATGCTGTTGGACTCACATGAGTGATATCAGATGAATTGAAATAAAAGAGACAGATGGTGGATAAAAACTTTGAAATACACATTTCAGGTATACTTATTTTTCATAATCCTGGTCACCAGCTTTGTGTTTTTATTCTCATCAATCCTGCATCTGCCAGTTAGGATGTGTCTAATTAAAATGAGATCCTATACTGTCAGGTGCAGAGTAAGATTGAATCCTAATCTTAATATTGGAACATATGTCTTTGTTCCATGAAATTAAAAAGGAAAGAGCCCTCCAGAGGGATATTTTGACATGGGGCACAGCCATCAGTTTGGAAGCTAGTAAAAGACAGTTTCAACCTGTAATTTAAGAATATTTAGTAACATTTTCTAAATTTGAAATTCCATTTTACATTCCCCGTTTTCTGCATTAGAGATTTTTCAATGTTGTGACAGTACTTTTGTAATGGCTAAAGACATGTATGAAGGTGAGACTGGATGTGGCACTTAGTGCCATGACTAGTAATCACAGTGGTGTTGATCAAGGGTTGAACTTGATCACCTGAGAGGTCTCTTCGAACCCAACTGATTCTATGATTCTGTGAAGGGCAGCAATAAGTTCAATACGTAGTCTGTGTTTTGGTACACCTGCCTATTTATGCTGTAGCTAACACTCATTCAATTCATTACAAAATTGTTAACAACATTGGCAAGGGATTTATGAATAATGACCTTGAAGATTTATTGCTTTTTTGATTTTATATCTTTGCTGATTTTGAGACACAATATTTTAGTGTGAAATCACTAAATTTTCACTGACTTCTCATATTAACACATATTGCTAAGAAAGTTTTCTACTTACTTTGTTGAACAGCTATGCTGAAGATTCTGCTTTGCTACTGTTTCACATCAGAAGAAATACTCTAAAGACAAATGTGTGTTTTTCCCGATGTCAGTCTTCCTTAAATCCTTAGACTGCTAGGACTGAAATAATAATTTCAGTCTGAATTTTTAATTTGACAAATAGTTGTTTTTTAGGAATAGTATTTCAAAATTCAGTATTCCCAACAAAACCACGCCGGCACTGTGAATCACTGAATTGTTAGCATTTTAACTACTAGGTCAGAACCAACTTACGTGTGTGTGTACCTATTGTGGGAGGGCTAAGCCTGCTGCCTCATGGCAGTCTCAGAACTCACATGGAGTAACTGTTAGTGAAAGGGCAGCCTCATAGCCTGCCCAGTTCATGCTCTCTGGACCTCCTAACCCAGCCTCTGACTGGCTACACCACCCCTCGCTCCGGGCTGCAGTCACTGAAGGGTCAGTGAGTCAGACACCTCGCCTGGGAGGAGTGGCCATGGTGGCCAAAGCGCATAAATTCAGGAGCACATGGGTTTCCATATTGACTTTTCTTTCAGGACTTACCACTGCCATGTGGAGCTGGACTTCCATAGGATTCTTTGGTGGTAGCCATTCTTCTCTCAATATCTTTTCTTAATCTCTTTTCTCTCTTTACCCCTTTTCCTTCGCTGAATTTTCCTTCTCTCCCTTTTCCTTCTTTCTTTACTCTTTTAATTTCTGCCTTTACCCTTTTCTTTTGTAATGTTTTTTTTTCCCTACTTAATATTTTGGGTAACTCAACCAGTTAAATTGAGTGAGTTCCTGGGTTAGTACTTTGTGGAATATTCTACCTTGGTTGTGTGTTACCCCTTTTAAACCTTTGACAAAATCCTTATTTTCTGCCATGTTATGTTTCCTGGCAAAACATGGGGAACGTTTCTCTTTTTAGGCTATCTCAAGGTATTAAGTACCAAAGGTTCTGCAGGATTTCTGTAGGATAACTCTTGGAGTCTTAAATATATTTTAAAAAGTAAAATACTTGGGTGAGCACATGGCTCTACCCATGCTTGCTGCAAGCGCGCTGATGGCTTAAAAGGCCAATGTGAGATAGGCAAGTCTGATTGCAAAAGGCAACCCACTAGATATGGTAATTAGTTAAAGCTATAAAATTGTGAGAATTCTATTCTGGGGTGTGCACCTATGTATTGTGTAGCACCTCAAAGTGCTTTCATTAAAGACCAGCTCTCTGTTTCATCTATATTAATATTGTCTCAAAAGTTCTTTTCTCCCATTTCAGGCAACAACACAGTGCAATTGATTGCTTCTGTGCTTCCAAAAGGGGGTTCTTAAAGACTGCCCAGCACTTTTGGACTCCTAAGCCCTCAAAAGCATATTCCCAGAGTACTCACCTAAATAGCTCCCTGAATAGCAATAGCTTACAACTCCCTCTCCTGAAGTCCAGGGTACCAACTCTGCTGTCTTGAAAGTGAGTGGAAATTTCCTATTTTGGCAGATAGAACTTTTTGCCTAAAACTGACCACATAAGAATAGGAGGGTGCTAAGCAAAATCAGTGAGAATGAATGCAATGGTAAGACAGATGTTACGGCAGCATAAGTATTCAATTTTTTTAAAAAGTGGACATGACCAGCACTTAGCATGGCAACAGTCTTAGTTTGCACTTTCTCTTCTTAAAAGTTAGTAATCTCTTGTTAATCAACACTGAGAGAGGAAGGTCTGTGCATTTCATAACTCTGAAATATTTTCCTTACTTTTAGTAAGTATTTTCTATTATTTATCCAAAAAGATGAGACTTATGATATGTAAATGAAAAAGGACATCCTGCTCAGAAGTCATAGGAGTGAAATTAAAGTGCTGCAAAGACCAAGAAGTAAAGGTCTTTATGGACCATATAGCTTTATGGGATCATATAACACCAGCAGGTAAGAACTGTCAATACACACATTTCTTCTGACCTGGGATGGCTTTTCTTTCTGTGTATATTACCTTCAAGTGAATTAAAAAATGTAAATTTTAATATCTGAATGTTACAATTCATTGGACAATGTGACATTGCTTAACACCACTTTAGTAATTGGTTCTTGTTTATATATTACCACTATGGAAATATGTTCTAAAATTCCTGCTCAGTAAGAAAATAAAAGGATGATCATTAAGGTGATGACATAAACACAAACTAGCTATTTGCAGCTAAGAGGATCTACTACATGATTGTATGAACAGGGTTAGAAAAACTGTTTCTCCACTGAGAAAAATGGTAGCTAAAATATTATTTTATACAAGAAAATTCTCCAGTCAATAAGAAATAATAACTTAGATACTGCTAAGGAAAACCAAGTGAACAAGAACAATCTTTGTCTAATTTTCATTAGATTATATCTCTTACCTAAAGATTTGTGTTGCTTTTTTCTTAAATGTAATGCCATTACATTGAAAAACAGTGTACATGTCAGAGTTCATCTTTCTTTAAATTTATGCTGTGAGATTTTGTTCCACTACATGAAGCCTAGCAAGAACTCAGTGAGCAGTAACATTTAACCTTTAAAATAAATTATCATTGAATTTCATTAATATTAAAAATGCCTTTTATGCGCAAGGAAGGTACTTGGAATTCAGGTTTTAAAAAGTAGTGGAAGCACAAAAGAAAATCAGAAACTAATCTATGACTATACTTGTATGGCAAATTATACAAAAAGACAAAACCTCTGGGAATATCGAGTGTGTGACATTATTGTCCATTTAAAAAATATGCTGATATACCATGCTGAAAAATGTTAGAATACAAATGCTATAAGTTTCCATGTAGACTGTTTTAAATATAGAATTGTTTAGAAATATTTTTGTTAGCCAAGCATATACCTAGATTAAGTTTTAGAGGCTTCGTTTTCTTGTTCATTTTCTCCTGAATAGCCTGTACTTTGAGAAAAATGTTCTGGTCCCACTGAAGGCAATGTGAGCCTTCTGGAAAGCAACAGGAATTTCTACCCCACAGCTCTATAATAAGTTCAATGCAGCTGAAACGCTGCATCTCGCTGAGTCTCAGTGAGGTCAGTGGCACTCCAGGTCAATGCAATGGACCACTAGTACAAAGGATATTTCAAGATAATTCCCAAAGCATCATCCCTGCAGAGAAACTCAGATATGTTTAACTTTAATGCTGACTTCAACAGGACAAACAAAATTTGTAAGCTTGCATGACTTTGCATCAGGTTCAAGAGATAAAAAAGCACATCTGTAAGAACCTCTGCTTTTGCAATACAAAATTTAAACATAAATATTTTTAAGTAAGAAATTGTACATTCAATGACTCTAGTGTTTTGCTACATATTTAGTCAGATCACAAAGGTTGTACGAACATGTATTTAGTTAAAATTTAATAAAGATGAAAATTATTTACAATAGTATATAGTCTTTGAAATCCTAATTCTGATGCCTCACACCATCTCCACTGCCCTCACAAGGGGAAAAAAAGAAAAAGACAAGGAAAATTTAACCAGAAATAAATGAACCACCAACCATCTGGTACTTCGACATGTTTAGTCTTACTTAGATTGAGAAGGTAGGATATAGGGTATACTCACAGTGTATTACACTTCAAGTTAGCTTAAAAGAGGCAGTTGTTTCACATTAAACTTCAGTAATTTCTGTAAAAACTAAGCATGTAAAAGATAATTGTCTTACAGAATTGTGCTACAGAATATGACCATATTTGTAATACTGTGTTTCCTGTATTATATTAGTACATTTAGCACACTGATCTAGTCTTAATTGCTTTTGTATGGAATGTCATATATGCTCTAGTATGGCAAGGGCATCATGCCCAAACGTGATGGAGTATTATGAAATCTTATGATTCTGGACAGACAATTCACCACACTGGCTCTCAAGGATGTATAATTTAAAAGTTTCCTCTCTTTCAGCTCCCTTTATTGTCAGCAAAGAGAAATTGTCAACTCCAGATGATGGTACAGTATGTATATTCATTTCTTGTCTTCTGAAGTTAGTTGGTGTGAAGCTTTTCCCTCATCTCTAAGTGGCAGCTTTTTCTGGAAAAGAGAGTGACTGTAGGTCTATCTTGTATTTAATATATAAAAAATAAGCAAAATAATTTTTAAAAGCTGTATTATTTTATTATGACTATTTTTCATTTAATGTTTTGTTGTTTGCTTGCTTGTTTTTTCACATACCAGCTGATTTGACCACTCTGATACATGTGAACAGCAAACTAATTTGCTTAATATCTACTAGGAAAGTTTAAGTGTTTTTTTCTAGTTTAAAACTGATTTTTTTTTCTTTCTCCTGATTTCTATGCTAAAAATAAAATAAAAATTATATTGTTTTTCAGCCTGGATTTTACACAAGAACTTTCACTGTAAGTCAAAATGAAAACCTACTCGGTGAGTTGTAGAAATGGCAGACCTCTTGTCAAGAGGTGCAATCAGTGCATATCATAACAGGAAAGTCAACAAGACTAATATTTTGCAAAATTTTGCATTTTCTTAAGACAATAATTTTAATAACAGCGAACAATCATGGGACTATTAATATCGTGTTCTTTGGGGACCTCTACTAAGAATGGTTTAAGTCTGGAGCATTGTTCTTTTTATGTTTGAGCATGGCATCTAACATAACATGTCTCTGATCTAAAGAAATCCATGTGTATCAGTAAACATTATTTCTTGTCATGCTCTGAGGGCATGGCCCTTGCAATTTTATTTACACAAGCTGATCATGGAAAGGGAAAAATAACTGTCACACAGAAGGAGCACTAGGAGAAGAACAACATTTTAAAAGGCAAAATCACTTTTCTTCACTGAGGCTCTGGTTTGTATTCAACAACTGATTGTAAATTTGATAAATAGTTATAATCATACTATATAAAAAGTGTTGAAGTCGAATATATTAAAAACCTGGGAAAAAATTACCTTTACACTTTAGATATAGAAATTCCTTGTCGAAACAAATTAAGTTTCAGAGAAATTTCAGTATTTAGAAAAAAAATATGCAATGAGTGAAGTTCATGCTTTCAGAAATGGATTTATTTTAGGAGATAAACAAAAAGAGAATGTAGAATTTGAACCACTGCATACATAAGCACATACATGCAGTTTTCTCCACAAGAGTGTGATACTAGAGCTATGCAACCAGAAACCAGTTGATAATTTTGTCCTCTAGCCTTATCATACACTGACATTTATGCCAATAAAACTTCATTCATAAACTTGGAGTTACTCGCAATTTATAGTTCTGCTAGTGAAAAGAGAATCAGACCCATTGATTTTGTGACAAACTGCTAAAGGTTCTTTAAAGGCATCCTGCTTTAAAATTAATATAAGGGCTGATTACTTTCATACTACATATTGACTGCTTCCTGCTGTCCTTGACCTTTATCTGACAGACAAAATTTCAGGATGACTCGGTAAGAGACTTTTCAAGAAAGCCTGCACCTGATATTCTGCAATTTTCCTTTGATTTATATTTCACAGGGAATTAAAAAAAAATGAAAAAAGAGAACAAAATAAAAAAATAACAAAGGAAAACAGATTAAAGTAGATAAATGACATCATTTATATATATATGTTTTTTGGGTTTCTATTCATGCACATATAATAATGACAAAAATGGATAAGTGGGAAATGTTTAATTAGTTCAGTTAAAACATGTTTTATTTGATTAATCAATTTTCCTTGAGGGCTATATATCTTTGTCATTGCACCGACTCCTAGGGGGGGGAAAAAGAAAAAAAAAAGCCTAATCTCTTTTCTGATTTGCAAATGATATATGTATATATGAAAAAGGGAAGATGATTTTCAAAGATAACTAGTGGCTTTATAGCTGGTCATTTTGAAATTTGTAATCTATTGGGGCTTATTTCACTCAGAGTGCTATGACCTGGAGTTAGTCAGGAGATTCATAAGAAGAATCAGCAAGTAAATAATGCCCATACACTGCAAAATCTCCTATTTGTAGGAAAAATTAAAGATTTCAGTTTCAGGTTTGTCTGCCTGTGACAATATGCAAGCAAGTTATCCCTCATCTGCAAGTCTGTCTGTCTCTCTCAAGGATTTCTGATCACCTATTTCTCTTGTACCTAGGCTAAGCTATTTGCTCCTGTGTTGACTCAGCTTCAGCTTCAGGGAATGAATCGCCATTAATTTTACAGGCTTATTTTAGGAAGTTTGTCTGTAAAAGTCGGGAGAAAATGTCCCTTAGCATTTCTGCCTGTTTTCCCAATGTATTTCCATTCTTTCCATTAATTTTATTTCAGAGTAATACTCTTTTTACCTTTCTCCAAACCACTATGACCCTTTGTACACTTCAATACACAATATCTGCTGTTTCTACATTTTAAAAAATTGCCAGTGGGTTTGATTTTTTTTTTCAAGAACATAGTTTTGTACTGTAAATACACTATGAATTTTCACCACAAATGGAGGTATAAAATAATTAAAGGTTAGCCCCATTACCCAAGAAATTTGTCAAGCCTTTTAAGTAAAATTGCTCCATAGAAAATGACCAAGGAACATTTGAAATACTTCATTTACAGTGAATAAAGGTATAATTAAATTTAAACCTGGTAACTTGAATGCATTCCATAAAGGATATATTGACTTGGTCAGCCTAATGAAAGAAATGCTTTACATGCTTATCTGTGATTAAGTACCACTGTTCAATTACTAACAGAATGAATACAAGATTTAAAGAAATTAAGTAAATAACAAATGTTATAGATAATTTGAACAGAATAAAAATCAAACATTACCGCAAGAGGAAAAGCACACATTGGAATAGATATACAGCATTCACCAGAACTGAAAAGTGGCAGTAAATCTCTCTCATTTAAGGTGGATATGCTACAAACTGCTATTGTCTTTGGGAACTCTAAAGAGCTGGAATAGTGTAGTAATTTAAAACCAATAATGATCCTCTTTTGAACACTTCAGATTAGCAAATCAATACATCTGAGAACATCAGCTTTGTCCCAATGAGAAGAGATGTTAAGACAAGTGGTACAGTAGAAGAAGTACAGGAATATCTGGCATGTCTATGGCTTTTAGATTGTTTCAGAGTGTTTAGAAGTCACTGTAATGCAGTGTGGCAAACTTTATTAATAGGATAATGTTCACAATCTTTTGGGGGTTTAGGAACTGCTCAGCTGCACCACATACAGCTTTAGATATTATGTATGCTTATTCTACATGATGGTCCATAAAAAAATTTCTCTAAGTTAACTAATTACTGCATTTCTTTCATTGTGGCATAAAGAAACCATAAATGTGCTTTGCTTTAGAAAACTTACCCAAGTACCCTAGTCCTGTGTGTTACTCTTGTGTGTTTGTGTGTACAGGACGAAGAGAAAGTGTGAATACATTTTTTTGGAAATAGGGGAAGAGTGGTTTGGATTTTTGTTTTTAAGGGGTTTTTTCTGTCTCACAGAATTGCATTTCAAGTTATATCCTCTTAAGTATTTTAAAATTAGAGAAACATGGGGAACAATGACTTACTATTTTCGTCTAAAACTGAGATAGGTTGGTAGAGCTAGATATAACTTTTTTCGCCATGTGTTATATACATAAATGTCCTTCAGATATAAGTAGTTAAAGAGGCACAAAAATAGCTACATACTCTTCTATATGGAAGGATCAAGACAAAGAACACTAGAAGTATACTGACTTTGTCAGTCCAGTGTAACTCCAAATATACTGTTATCTTTGGAGTACCCAGAAAACTATTTTAGGATGATTTTGAGTCATTTAGGTGGGAGAAATATCCTGAAGACTGGTGGCTTCTAGATGTTCTCTACATGTTTGAGTTTTGACCATAGACAGCCTATCAATCAAAAATGTGACCAGAAAATGAAGACTTAATTATATGATAAAATGCTCATCTCCACACACAAGGAAGTAGACAATAACAAAGACAAGAAACAAAGGAAGGCAGATAGAAGAACCTGAAAACTCCATAAGCCACCACAGAAAAGTGATCAGACAGTGAAAGGCAGACCTCCACACAGACATGCACGCTCACAGAGAAGGGCAGAGGCAGAGGACAGTGGGAGACCTTCAGTGCTCCAGTAAGAGACACAAGACCCTACCCCCGACTCACAGGACTGTCTCAGAGAGCATCAGCTCCACAGTTCAAGCAAAACCCAGCACTGTGAGTCGATGAGGCAACACACATACTTGAGTAGTTCCTGCCTTGCAGTAACTCAAGGTATGGCACTCATCATGAGATGCCAGAGTAGGGTATTTTGGCATTAGACAAGACTTGTTACAGGATATTTGTAACGTATTTACTAGTTTAGGGGTAAGACAAGGTAAGATAAAGGTGGCATAAAAGTGAACAAGGAAGGAACAAGTGTAGGATAATAAAGGCATGAGGGGATAAAAAGATCTGGTCACCTGTAAACAATGTGCTGGTCAGAATGCTTGTCTGGCCATGTCCCACACTGGTCAGTGTGGTCTGTTCTGTCTTCTAATTAAACACCATTTCTAACTCTTTTCCTGAGATAGGAACTCTCTCTTCTCTGACACATGTAGCATGTATGGGGGCTAGAGGGATCAGAGAGACTAGCATATCTGTTCTGTGTCTATGGTGCCCACAGCTGGAGTGAGTGTCGGTACAGAAGTCAGGGTGTGATCCCTAGTGGAGATCAAGACAGGCAGTTTAGCAAGTAATATGGCCTGGGAGTCAGGTATGTGTGTGTGTGTGTGTGTGTGTCTCTTGGAGTGAGGCACTCGGACAACCGGGGCCAGAACAGAATGTCCACTCCTACTGCCAGAGAGGCAATGGAATCTGGGGGTAGGTGGAGAGACCTGTCCATGTGTGTGTGTGAATTGTAAACTCCCTAAAAATATTGCAGCAGCCCTGTCTTTTTTATAAGACATGGTCCTTTAAGTGTTGTAAGTTTTTTCTTGACAGTCAGGGAGAGACATAATCTTCTGTCAAGCTAAACCACAAGAACATGTTTCCATATTGCTTTGGGCAGATCCTCTGACTTAAGTTTGGAAACCTACATCTACTAAACTCCCTAAGGATAAGTTTACTACAACTACTTATAATGTGGTTAGATTTGGAATACATGAAGCATTAGAGCAATCTGAGTTTCAAAGTATTATAAACTGCAGGGAAAAAAAAATATTCAGTAGCTTTGTCTGATATAAGCAGACTCTGCAGTGAGGTAAAAAAACCCCAGAAATGTCAAATAGTGAAGAGTCTTTCTTTCGGAGTCAAAGATTTATCAGACGCTAAGTGAATTGTTGGTATGAATTTGATTTTCTATCTTCCAGTTGAATGTTTGAATTATGATCTCAAGCTCCCAAGAGTAAAATTCATTCTTAACTATTTTATAGACGTACTAGTAGACAGAAGAAACTGAAACAAAGGCTGACTAGTGGCTAGGCAGAGTAAGGAGATGAGTCTTACTCAGAAAGAGAAGAATCCTTTATGTGCAGGACACCATCCATTTTGAGTTCATGATGGCTTTTATTACTATTATTATTTAATGGGGAAAAAAGTAAGTTCTCATTGTCATTTTATTTTACACTTCCAAAGGGGAAAAAAATCTGAATTTATAGAGACTTTTTCTTTATTATGATGCTTTTACACAATATGAAAGTGTTGTAAATGGGCAGTGGAAGTTTCATTATTAAAAACTTAGAAGGAAATGATGTTCAGTTAAAGAAGCACAAAATTTATGTAGGAGCCAGGCACTGTATACAAGTACTTCCAGTTCAATGTTATAAATTCCTTTGTAACACACAGATCTCTTACATGGACTTCTGTGTCCTTATTTTAAAAAATACTGAATGGTTACTCTCTCGATAAATTTGCAAACTGGGGAAGCCTTCCAATTGTTAATTTAATATTTAGTGGAAACAGTATTGAATACGCTCATTATGACATAAATTGCTTGAAGGAGAAGATTAATTTTTCTCTAAATTTAATTTTATGTTTAGAAACAGCTTCTCACTATCCCTACTACTTCTAGTACTTGTCTACTTTTAAAACATTCATTTTCCACACATTTAGATGTCACATTAATTTGTATTCATTATTATGTATTATTTATATAAAATGCACTGAATTCTGAGAGTTGACATAGTAAATGGATATCAACCATAATAACATTAAAGTTGTTTTGCCAAGGAAGGCTGAGTGGCTCATGATTTATTTCTTAAAAACTCATGTATTTTTTCCTTTAACACAATCCTCTGATGTTTTGATTTTGCTCTATATAGAGTCCATAAAAGAAAAATAGAAAAATAGTTGTCTTCTTTCTTGAAGATGGATACAACAAAGTTAAAGGAAGTGGTGCAATGATATGCATGTTACCTTCAGTACTAAAAAAAATATACTAGCCAACACGAGGTTTGATTCTACAGCCTCGTTTTATTTGCTTTTTGAATTCCATTTATTCCTCCATTTTGTCTAAATAAATAGTTCCATTACCCAGAAGAGTTTATAGTGCTCAGCTGAAAATGAGTATTCATGGACAGTCTGAGGAGAGAGATTTGAATTCATTCCTAATTGACACAGTGCTTAACAAGTCTCAGTTAAAGTGAGAGTTACATTCTGCAATGAATATTTGATGTTTTCAAAAGTCTAGCATAGAAAGTAAATATAACAAAAGAAATATTCTTAACATTTTATTATGGAGGCTGCAACTATAACCAGTGGTATAATGTGTGCCTGTACAGGTGTGCAATTAGAATTTTCAACAATATCAAGGTATAAAAGCAATTAATTGCTTTATCAAAAAAGAAGTGACTACCTTGCCAGAAATGCTTACATTTAAATGTGTTTCAAGTTTACATCTTTCCTGTGACACAATGCATAAGTAAGAGCTCACAGCCATTTAACTCAAGGTAAGAAAGGGGCATCTACTTTACTGACAAATTAATGTGGAAATTTCCTGGAATTGAAAATATATTACTTTCTTCAAAATTGTTTGATAGAATTATATGTGAACAAAAATAATACAACAATAATAATATACATATAAATTCTGGCTAATTTGGGTTATAAACTGTGGAAGACATATTTTTTCCTGTTTCCACTGTACAATGAATTATCCTGCGTACAATGGGTTTGGACACATTGTTTCTATTTCATCTACAAAGATATACTGATTCCAGTAGGAATGTGTAGGATGAAAACATGATATTGGGTGCCTTCTAACTGAATATATCTTGCCATGTCATTGAAAGTTTTCTGTGGTTTGAAAGCTGCTTTATCTGCACTAAACAGTAATTCTAGGAACAGATAGCATTGGCTGAGGCCACAATCTTCAAGGAGTCACTTCATCCAAACAAAGAATAGATGGACTTCTATAGACTCTAGATTTTGCTAGTGGATGAGCTAATGAGTGAGAGTTATGGGTTTTTTAGCAAAAGCATATTGCAATCCCTGTATTGGTCCAGGATTTAGGATACAAATGTTCAGGAACATCTACAGGTTAATATGGATCTTACTTAAAAAAAAAAAGAAGAAAAAAAAAAACAAAAACCAAAATATCAATGGCAAAAGGGAAGATGTAAAAGAAATGCCAACAGAATTCCAAAGGTATCAATAAAAGCACAAATTCATGCTTAAATAAAATTTTCAAAGTAAAATATTTTGATTCCCTCTTCTGAATCAAAAATCAGAACAGCAAGCAGATATTCACCTGCAGCCCGTGGAGGACCCCAACCTGAAACAGGCAGATATGCTTGAAAGAGTCTGTGATCCCCTTGGGAAGCCCACGCTGGAGCAGGTTTGCTGGCAGGACCTATGACCCTGTGGAGGACGTGTGCTGGAGCAGTTCAGGAAGAGCTACAGTCTGTGAGTTGGACCCATTTGGAGAGGTCCCTGGAAGACTCTCTCCCATGGGCGCTACCCTACACTGGAGCAGGGAAAGAGAGTGAGGAGGAAAAAGCAGCAAAGACAAATCCTATTCACGATCCCACTAAGCCAGTGGGGGGAACAGGTAAAGACAATGATTAACGGGTAAGGGGAAGGTGGTTTTACATTTACATCTCATTATCCTACTCTGATTTGCTTGGTAATAAAATAAATTAATTCTGCTCAGTCAATTCTGTTCAATCACTTCTTAGTTGTACACTTTTATACAAAAAACCTTTCTAAAAATCTTGGTTTAAAATGGCCATATTTTATTTTTTTCATGAAGAAATATTCTTCCAAAATCAGTGACCCACTTCAAACTATTAGAACATGAATGTTGTGCCTGAGTAATATTTGTGAGAAAAAACAGGATTTACATGTCATAGCAAATTTATTTTATCTTTAAAAGAGTAGGGAAGTATCTTGATTTTGGATATTATATAAACCCTTAGAACAGATGGAATTGATAACATCAAGTAATTATTGGTGACTTCTTAGATCATAGCATGGCCTGGGGGGCTGGATGCACTACCTCAGTCCACCCTGTAGCTAAAGCCAACTTCTCTGGGTCTTGTATTTGTTTTCCTTTCAATTAAACTAAATTAAAATATTAAAAAAGCATAGATTTTATCCTGGAGTTGTAACCTTCATGTGATCCTCAATGCCTTCCTCTTAATGCTTGCATAAGATGTATGTATGTATATATTCCACATATAGAACACTTGAACTGGAACATACTTTGAGAAATCTCAGTACGGAGAGGCTGTTAATCTCCTCTAAATGGCAAGAATACATTCTCTGTGAATTACACTGCTACACTGAAGAAAGAGCTAAAATCTCTGTCACAGGATCAATAAGCAAAACTGATCTTGGGAATTTTTCTTCCTCACAAGTCTACCATGATAAAGTTGGATGAACCAAGCTTCATTAAAAACACTCAGCTTGCATTCCAAGAGCATAAGCCTGAAAAATAAATTCCCAAACTGTTTTTTTTTAATATTCCAAAAGCATATTATCTTAAATCCAGTGGTGCTTAGAAATATATTAATTCTAAAAATTCTTTCTCTGGCAATTTTGGGAAAGTCAGCACCTAAAGAAAATATTGCATTGAAAAATTATAACATTTCCAATATCTTTAAGTATAAAATGAAATTACTGGTCCCCTACAGCCCTATCATTTATTTTAGTGCTTTGTTTGAATCAGAGGCATGTCCTCATGGCCTCAGACATATAGCAGCAGTGGTCAAGGGCCGTTCAACTTCTTCCATGTCTCTGAACCTGCTCTTCAGCTTTGCCATCTCTACACTGTACTCAGGTCTGCATTGCACTGAGATCCTTATACCTCACTGAGCTCTGCGTGACTGCAGTTCTTTGTTGTACTTCTCTGTGTACTGCAGAGGCACCATTCAAATTTGGTACATTGAAGGAGGACTGCAATCAGTTACATAACTAATGGCAGAAAAGGGAAACCTGAAAACAAGTCGGAGTCCCATTTGTTAGTTTGCTGACAACACAGCCTGGTGGTATCTTTGCATGCTTCCAGTATTTAAAAAACAAAAAGAGTAAACAAAAGTCCCTTCCCACCCTGCTTCCTTCAAACAAATGAATAATAAGGTAAATAAAAAGTATTCCTTAGGGAACAGGCAACTCAGAGCTCTGGCTGTGATGGAGCTGTTTGTCTAAAAACAGTGTGATATTAATTATGAATGTTTAGACAATTTGCAAAAAAAATCTTGTTCTATTTCTTTTAATACCAAGAAAGAAATGTACGTGTATGCATATAAAGCTACACATATTTATATGAAAAACCTGAAACCATACATAACTGACCCTGTCATCTACTTATCACAGGATAAAAACATTTAATAAAACTCAGGTTTTCAAAAATATGGTTAATTGCAAAATACAAATTGTGTTACAATTTTTCTACGTAGTGGTCATATAGCCCTGGTAGACCCTTGGCCCCAAATGTCATGTAAGTGATGCTTTAACTAGTATTATTGTTTGGAAGGTTATTAATTATCCAACTTGTACTCCAGAGTTTCAGTTGATTTAATGTATTTCTTTTTGTGTTCTCTTTAACTAATTCAAGAGAGTACAATTCTCTTCCCCTCTTTGAGAAACAGTCAATAGCTTGCTACATTGCAGGAATAAAAATTAATATAAATAAGATGATAAAAATGAGTTTGCATTGCTAAGTTTCACCTGGCACGATGACCTAACACTACAAAAGAAATAATGAGTGACTCAGATGCTTTCAGATATTATAAAACATGAAGAATGTATAATTGTTTAAATATAGGCACACATATCACCATGATACCCAGAATTTGCAAAACAAAAAAAAAGTTGAGATCCTTGACTGAGTTATAAGCTATATATAAGCTAAATGGAAGTTAAAGTGTTTCAAGTCAGCTGTGTGTCAAAACAGGATGCTGACTTTCATAACAAATTATATTTGACCACCTATTAAATAATTTTTTTGCAATTTTGAGACATTTCAGATTTCAGTATGAAACTGGCTGAGGGGAAAAACAGATGGCTAGAATAAAACCTACAGAATATGTAAATATTCTCAATATGTGTTTATCGTAAGAGATATCTTATTGCACATGAATAATTGTTAAATTTATTGAGCAGATAATGTTTTTTTAAAACACCTAAGTCAAGAGTCCAGTTTTACCTAGACTTAGTACAACTGCTAATACAGTCAATGCAGAGAAATGGTCTTTTCCAGCACCTCCAGAGCTGTCTCAGTGAATACAATTTAAAATCTTGCTATGATTTACCCAACAGAAAACAATACCCATAGAACAGAAAGCTTAAGGAGAATATCCTTCTAACTTGGGCTTTAAAGATTATATATTTGTTATGATATGATTACTAAGAGATTCCTGTGCCTGAACTAAGGTGCAAACAAGACCATATGCTGAAGGCAATAGTATGGATTTTATTAAACAGTAAATGTAAGGTAGAGAGACAGAAAGAAATAGGAAACAGGGTGGCAGGGAGGTGGGGTATGAAGAGAGACTGAGAGAATCAAGTAGAAGATAGTCACCACCTCTGGAGTATCATCTTCATACAGTCCAAGTTCCAGCTATTCTTAGGGCATAGATGTCATTCTCATAACTTGGGATGACACGTGTGTAAGTAGTAGTTTCCTTTTCCACAGTTTCCCACAGCGGAAACTTTTGTCTGGGTACATTAACCATATTGCCCAGATGTACCTTGCCAGGCCTGGAACTGTCACTTTCCTGTTGCAAATTCCTCTGTTCTGTGCTTATCTCAAGCTCCTGCCATGGTCACTTATCTTACAGCAAGGTCCTTCTGCGGCTTTGGCAGTGTTTCAAGACTGTCATTTGTGCTCTTTAAGTCCTTACAATGTTGTATTTGGTTTATGTGACAAGGTTTTAGCAGTGGGAGTGGACGGCAGGTCTGGCCTCTGTGAAAAGGTATCAGGAGTTGCCCCCATCTTGGACACAGCAAGTTCTATCCAGCTCCAGTAGAGGACACAGCTCAATCAGTCAGCAGTACTGATACCACGCCTGTGAAGAAGTATTCAAGAAAGGGTACAAAATGCTACACAGCAACTGTGTGAGAGAGGATTCAGAGAACCAACTGCAGACTGCAAAGTCCCTGAAGAAGGAAGGGGAGGAGGTGCTTCAGACACGAGAGCAGCCTGGGGAGAAGACCATGAAGAGTAGTTTGTCCCTCTGCAGTTCATGAAGAAATACATCACAGCTCCCAGCAGGACCTGTGGCCCATGGAAAAGAACACTTGAGAGAAGTTTTTCTGGTAGACTTGTGATTTATGGAGAGGTCAAGCAGGAACAATCTGTTCTGAAAGACTGTACCCCATGGGAAACAATTCTTGAGCAATTCTTGAATTGTAGCCCATCTGAAGGACACCTCAGAGAAGTACATGAAGTACTGTAGTGATAACTGGTGACCAATCGCCCTGTCCTTGACCCACAAGCTTCTTCATCTTATTCTCTCTCTCTGTCTTGCTGAGGTGGGGTGTGAGAATGGCTTGGTAAGCACCTGGCAACCAACAAAGGTGACCTATTTTGCATATATAAAATAAGTGATAGGAGTAATTCATTTCTTTGATACTATTTGCAAAGTAATATGAAATTGTTTGGCATTAAACTTGATCTGAAGTTTTGTTGGCAGAGCATTAAAAAGTGGTAAGAAAACCAATATCTGAAGTTCTCTACATAATCATTTTGACAATATAAACCCAGCAGACCACTTTTGAGTTTTATTAGACCTCAAGCTTGAATATTGACGTTGATTGAGACACTAGTCAGAATTGCTCCTAATTATTTTATGTAAATTACATGGTGTTCAAAACCAGTTAGTTGGGGTCTCGTTTAAGACTTTTTCATAATAAATTCTGTACTTCTGATAATAAATAATGATACTTAGTTCCACAACTGATCACCTTTCGTTGGTCATGTTCTATTCAGAAAAGCTCTGCATCGCCACCTGTTTAGACTATTTCCCTAAAGCATTGAAAGTAACTAAATTTATAGTGTGTTTTATAATTGTGGAAACAAGGCCAGCTGAACAGAAACTACTTTGTCAAAGACAGTTACATAATAATGTAAAACATCTCTAGCATAGGGTTTAAGAGAGGATGACAAAGACAGCAGAGTGGACTGCAGTGAGACAATGAGATAATGTTTATCAGCATGATAGGAAGCAGTCAGCATATACATCACCTCAAGACCTCCTTTAAAGGGCATCACAGGAAAATTTTGAGGAAAAAAATAAGGAACACAATGCTGCATCTTTGTGGTGTTAACAGAAATAAAGAACAAAGGTATTTAATCTAAAAGTGACCACATCTGTGCTACAGATTTTGTCTTTGACTCTGCTTGTAAGATTAACAGAGATGGTAAGTGGCTCAGGTTGTTACGGAGAAAGGAAGCTATTTGTGCTGGATATAAGAAGCAGATAGCAATTTTCCACCTTGCAACCTTTCAAGAGCACTTTTTACAACAAAACCCTTGTTTTTATAAAAGCATAGTAGGGCCCACGATGAAAACAGAAAAAAAGAACTTGGGCTGTTGACTTTTCCAAAAAATATCCTTCCTGGTAATACCATGGTTTATTAATAACTAAATAAGTCATCATTACTGGAAAAAAAATTAAATGATTAATTACCAAAGTAGTGTAAATCTTGCTGCTTGCAAAATCTGGCAGTGCTATAGTACTTGAAGTTACCTGATGAAATACAAGGGAAACTCCATAAGAAGGGACGTTGCAAATGCACACAAGGTGATCAGTTGTTACTGCTATAAAAACTTTCCCTTTTTTCTATTTTTATACTTAATTTTCAAGTCTTATGTGATGTCTTAACATTTTTCTTTACTGCTATAAATTTCAAAGCTTCCGTAGATCAGTAAAACAACAAATATACTATGACACACAAAATTAAATATCAATGACTATGATTCCTAATTAGTATAATAATACATTTATTTAATGTATGAATTAAATAAATGTATTATTCTGTTCTACCCCAAACCAGTAGAAGGATCTAGTTTCTCGCATGACTGAGGTCAATTTACATTTTGTGTGACATTTTGAACCGTAAAAAGTAGCCTGCAAACTGTAGTTGAGCAAGTAACTACTCTAGCCATGGGACCAGATGGAGTTTGAATGTTTTCTGTTTTGAGGAGATCCATGGTGTCAATACTGTCATGCGCACTCCTACCATCCATGCTTAGGCCAGTGGAAAATATTTCTGAAAAGTTTTGCTCTGATTACATCTGGTAAAGTTCTAGGCAGGGGGAATCCTACTGCTCCCAGTGTAGAATTCAACTGTTTGAAAAACAGTTCCATTGAGCTGGAAGAAATATGTTTTTAAAATAATTTCCAGGGAGCCAAGGCTACCTGCAACTTAGGTAACTTTATACTATGTGAAAGGTCTAGGACTATCTTATCTCCAAGGAGAACAACAAGAATTTGTGTTACCTGGTGACTAGGAGAGGAACATAGAAATCAACTCAAATACAGAGTGACAGCTGGGCAGCTCACTGGTGCACTTTCCACAGCCTCACAATCTTCTTCATCAGGAGACTGCATGCACTCCGACATGATGCATAGCCTCTGATATACCTATTTACTGTGAATTGCTCTAATTAGTGACCAATTTCAGGTTTCAACAAGAGCTTCTGGCCATGAATCTCATTCTTTAATTATATGCTGTGTGAATAATTTTTTGTGTTTGATTATTCCGCAGGGTGCCAAACATTTTTGTGGTTAAAGACTAATAACTTCTCTATTCAGTCCCTCCATACAAATCAGGATTTTCTAGATGTGTAATACTACCTTTTCCTCAAAAATTGATTTTTAATTCTTTGCTGTTTAGTTTATTTTCACATTGCAACTATTTTATATTTCTAATCTCCTATTTCTTTTTTCCTTTTTTAATATTTCTACAGAGCACCACTGCTGTTTCCAAGAACAAATGGCCAGAAAAAAATTGTAAAATTAAAGATGTGAGTGATTTATATAGATTTACATAGTTTGTTTTACTTACAGTTAATTTCTTAGTAATTTATAATAATTTATTTCTCTTTTTGATCTTCATCAGTATTTGACTATATACCTGTATATATTCAGAAAACTTATGATTCTAAGGTCCTAATGTTTTTCTAAGTAGTAATAGCTTAGGAACCATCTTTGTACATAGGTGAAATTACTTTGTTGAAAAATAGTGGGTTTGTAGAGGTTTGAGTTTTTTTTCCCAAATACACACTTTTTTAACAATTAATTTATTCACCAGTTTCTCAGTATCATTAAATTCTTCCAGAGCTTGTGTTTTAGTTCTCAAAAAAAAAAAAAAAAAAACACAAAAGTGTACTAGAAAATTTCACCAATCACTTTATTTTCTGCATGATTTAGGTAAACAGAATAACAAGAATTCCAGTAGAAACAGATGGAGTGGTTTGTAGTCAAAGAGTTTCTTTCTTTCCTTCTAACTGTAAAAACTTTTTTTTTTTAATTTATAAAGCAATTCATAATTATTTCTGAGCTGTCAAAGTTTCCTATCATCCCTGGTTGATTTGTACTTGCATGTGTGTGTAAGGAAGCAGTCTATTCTATATTTTAACTATTAACACTGTGGAAAGAATTCTAATAAAGTCTTCAAGGAACCAATAAACTACAAGGCTTATGCCAAACAAGTTTGTTCTTCCAGATAAGGAGAGATTTTTAAAATTATTAACAATCAAATTTAATCTTGAAAAAAGAAAAGTTATTTGTAATGTTCTCTAAATAACTCAGAGGAAATTAGATAAAGAAGAGATGATATCTATGACACTAATTATAATGACACTAATTAAGTTTGACATTCTTAGAAAAGTTGGCTTACTCCTACCTAAAAGTAAACAAACAGATTATGCATGGCTCAGAAAACAGACAATGTGTTTTTTAATAAATTCAAGAAGAAATTAAAGCAGAAGTCTGTTCAGGTGAAAATGCGTTGGCAGTCATGGCTTATCAGCCTTAACACAAGCAGCCCGGGAGTACCTGTAATAATTCTTACTATTGCTTGTTTTCTGATTGCTATTTTTCTGGCCAAAAGAAAACTGACAGAGTAGACAGACTTAAATGACTTGCAATTTAGAACTGGATAAAGATTACTTGAACTTTTCATCAATCAAAACTGAAAATTTGCATCAGCTCTATTTGCCCTGAGGTAATTTTTCACCTGTCTCTAAACAGATTGTGTTTCAGGTTCATCCAAAATATATCTTGTTCAATCATAAACGAGCATTTCCTTTTATGACTGTTCTCTCTCCATTCCATTAAAAAGCATCTGAAATAAAAAAATAATAAAAAAACCCCAACAAACATATTTTCTTGGAGAATATTGATATTCATTCAAGGTTAGATTTCCATTAGCAAAAAAAACCCCCAACAAATGCCCCCTCCCCCGCCAAGTGTCTTAAGAAAAGTTAATGAATACTTTTTCCTACTATGTCTTTACCCTTCTATGTCTTTACAATACAATACAGGACATAAAGGTTGACTGAATTCTCTCAGATACTTTTTTTTCTTTTCCTTTTTTTTTCCTTTTGTCTTGGGTCTGATAGCTACTGTTGTTCAATGGCACAGAATTATGTCTGAAGTTGACTATTCTTTGAACAGAAAGAAGAATTGTGAACAAATATAAATAATGCTAAGTCTGTTTCTAATAATTTATGGAATCTCAAGGAGTCCATCTAAAATCTGATAGGAAAAACCTGGAGGAGGTAACATTTTTTTTTCTGTTTCTTATAATGGTAAGATCTGAGAAAAAAAATTACGATAATAAAAAAATAGATAAAGAGAACTGATCAGTTTAAAATGAAGAATTAGAAGAGATAGCTGTCCTGAGAAACATTCAGAATAGGTACAAGATATACAGAGAAGACACAGATGGTTTTACAGACGAGCCTAGTTTAACTAGGATGTTAAACTAGTATATCTTTGAGTGAGACATTCCCATATCCATTAATTTCTTGTCCCTGAAAGACTGGACCTAAGATGATTCAAATGGAAATAGACCATTTTTTTGCAAACAACAATAAGAAATATTCATTTACTTTGTCATGAACTCAAAAAAATTGTACTAAGAATTAAATAATTTTATTGAAATGGATTCAAATTACTTGGGCCAAAATGTGTCTTTCTCTAGAAGCAAATCACAGAATCACAGAATGGTTAAGGTTGGAAGAGACCACAGTGGGTCATCTGGTCCAACCTGTCTGAGAGGACATTGCACAGGATTTTGTCCAGATAGTTTTTGAATATCTCCAGTGAGAGAGAGATATACCCATAACCTTTCTGGGCAATCTCTTCCAATGTGCAGTCACATGCACATGAGAGAAGTTCTTCCTCATATTCCGGTGGAACTTCCTGAAATGCAGCAGGGTTTTCTTATCACCTTAGCTAACAGCATACTTCACTCCTACTCTCTGACTAATGAAAAATACTTATACGATGTCAATGAGGCATTAGCTTTTTACCGAAAAAAAACCACTACCGCCCCGCTATACACCCAACAATTAAACTATATTTTATAACAAATTGCAAGATGACTTTATTTATTTAGTTTAAGTGACAGCCTGAAAGACTGGTGGTATCTCAAGTTTTTTTTCAATTCAAGCATATAACAAAAATAAGGAAATATTTATTACAAGTCTGGTTGATAAATTGTCTTGATAAAAGAAATTCCTAATAAAAACAGCATAAGTCTGATGATTAAAAATTAACTACTGCTATGTATAATAAACAGATAAAAACTTGCGTTTTTATCTGACTCTATGAAGTTGGCAAGATGGGTGTCACTTTGTCATCTTGGGGTGGGTTCCACCAGCCTTGCTCTCAGGTCAGCAAAGCAGTGGCTTTTTCCCTTGGGTACAACTTACACACATAGGCACTCCTGAATCTATAGAAAAGTACTGTCTCTTCCCACACTGCAATATTGTTGTTCACTGACCCCTCACTGCAAGAACCATGGTAATTGCTACCAGAGAGAAGGCTCTTGATCCCTGAGAAGGTTTTGCCCCAGCCTGAGTGCTGCAGCCAAGACCAGTTGAAGAGGCAGCCTCTGCTTCCCCTGTTCAAACATTCGTTTTCAACCAGAATGTGTAACACAAACCCCACAGTGTACATGAAAATGAATAAAAGATAATCTGTGAGATCTCAAAGTTCTAGTAAACTGGATCTAGAATAATGATCTTTAAATACCAGCTTTTGGTGATTACATTGACTCTGGTAATTCAAAGGCGATGCACAGACTTGAAAGATACATTTATCAAAAGGAGGATTTCAGGAGGTTTTATTATATACTTTGCTGATAGATTAGTTGGAGTTCTTAGTTTTTAGTTTTCTTCTGAGATGTGATTTGGATTTTCTTAAAATCTCTAAAGTCCATGGTCATCTTAATACCTTTAATCTGGAGTCTAAGAAAGAAAATAATAAGCTGCTTCAAAGGCTTAGATTGCTTTCGGTTACTCCATCTCTGGAAATATTTGAAAAACTACAATTAAAAACTTGTAAAATTAGTTTCATACTTTATGCATATTTATTCCTTTCACTATTTGCATACATAAAATTTTAAGTTTTCTCTTTTCATCCTCATAATAAGAGGAACATCTTATGGAAGGAATTCAAAATTAGTATATGTAAGTAGTAATATATAATTTTAGAAATCACTTTGGGGTGTTTTCTATACTGCTAGGACTTCCTAGTGGGTCATTCATTCCATGAGACATTATTAGTTGTGGTACTTTTTTAATTTGAGAAGTAGTAGACTAAGTTATTTTAGTCTATCTATTTTAGATGTCAAGTACAAGAGATGTGGAGTTTTGACCAAGTTATTTTTCATCCCTGTATTTGGTTGTGTTCCGAACTGGGGTCGAACACAGCTTGTCCTTTTGATTTATATGCTTTTATATACAAAAAGTTGTAGCTCTATACATAGGGACAGAATTAGGTCCACTGGGTTATTGCTATTCATTGAAGAACATGCAGAAAATCTACTGGTCATGCAGTCTTCTTAATATAAAACCAGTGGCAAGTGGAAGGTAAGATGCATTTATGGACTATATTCTTCTGAACAAGAATCTTACTTTTATTTCTCTGATGTCATTTAAAGGTGAGAACATATTGAAGGAAAATAATGTATCTTGATTCTTTCAAAATAGAATGACCTTCTCCTGAAATTTGAACTAATATGTTTTTCATTAAATATTTCATATCGTAATGTTTTCATCACATGACAGCACTGAGAATAGAATTGTTACTACTGGGCAGACATATATGATAGCTCTACTTAAATGTAAAGTAGAAAAGCTTAAATAACCTTATGAAATATTAGTTTTACTTAAAACATCATAAAAAGATCATGTGCAGGATCATACGAGTATAGTTATGCAAAATTAATTTTATAAGTTTGCATATTTGTGGAATTGAGGAAATACTATTAATTTCCCTTTCTTTTCCTATGTTATTGGCTAAATTTTCATTCTGTCAGTGTACAAGGCTTTAAAGAATAAATAATGATATTACAGCTTTCATGTGTGAGGGGAAAAGTAAAGTCAGACTAATGCAGAAGAAGAAATAACCAAAGCACAGTTGACAACTAAGTGGGAAAACATGTTTTAGCCACAGGTCAAATCAAATTGCCAAAAAGAAAAACAAATTAGAATAAAGAAAAAGAAAATCTTGGCCTATATGCACAGACAAGTTATATAAATATTAATATTTCTTATGCCCCATGAAAAATGAAAAGTGAAAATGAATTCTCACAATAAAATATCACAGATGCCCACTAATGATGCAAATGCACTCCAGGAATTCCTAGGACCTCAAGCAAATTTAAAATAAATAAGTAAATGAGAAAGAGAAGAGAGAGAAAAAGGAAACATTAATGACAACTCAAGGTGGACTAATTCTAAAAATAGCACAATATAATTTACAGAAATCATTTTCACTGACTAAAATTCAGATGAAAAGACAGAGTTCCTATTGTCTTTTTCCATCCCACAAAAAACAAAATAAAACACTCTGGGAAAATTCAGTCCAAGATGTTTGATTAATTTCTGCTCCCCAAGGTAGTTCTCACAACTAGACATACCGTTGTTTACAACACAGTTTAACTTTTAACTAATGAGATTTACTGCTATAATTGTATTTGAATCTAGACAGAAAAATTAATCAAATCTTTTCTCCTTATATATAGGGAAATCATAAGTGATACAAGTATATTTTCCTACATTTCTTATATTTGCTTCCAAAAAGGCATTTGTCCTCAATAAAATCTATGAAAGAAATAATGAAACAATCACCTGTAAATTACTGATATGACAGTAAGAAACAAATTACTGACTAACCAAGAACATAATATTCTACTGTCAAATTACTATATTTTTACTAACCGTGTTTCAAAAGCAGTCACATGGTATTTTCTTCACATACAGAGAGACCATTAATCTGTGTCCTACTACTGAAGAAACAGGATTTCGGAATCAAAGACAGCAAGAGAAATAAAACAAAAAAATCCCTAATAAAGAAGGGATCTTGTTCTATCAAGAAAAGGCAAAAATTAATATCATTATTACTACATTTACTCAATACTTATTTAAATTGGCAATTATCCAGATATGGGTACAGCATTTATTTCTGTGTCTAATCTGCCGTTTTTCTGGTGTTTGTAGTAAGAAAGATGAGAAGCTCAACATATAATTTTGCAACCATAAAGCATTAGGTCATTAAACGTAATATTGAAAAGAAACCTGAATAAATAGTTAGCCAATATTAAAACTGAAACAAAAATATGATGTTGATTTATCTTCATTTATATTGGGTTTAATTGTATAAATTCTTGAACAGCTATCTTTAGAAACAAAATTCTTTTGTTGTTCTGCTCTGAGAGCACAGTGTAAACATAATTAAAAGTATAGAAATCCTTCTCAAATCAAGAAAAAGCTCTTTAGATGTCTGGAGGCTAGTATTTGATTGTGCTTGTAATCACTCCTACTGAAACTAATAAGATTATTATTGCTCTGTGCCTCTTATCTAAATAAATAAATAAACAAGGGAGAAGGGGAGATGCATTGCTGAGTAGATTTGGGTTTAAGAACCATCCGTAACATAGAAACAAAGCTATGTAGTTCTATATTTAGCATCATCCTTTCTACTGAGCAGCAGTAGCTTTGGAGAATCAGGGAATATCACTTTTTAGGAAAGGATTAGGCTAAGAGGCTTAGTTACCATGGCTCTAGTATTTAGTATACATATTTGATAAGATTTTATTTGTACTTGCTCCCATCATACCACTTTAATTTTATCATCCCATTTCTGCAGTAGAAACAAAAATTAATAATTTCCAGAAATTATGGTACTCCTAAAGCAGAATATAACCTCTCATTCAAAAGAATAACCATTCATAGCTTCTTTCCCAACTTCTTTGTGTTTATATCTCATAGACCTTTTGATTAACAGGCAATGAAAGCAAGAATAGAATAGATGGAAAAACATTTCTCACACAGACAGATTGAATCCAAGTAAAAATGTATGGAACATAGCTAAAGATGGAATATCTTCCTCCTTTGTCAAAAAGAAAGCCTTCTTTCTTCTATTCTACTCTCTGGCTTATATTAGTAATTTCCAAGTACTGAAGTGAAAAGATTTAAATCTTTGTTTCATTTAGTCTTGTTCATATACCACATTATATACTGTTGGGGAGCACATCACACAGGGATTTTCCTTTGTAATACATTGTGGACACAAATTCTTAAAACAAACAAACAAACAAACAAACAGTCAAACAATCATCCCCCCCCCTCCCCAAACTAAAACAAGAAACAAACAAACAAACAATGAAACTCACCTAAGATAACCTAGCTCATACATTGTATTAAATCACTACTTTGTTTTAGATTTTTATTGTAGAACTGTAATTCAATTTCATTTCAGAAATGTTCCACTTCAAAGTGATATTGAACTGGGCAGTTCAATAACCCTAGAAAACTGTTAGATGCTTGAAATACTTCTAGGAAAAAAAAATCCCCCCAGTGTAGTGAGCAGAATAACAGAAAGAGGGAACATTTTTTTGCATTTTTGAGTACTGGTCTCTATTACATTCAAAAGTAAGAAACCTACAGTTTTACTGTCCATGAAGCTTCATTCACTTTCCTTCTGAAAGAACATAGCTATATCTGATTTACATAAAGGAATAATAATATTATGTTGAATATTCTATACATAATTTGTTGTATTGGTTTCAAAAGGAAATTTTGAAATTTACCTGTTCCTTCTGTTTAAGGCAGAAAGAAATGACATCCCGTGGGAGATGCATTAAAGTTTCCAATTTCAATAATCAGAAGTAGGTTTATCACTGTATTTGTACCAGTGGAAGGAGAAAAACATCTACATCTTTATTAACCCTTAATATTGAAAAATTATTAGTAGAACAAATGAAAAATCATGTATGTGAAAGGTTTCTTTTATTTAAATATTAAGTTTTAAGCTGCTAGGTGCACTAATGTTTACATTCGAAATTTGCCTGAAGGAACTAGAAATATACTGGCTTTAAAATAGAAAGCTTAAATTCTCACAAGAATATATTAAATTCTAACAGAATTTTTGGGGAAAAAAAAAACAAAAACTGTAAAGATTTGAGGTAAACTAAACCAAAATGTTAAATGCAGCAACATTGAAGAAGCAAATGAAATTAGATCAACCAGCTCTGAAAAAAAAATTTGTGACTTTCAATATCTTATAAATATTTGTAATTTCCTTCAACTACTTTTCTACATACATTTTCTAATATAGCATTTAAAAATAATTTTGAATGTTGAATTTCTTGAGTCCTTCAGTGGACTCGTATATGACTCATATGTGTAAAAGACAACAATCTTCAGGTATGCCAAATCTGGCTATTTTGCCATGGCATTTCAAGAGAAAAAAAAATACTAAAAAAATCTGTATACTCGATTAAGTATCAAATCTGAATAACCCTATTGTGGTAGGAGACACTGAATTATTATATTAATTATTGGGTCAGACCAAATTACGTGTTTGGGGGGGTGGGGGAGGGACCAGTTGAATTTCACACAGATGAGGTAATGCCCTATCCCACAGCCGAGCCCCTGCAATCTAACTGAGCACCCCTGGAGCAGCCCTCAGTTAAAAACCCCAGGAGCACTGCCCACACCACACAGGAGTGCCTGACCCAGCCACAGACTGGCTGGCACATGGGAGGTCTCTCCTGGGGACATGAAGTGTGGCCACAGGGAGCCAAAGCAGATAAAAGCATCAAGGTGTGCTCTCCATGCTTGTTCAATGGGTGTGTGGAAGCTAGACTTGCATAAGACTCTGGGTGGTAGCTATAATTCTCTCTTTTTCTCTCTCTTTCTTTACTTTTTCTTCTCCTCCTTAATATTTTGAGTAATTTAGGACCAGGTGGATTGGATTTTGCTAAATTGAGTGGATTGGCATGCGGTAACTCAATGCTCTTTGGAATGTTTTATTTTGGTTGTATGTTAGCATTTAAAAATGCTCTTATTTTCTGAAGTTCACCAGAAGGTACCTCCTGACAAAACAAGGGCAGTGTTTTCCCCTTGTCACTCTCTCTTAAGGTTTTAAAGGAATTCAGAGCTCTTTAATATATCTGGTGGGTGGATGTTTGGAGGCTTGTATATTTTTAAAGTAAAACCCTTTCAGTGAGCTCTTAGCTTGGGTCCTGGGGTCTTCCAGGTACAAACTTTCTTTTACTTCATTTGCAGATTCAAAATTTATGGAAAAGCAAAAATATACTACTGTATGACAGTATTCTAGTTTTGCCGTATCAGTGGGTAATACGGGACTGCTTAAAAATTTGGAGTTTTCTTCCAGCTTTGTCAATAAAATAACAAAACTATACCAAACTGCAACTAAGTCAATATGTTTGTAAAAGTTCTGTAACAATGAAAGAAAAGTAGAGGATTAATTTCCACTGTATGAGGATTTCATGGTTAAATGGAGTTTGATTTATTCATTCAATGTGCATTTTGAAAGATGTCCATTTGCATATTCCTTTCTCAGATGAACACTAACTTAATTTCACTTTCAATATGTTAAACCTTACAAGTCTCTATAATCCCAGTGAAATTTCTTGGCATTTCAAATATATAAAAAATACAAAATCAGAAATAAATCTCCATATCTGTGTTATATTTTACACATAAAAAATATTAGAATAGTATAAAAATAAATCATTTAAATTTAAAATATTAAAAATATTATAGGCAAAATGTCAAAAATTTCACTCTTAGTTTCAGTTTTGGGAGGGAATTTAGATCATGCTTGGTTTAACAACAAACAGGTAAGCTAAAACACTGCTTGAACAGTACAAACATTAAATATACATAATTCTGTTGGGACATAATGTTTGGTTCAAATGGAATTGTTAGTGAACTGTCACAGTTTTTTTAAAAATTCTACAGCCAAATTTCACTACTGGCCTGAAGTGTTCAATATAGTATGTGGAAGTGGCATGAATTTAAATATATTCTGGACCATTACATTGCTTGATGATATAGGATGGGGAATCTTTATGATTTTCTTCCTTATGCCCCCACCTCATGTACATTCATAATTCATTCTCATATCATATCTTGAAACTTTGACTAGATGTCAAAAGTTTCACCAGAATGTTTCAACTTTCAGCCTTTGCATGTAGACTGAGATGAATTGTATAACCTGTTATATACAAAGTGAAATGGGAAAATATGGAAAGTAATATTATAGCCAACTGTTTTGCATATGTCCTCAAATTTATGTCTCCAATGCATAAAAAGCACAGTATAATGGAATCTGAAGCCTAAATATGAGCCAACAATGTGCCCAGGTGGCCAAGAAAGCCAATGGCATCTTGGCTTGTATCAAGAATAGTGTGGCCAGCAGAACTAAAGTAGTGATTGTCCCCCTGTGTTTGACCTTGGTGGGGCCACGCCTTGAATACTGCATTCAATTCTGGGCCCCTCACTTTAAAAATGACATTGAGGTGCTGGAGTGTCGGAGAACACTCTCTGAAAGGCTACCAGAACAACCACGATGAACAGTTTATCAATACCACAAACGGACAATTACCTCAGAACTCACAAATTCATGTTTTACCCCTTTGAATTTGTATGCTGTATTCTGATTGGTTGCGGTTACCTGGTTACCGGTTTCTCATTGGCTGTATATTCCCTATTTCCCATTGGCTGGCTGGTGATGCAAGCCCAGCGTCATGTGAGGCTGGCCACGCCCCATCTGTATTCCCTGCCTTCCCTGTAAGCCCTTCCCCTACTTGCTGCGTTCCGCCCCCAAACTCCTCCCACCTTCCAAGCTCCTCCCTGACCCTATATAAGTCCCATGCTCCCATGAATAAAGGAGTTCTAGCCTCATCCCACCATCGGCCGGGACCGTCTCCTTTCTTTCTCCCCCTCGGTACGCGGAAACTGGAGTGTGTCCAGAGAGGACAATAAGGCTTTTGAAGGGTCTAGAAAGAACGACGACTCATGAGGAACAGCTGAGGGAACTGCGTTTCTTTGGTCTAGAGAAGATGAGACAGAGGGAAAAGGTTATTTCTCTCGAAGGAGATTGTAGTGAGGCAGGTCTGCCTCTTCTGCCATGCCTGCAGTGAGAGGACCAGTGGAAATGGCCTTTACCCAAGACAGGAGATTCAGATTAGTTATTAAAAAAAAAAATTCACTGTTGGGGTGGGCGAGCATTGGAATCAGTTGCCCAGAGGGGTGGTGGAGTCACCATCCTGGGAGGTGTTCAAGAGTTGTCTGAATCTGGTGCTGGGTGATATGGCTTAGTGGTTTAGGGGTTACAGTGGTAGAGGTGGGTTGATGGTTGGAGTGGATGATCTTAAAGATCTGTTCCAACCTATGATTCTCTCACTCTATGAAATACATTTACTCTTAGCCATCAATACATGTAGATCTACTCTCATTTTGCATTAGTAAAATATACCCTTAGGGGAGGAAAAAACCCTCAACATTCCCTGCACATACACTAAAACACCCAAGCAAACAAGGAGATATTTCTATCTAGTGCTTAATCCACAGTATCAGAGAAACAGTATGTACTACATTACTTTAGTTTTTTCCTGTCAGATTTACCCCTTCTGAAGAAAACTGGCTGTAGCACCTGGATGGATCCTTTTCATCTGGAGAAAGATTCCTTTTCCCATGTTCCACTTGAAGTCCCAGCCATGGAAGACAGTCCTCCATGAACTTTTCCAACGTGAGTCATTCCTACTGTGTTTCTTTATGAACTGCTTCAGCATGAGTTCCCCACAGGGTTACAAGTCCTGCCAGCAAACCTGCTCTGAAAAGGTTTTCCTATAGCTTCACAAACTCCTTTGCTACAGTGTGGGGTCCTCCAAGGGCTGCAGAGGCACAGCCTGGTTTGCCATGGTCTGCATGACAGGCTGCAGTAGAATCGTTGATCCCGCTCCTTCCTCACTGAACTTGGTGTCAGCAGATCTGTTTCTCTTTCTCACCATTTTGTCTGGCTCCAAATATGTTATCCCAGAGGTGTGACCACCATCGCTGATGGGCTCATGCTTGGCCGACAGCGAGTCTGTCTTGGATTCGACTGGCACTGGCTCTGTGGTAAGGGAAGCTCACAGAAGCCATCCCTTTAGCTGACCCACTACCAAAACCTTACCATGTATACCCAATACACTTTGAAACATTTCTCCATTTTTTCACTTTTTTCTATAAAATTAATTTTAATTGCTTCATTAGGACTGCATTAGAATGATTTTTAAGAAGTACTACTAATACACTTATCATAAATAAGTACTATAAAAATAGTTATATATCCCCTATAGTTCACTGGAGTAGAATTTTCCTTTTTTCATTTAACAAAATTCTGATGAGATTGGGTAGATGGGTAAGAGGAGGTCTTAATAGATGCCAAGAATCTCTTACTCTCTCACTGGTGAAGAGTTACTCTACTAAGACCTGAGGAGCTGCAATTTATAGAGAATAAGGAAAGGGGAAAAGGGTTAGAAACAATATGAATTTAAACACAAGAAATGTTAAACTCTATAAAAAGAAACACTCATGTCTTAAAAGTGCATGAAAAGCCAAAGGGAAAAATTCAAGCTCTATCTGTATATGGCCTATATTCTGTATATCCTTTCAGTGGTCAGACATAGGAATAAATTGAAGAAAAAAGAGAAAGGAAAAAAGTGTTCTTGTTTTTTACTTGTTGTTTGCTTGCAGCTGCACTATCAGGCATAATAAAAGAGTACTAGACAGCTTTAACTGTAGTTCACTAAAACTGACAAATTTAATTTATTATTGCAAGTGTCATTTTGCTGTTTCTTTAATATGTGACAAATTAGTTCAAATATCAGATAATGAAAATGATGGAAACTTGAAAGTGGTTTTATAATGACATTCTGACACAGTCCTTTACATTTGCCATTTGCCCAGTGTTTGTTTTTTTTTTCTTGTAATGCATCAATAAATCAAAACAACTGTTTGGCTGAAAGACAGAATTTTTAGGCAAATAGGAAGAAAAAACCAAACAACATTCTAGAGCCAATGTCAGTGCTGTGCTAGTAATAAGAACAATCTCTTCTTGGCAAAGCTTGATTCATGTTTTTTTCATTGCTTAGAATGATTCATCTAGGTTTTCTAATACTTAGGATATCACTTAGATTTACTTGGGCTGACCTCTTCGATAGGGGTGAGTGCTTGCCTACACAAAACAAATTTCACTTCGACTCTGGACAACTGTGTCTTACTACATTTCTTCCAAAGCTGAAAAAGCTTTTGACTGAATTTATCAAACCAGGTCATGTTTTTGAAGTGTTGCTAACACCATAAGTGTCTCCAAAACTACACAGGGAATAAGCAACAAGCAAGGACAAGTGGAGCAAAACTACTTATGGGATAGATGTGCTGTATAATAGACCGTGCAGTGTTTTTCTTTCTATCACACAGACTGGGGAAATGGAGCACTGGTTCTCATTTTGTTTTTTCTTTGTTTTGATGCCTTAGGACTTTATTTATTTGTATATATATATATTTTCTATATATGTGTATATTTTAAAATTTTTATATAGCTTCTTATATTTGATGTAGCAACTAGCAGTTTCTACCAGGACCTTGGAGAAGTTCCAAGGAGGGAATGTGATGTGAAGGTGATGATGGTGAAGAAGTAAGGGATCTTGAGACTGACCCCCGGCTCAATTCTAGGGAGGCATGCCAAAGGACAGACCTGAGGGAGCTTCTGCACCAGGGTGGACCATCCTTGGGTTGGGTGTAAGCTTTAGTTATGGTAGTTGAGTAGTGTTATAAAATAAGTAGGCACCCTTATGCAGCACATATGTCTATATACTCTGCACACACAAAAGCTTTCAGTAAAGATGCTCGTTGGCATGCCTAAATACCTATACACTGTCTGTACCTGCATACACCATGCACCTATATATACCATGCACCAGAAAATATTCATTAAAGAATTGCTCTCTGCTTTACCTATATTAATGTTTCCTCTAAAAGTTTTTTCCCCTCAATTTTAGGCAACAGTTTGGGTTTCTTTCTGTATGCCTGGGTTTTCTACCAAAAGAAGCTAGAGCTGTAAGGGAACAGTACACCCAATTTCTTGAGAAAACAGAGATGTGTCTGGGGATCTGAAACTGGTATAAACATCTGTACAGACAGCCTTTTAGACTTTGGCATCATTCACCTCACATTTTTCATTATAGTATTTCCCTTACTGTAAGTGAAATTCATTCAAGATGCCCTGCAAGGCCTGCTGTGGCATGCAACTTCAGAAGCAGATCTAATAAAAATGGAAGATCAAGCACATGCATAGAAATATTTCTGCAGTTAATACACGTTGTAGGAAATGTTCCTATAATTGCATTATGGAGGTGATAGCATGGAGAAGCAAAATTGGATTTATCTGAGCACTAATCCAAGGGTATAGTCTCTAATAGTTGTGTGGTCTGCATATCCTGTTACAGCATACACAACCATCCAGGTAGGACATGCTTTGTGGTAATGAATCGTTGTCACAAATACTGTAATGAAAGTTGAAGAATTTCACATTCCATAGATAATTTGCTTTTCTAGAAGGAAATATCTCTAGATATATGTGACTTAGGTGGGATTTACTCTGTACGACCAATTGAGATGAAAATATTTTATCTTTGAACTCCAAATGTCGGTGTCCATTTACAGCATGAGATTCCCCTTGCTTGATTGCCTTTTGCAATATAGAAGTAAAATTGGCATCTTTACTGGCAGGTCCTGAAAAATGAAGTGACTGTAGTCTTGACAGAGCAGTCTAGAAAACTTTGAGCTTTCTGTTGTTGATGTGGGAGATTTTGTTCTCCGGGACTACCAAATCAGCATGTTTTAGAAGCAGTCACTGCACTCAGAAATGTATTGTCTAACTACACTGTAAAGATAGCTCTATTAAATGTAAAATTATAATCTCAGAGAAGTATAAGGTTTTATATGGAAAGAGTTTTCAATAACAAGTATTTTACAATTACTTAATTCTAATCAACTTCTTGAAAAGATTTTCAGATACTTATGTATAAGGAATAAATTGTAAAACTTGGAAACAAAAATTCTGTCAGTTTTTATGGACAATATAGTGTAGCTAGGAGTGTTATGTATTTAAGTGAGTTCAGAAAAGTTTTTTAGTGTTTCTGATGAAGAGATAATGGAAAGAGGTAATGTAAGAGATTGTGCAACAGGAACGACTATCAAAACAGACTAGAAGGAACTGAGGTTTAAATGTTAGGATTGGATACAATATTGATACAAGTTTTGAAATCAATAACTGACGTACTATATGCCAAAACTAAAAAATATGATTGACAGATGATAATTGAAAAACAGATACCATTTACTGAATATAAAAAGTTGTTGGATTTTTTTCTATGTGACAGATCTACCAAGAAGATTTTGAATTATTTAGCTGCAGTCTTTCCAAATGCAGAACACAGGAAAAGTAAACTAGCCTGTTAGCCTGCCAGATTACATTTATTTGCTGACAAAGGAGAAATGCGGAGTGGCACTAGCTACTATGGTCATGTTGTACAGTTAGATGTGTTTTCGGAGTGTATTTAGACATTCTGATAAGAGGTCCTCAAGGTACACTGTTCTTTGTATGAAAAATGGTATAAAAGTATTCCTGGTAACTTCTTCTGGGACAAGAGGGAGTGTGAAGCCTCAAGTTTTGGATTGGATGTTAGGAAAAATTTCTTCACTGAAATGATTGTCAATCCCTGGAACAGGCTGCCTAGAGAAGTGGTTGAGTCACCATCCCTGGAGGTATTTTAAAATGTTCAGTGGTGGATTTGGCAGTGCTGGGTTAATGGTTTGACTTGATGATCTTAAAGATATTTTCCTACTAAAGGATTCTGTAATCACATCTGAAAGTGTAAGTTATTTACACAATAGTACTGATGGTATTATTTTTTTTTTAGAGATCTCCTAGGATGATTGTCAGCAGCTACTATGCTATAGGTCTGTCAGAAACAAATGTCAACGCTGACATAGTGCTGCAACAAAAGATGAAGGAGGCCATGGTTCCTGAAGCCCAAGAAGTCAAAAAAGCCAGATTGGTTTTGAGATGTCTCCAATGAGAGATATAATGCAATAAGATAATCTTCAGCAAATATCATAAAAAACCCCAACAAAATCATTTCATAAGTCACATGGGGTTATTGTCATCAGTAACAAATTAAATAAATACATTTGAACTACATTGGCCATTATTTTTTAAGCAAATCTTTTACTTTATGAAATAGTCATATTCTGGATTGAGGAATACAGAAGAGATAGGGAAATAAAGCCAACTTTTTGTATTATCATTGGTCAAATGATTATTTTCTGAGCTTTACTGGCATAAAATCTATTAAGGATAATTCAAAATTTTATCAATATTTTACTTTATTCAGTTTTACATAGAAAATTAAGTTAAAAATCTGACAATTTTAAAGTAGCAGAAGGTTTGTAATTTCCACATTATATATAGTCTTACTTAATATGAAATTTGTATCAAACTGCAACATATTTGCTCTCAATTACCCTTTGAAAGAACATTTTCTGGGAAATTTTTTTTCTGGCTGATTTTCTTACTGATTGTCCTGAAAGATGTAATCAAATGCTTTAGTGGTTCTGAAGATCATTTCTGATCATGTTCTGAAGTCTCTTTAATAATTATTTTTTTAAACAAAGTTAGAATTCAATAACCCACAGTGAACCTGGATATTGTGGTTTATCAAAGAAACAAAGGGATTAGAGTTATTGCCTTGCTAGGTTATCTCTCATGTTCCCTTGCTCCCATCCCTCAGAGTTATGATTGGTAGGTCTCAGCCTCTCATCCTTGCAGGAAGGTTTCTGCTGGCCAAGGACAGCTGGTCACAAAGCTGTGTTGGATCATACTATGCCACTCCTCGCAGTTACCAGTCTCGTGTGTTACCAGGCTTCACCTTCCTTCACACTCTTTCAGCGTCACCCTCCATTCCTCTATAGGTGTCTTCCCCAACTTCACATCTCTCCTCAACTTTCAGGATCTTTTTTCCAGCCAGTAGCTTCACCACTTTCTTTCTAGGTCCCTTCTTTCCAAGGCTCCTTCTTTTTTGTGTACACTTCTTTTAGGTTCTTTTCCCTGGTTTTCCCAGCCTATGCAGGCAGATTTTATGTGCATAGACACATATATGATCAGTTTCCTAACTGGAGTTTCTGTTTCATTAATTTTTATTGTTTGGAAGATTAATGACAAGGTCCTTGATTTGCAACTATTTGTATAATTTTCCCTAAATCCAGACTTCGTGAATTTTAAGGAGGGAAAGAGCAAAAGTCCTGCACCTAGGGAGGAACAATCTCATCCACCAATATATGCTGAGGGCCGGTTGTCTGAAAAGAAGATTGTCAGAAAAAGACTTGGAGGTCCTGGTGGACCAAGCAAAGTACCCTTGCAGTCAAGAAGATTAATGGTATCCTGGGATACATTAGGCAAATGTAATTGGATTGAGTCAGGCGATCCTTCCCATTTTCCAGCACAACTGAGAACACATCTGAAGTACAATGTCCAGCTCTGGACTCCTCAGTACAATACAGACAGAGGCATATAGGAGTGAATCCAGCCCCCAGAATGATTAAGTGACAACAACTCTCTTCTGTGATGAAAGATTGAGAATGCTGGAACTGTCCAGCCTGGAAAAGAGAAGGCTTGTGTGAGTGGAGGTGGGTGGTGATGTTTGTCTCTTTGTATTAATAGCTGGAGGGAGGTGCAAAGTGTAGCCAGGCTCTTCACAGTGGTTTTCAGTGATGGCAAACGGCATAAACCAAAACATTGGAGGTTCCCTCTGAACATCAGAAAACACATAATCCATGTGAATCTGGCTGAGCATTGATGTAGGTTAACCAGGGAGGTTGTGGAGTTTCCCTCCTTCGAGGTATTCAAAAGCTGTCTGGACATGGTTCTGGGCAATCGGCTCTGCATTCCCCTGCTTTAGCAGAGCAGTTGGAGTGAATGACCTTCAGATGTCCCTTCCAGCATTACCATTTTGTTCCTTTACGATTCTGTGACTTCACACAATAGCTTCCTGTCTAATGGTTAATCTATTTTAATGTGAAAAAGAAAAACAGTGTTACTGCATTTTCTATCTAAAAAAACCTCAAACCGAATAAAAAACAAACACCAAAAAACAAAGAGAATAAATACTGCAGTAAACAATTCTGAAGCATTAAGGGCATAAGAAACAAGGAATTTTTTTAGGTTTAGTCTATTTCTTACAAAGTTTTTGAAAAATTATTAGATAAACTTTATTAAATAGAAGCAGCTGAGATTAAAGGAGGATATTTTAGTTTCCCTAATGTGCAAACTTATTTGAAGAATCTCAGAACTCATTTATAAATTTTTGAAAGAGCTATATAGCACTGCAAACAGAATGAGAATATTAGGCCTGTTTAAATAATTGCATTTGATTACATTAAAGAGTGAAAAAATTGTTCAGTAACTAAGTGCAAAATTTTTAAAATTTCAAAATTTTACTGCTCTTGTTGAAAGCTCATCTTGAAAGGAAAGTAAATCAAAGTCTCATGTACACAGCCTTGGAGACGTCAAATTGAAGTCTCTACTCTGATACATATTTTCTTATTGCCAGACACTGTAAGAAATAGGAGGAAATGAATGAGACTCTATGCCAGAATAGCTGGTATGCTGAATGTGATGAGGTAAGGTACGAAACAGTAGATTGAATGTTAAAATAGGTTCTTGACCCTGTGTCACAAATATTACAGATGATCCCTAATACTGCATTGCTGGCCTAATTAATTATTTTAAGGAAAAAATGTGTCCAACAGGCAAAGTCTCTCTGACTGAGAAGCTCTTATGAAATTCAACATTTCAGTAATTGTGTACTCTAATAAATAACATTTTCTTTGGAAAGATTCCAACTACCTGCCTAATATTTACACAGGAAATTTACTTTTTTTATTTATTCCAGGAAAAGAGTCTAAAACTAAACAACATAACACCACAAGAACTGTTTGAATTCCCGTACTTTTATGTTAAATTCTGGCACTTGAAAGAAAGATTAGTCAAAATTCTAGAAAGGCCAGAATAATAAAAATTACCTAAAAAGAAGAAAGGAGTCTTTGTCACCTTCATGAATCATAGCTTTGAAGAAAATAATGCCGTATTCAGAACTGTAGATTTTTGTGTTTTCCTTTTCACTGGTCTGGAATTTTATTTTTTATTATCATCTTATTGAATATTAAAAGTAGCCTTGTCTGTATATCTTGATATAAAGCCTGCAAATTTTAACGCAGAATGTAAGTGGGTTATGTGAGGGCACTTCCGAAGTATGAAGATGTAAGCTCTGCAACTGCAGTATTATTACTCAATTGGAGCTCTGTAATGCAGCTATTTAAGCCTGCAGACAGAAAATTATTTGAATTATATAAAGGCCTAATAAAATATTGGAGAACTGATGAAATATTTTTTTTCCAGAAGTCATTCCAGAGTTAGTACTGAAGATTTATAACATGATTGTCTTGTCTTGTGTTTATCTTGTACAAGTACAACTATGAGGCTATTTGAACCTATTGTACAACTATTTGCAAAACAGATTTCCTGAAAGGTACAGGTTAGCAAGTGTGGAACTGGCTGTACTTATCATTTCCTCTTTTCTGTCGCAGAAATTTCCATTCTACCATTGAAAGCCATATACTGGAATAAAATTTGTTCAACAGGATGAATCACACAACACATAAATACAGAGGGCATATTAAAAATGTCTAATGGAGTAACATTTTGCTTCCATTTTCATTTCATTGTTAGACACTGGGAAATTCTTTTCCACTTTTGACAGGGGAGTTGGGCCTACAACCGTACTATCCTGAGATAACTAACCCAGCTGGGAAATCCTTTCCATATTTCATGCCCTACTTCTTCATAAAATAAGACAAAACACTGAGATCGCTTCAGGAAAAGAAGAAGCATCTTTCTGCAGGAGTGTAGAAATAAGGCAAGTCTTTTCTGTTTGCACAAATATGTATATTCTGGAAAGTCAGAGGTTTAGTGTTTCATGAAGTTCTAAATTTACTTGTATGCAATATCCTGAGTTTCTTTAAAAGGGAATCTCAAATTTTGAAGTCTGTGAATACAGCTCTTTGAGATTAATTTCTTAAAATCTCAAAGTTTGTTTTGAATAATTACCTGAAGAATTTAATGATTTATTTTCATATTCTTCTTTCATGTTTATTTATCATTTATTTCTTCATACAACCATAGTCTTCCTGTAGAGATATGTATAGAAGAAGATAGAAAGACAGAAGTATACTGAAAGCTTTATGTTACTTCAGAGATAAGTAACGGATGAATTCTGAAATAAAAGAATAAATTGGAACATCTTTCAAAAAAACAACAAAAGATTTCAATCGTCAATTGTTGAGTGACGTGGCTTAGTGTCGGAGTACACTGTCTCAAAGGCTGCCAAAACAACCAGGCAGAAACGGACAACTACATCAAAACTCAGAAATTCATGTTTTAAAGGATGTTTTGTAGCATAGATAGAGATTTATTGTATGAGGTAGATAGTCATTCCCCTTGTTTTTGTATGCTGGATTCTGATTAGTGGTGGTTACCCGGTTACCGGTTTCCCATTGGCTGTATATTCCCTATTTCCCATTGGCTGGCTGGTGATGCAATCCCAGCGTCATCATGTGAGGCTGGCCATGCCCCATCTGTATTCCCCTCCTTCCCTATTAGCCCTTCCCCTCCTTGCTGCATTCCGCCCCCAAACTCCTCCCACTTTCCAAGCTCCTCCCTGAACCTATATAAGTCCCGTGCTCCCATGAATAAAAGAGTTCTAGCCTTCACCCTACCATCGGCTGGGACTGTTTTCCTTTCCTCCCCTCCGGCACGTGGCAGTTTAGTATAATGGATTAGGAGCCATCATCTGCTGACAGGTCATAGCACCTTTTTTCTTTAGTTGCCAATGTATTTTAAAGCTTTTATGTGCTGTAAAATCTTTTGCAGAGTTGTCAAAACAATGTCAATGCCTGAGCACAGTTTAGGTCAAGTAATCTCTACCTCTCATCTTTATCAAATGAGCCCTATACTCTGGCACTGAAAAGAAATGTTGAAAAACTAAACCACAGAAACTTCAGATGGTTGTTTGGAATTTCTGAAGTGCCTCACTACCATCAACATGAAGGGAGCTGCTCCAGGCTAATCGTTTCTCAGTATACTGTTACCATTATGGTATAAAAGCAAATTTCCAGTTAAAACAATTCTGAAGCTCTTTTGCTGACACAGTTAAGCTCTACTTCTAAAGAAGAAGACAAAAGAATAGAACAAATCTTCACTACTCTGTTGTCATAATATCCTTCTTTCCACCAGCTTTTGACAGCTTTAGTTTCAGAAGCGTTCATACCTGGATTACATAACAATGATTGAGTTCAGCTTTAACTGAAGATTTTGTCTAATCACCTTTCAGAAGTGATTTGTATTGGTGACCTTCCTAGCACCTTAATAAAAGGAAATCTGGGCTTTTGAATCAGGTTGTTTAACAATGATCTCGTTGCATGTTGTTTGATTCAGTGCACAGACTACTTTTTCTGAGAGAGCTGTAGTTGAAAAAGCACTTAGGTGTGTAGAAGGCAGAAAGCAACTGCATGAACTTCCTATAAGTGGTTTTGCTCAATATGTATGAATGCTTCCTATATTCTTTAGTTTTTGGTTTTCTAAACATAATTCTACATTACATATTTTTCCTGCTTTTCTTTTTGTACAGTTTCAGATGAAGGCCCAGAAAAGTCCACTTTATTTTATTTAATATTAAACACCTGTGATGCAAAGGAAACAGTGTTTCCATTTCTAGAGGCTTTCATCAGACTCGACAGTGTAAATATGGATGGATCTGATTCCTTCAAGCCTGTTTTCTCAGCTGCCTAACCAATTAATTATTCTGATTAAACAACTTGCAGTGAAAAATAGTTTGGCTGGGGTTTTTTGTTGTTTTTGATTGGTTGGTTGGTTTGGTTTGGTTTTTGGGGTTTTTTTGAATATCAGTTCCCTGAAGAGCAAATATCTAACCAGGACTTAATTTACCATCAAAAAGAGGAAGTCGTAATGTGATACCAAAGATCCTAAAGCTTAAGGCAGCCATAAGATATGAGAAGATCAAGCTTTTGGTATGTTTTCACTCTGTTGAACTCCCTATCCTCCAATAAGTACCTGAAATACTTCACTATTTGTTGTTTGCTATATTTGGTGGCTTTTACTAATGCTAGTCATATGACAGATGTAAAGCCAGTCATTTTAGGAGTTCTGGAAATTGTGGTTGCATCCCAAAATCTGTTGGTGAATACTGAAATGTTTCGTAGGATGTCTATGTATTATAATGTATGTATTTCCCCACACATTCCTCCAGCTTCTCAATGTATCAGGAAACCAAATGTGAATTTCCTATATTGGGATTTATAAAATATTGTCTAAGGTAAATTCAATGTGTGTGTGTGTGTGCATATAAAACTAGTATAAATTAAAATTTGCACCAATCGAAGCAAATAAAAATTATGAAACTGGATTTAATTTTTCCATATATGTACCCATATATGTGTGCATATATATATATGTCCATGGAAGAATGTGTTGTTTCTATGTATGAGAATAAGTGCTTAAAATCTTTTAATTGTAGTAAGGCTGAATAATCTGCTGAAAAGCAATTTTAATGATTTTTTTCAATGAAGTTCTAATTCATTAACTTATTACTCACTTTATTGAAGAATAAAATCAGTTTCCCAAGCATGACTACAACATAAGGCGGAATGATAAATTTTGAATGAATACATAGTTCAGGATGTTTATGTCCTTTCAAAGTTACTGAATGAAAATCAATCCAGGTTCCATTGTTGAGCAGCAATTTTCGACCCCCAAGAGAGCTGTGAATACTGTAGTCAGTAATAGCACAAGAACCAAAAACATTTTCAAGTGTTAAATCAGACAAGTAGATTTTCAGTTTAGCCCCAAATCTAGCAAGTGATATTTTACAATTGAAAGAAAAACTCCCTTCCAGGCACAGAAATTTCCAGTCAAGGAAAAAGACATGGGTTCAGGACTAAAAGGTCAAGAAAATAGACAGTGACAGTCTAACAGCTGAGTTTGAGTTCTCAGTTAGCTATTAAAGCTCAAAATTAAATGACAGTTGGTGGCATTTTTTTAGTTTGTTTTTCTTGCAAGACTAAATCAACTCTTTAAATTCAAGGTATGCAATAAAAAGCATAATATGAACTATTCTGTTTTCCAGTTATGTGGAATGAGCAAAAACGCTTAACTTCTTTGGACAGGCCATGAGATTAGAGCTGGATTAAAAAATTCTCAGAAAATGCCAGTATTTCAGGGAAATATTAAATCATATCAACACTTCATATGGAAATCAAGAAACCAAATCATTCAGTGTTCTAAGTCTTACAAAAAAAACCTAGAGTGATTTTCCCAGCCTCCTACAGCTCATTTTACAAATTTCTGCTGTTCTCCATCTGCTGAGTTGTCTGTCTCCAATTCTGTGCACACCACAGCTGTTCTTCCTTTGAACCAGCCAGAAAGACTGCCACATTCATGAGGAAAGCAGCTCTCTTACCCAACCAACAGACAGAGGTCTCAGCAAAGCAAACAGTGCCATACCCACACTGTCAGGGCACTGGCTTGACCAGGTTTGCAGGGCAATCCGGTACTTAGCTAAATGCATTTCACAGGTGAAATGTCTGTGAACTTCAAGGTTTCCTTGACAACTGGCTCTGTTGTCTCCTGGTCTGGAGATTTAACTAAGCTTCTCCCAAGTTTCCAGATGGCTAGAACTATTCGCTTCTCATATATCTGTCCACCTGCTTGCCAGGCCCACTGGATTATTGACATCCCAAAAATGTAAAAACAGTGTTCCTGGAAGCAGCTAAATTCTAGTAGCAGCTCTAGGAACTACTGTCTGGTGATTGAATGCTCCCCTTGCTTACTCACAGAGCTCACTTAGCTACTGTGCTGGTTTGCAGAAACCTAGGAAGAAAGCAATTAATTAAAGAACAGCTGGAGAAATTTGGAAACCCAGTGCAATCCACTGGGATTTTAGTTCCACTAAATAAAACCCATTGCTGTTCAACTTTTCATAGTGTAAACCAGCCCTTTGTAAATGTTACTAATGTTTTGCAGGTCAGACATTCTGTTTCTTTGGCAGATCATGCCAGCACAAACTTATTAATGGCTTTGTACACATTTTCTTGGAGGGGGGAAGAGGAAGGGGGAAAGTTTCAAAGTTTCAACCTTTTTTTTTCCTTTTTTTTTTTTTAATTAGTATCAATTGTGTAATTAGTTGATTGCACTGATGGCAAACCCTGGTTTTTCAGTAAATTCACTTACTGGTAATTCTGCTGATTTCTACCAGTCATTCTGGTATGGATTAACACAAACATCCTAATCCTCACAATTATATTTTCTTTCACCCTCTTTCAGAAAAAAGTTTTCATCTAAGATTCTTACTCCATCAGTAAACCAGGATTTACTGTCAACTGGTTACCACTGTGTGGTTACTGATTCTTTTCCTCTCCCCCATGAGATACTCAAGTGCTGGATATTCTGATTTTATGGCCAGGGGTCTTAGAAGCATTAACTATACTACTCAGCCTGTGCAGCCTAAAGCCTGGTGCACTTCAGGTCTTAATTCTAAGTGCCTCTATCACTATATTTAATCAGCTGTCTGAACTCCCATTGCCTATTAGCATAACCTTTCTTTTTATCTGCTTCACTTGATACTCTAACTGCTTTCTGGGAGAGACACCAAGATGCTTTATCTAGCCATCACTAATCATAAGGTGGTTCTCTAAGGCCAAATGGATATATCTAGTGAACATAAACATCTGCTTAAGTTCTCTGATAAGCTCAGCACCTCTTTCCCTCTACTGATTATGACTTTATATGGCATTTACTGAGGTGAGTACTAGGTTGAATGACTTGTCCCAGAGCTCATAGAAGATACAAGTGCAAGATGCACCTTATTGCTGGCAAATTGAATTCTTAATTATAATCCATCTTTCCACTTCATCTCTGTATTTTTTCTTGTCTCTGTGTTCTCTTAGTAGTCCTTACTTTCTACTTCTTCAATTAAATGGATAAAATATAAAGATACAATAACTTCCTCAAGAGTCTTTAGGCAAACCCTAGAGTCATTAGGTAAACATTTTCAATGATTATTGAAACACGGTAAGGCTATTAATCTCTTAACTTTTAATAGTATGCATATCCCTCGTCAGTTTGTCAGGACACAATTAGTTTTCATTGTTCCAAATGCTCACATGTTTAATTTGTTCACTGCTTCACTGACACGTAACAATGGTAGCAGACGGAAACTCCAACAATCCTCTTGCCTCTGGAATATTGGTATATACTTTTCTCTGTGAAATGTAATGTCCTAGCAGAAAATGTATAATTTAAAACAAAAACCTAGGTGGCAAAAAAAAAAAAAAAAGCAAACCAAACAACCCAAAACATTCAGGCCAGGATACTGTAGCAAAGATCCAAAATTTTATTTTTATCTTCTACTCAAGCATGTGCCAAAATAACTTATTTGACTTAATGATTTCTTTAAACATTAAAAACCAGTTTGTATATCTGTCATAAATATAAATTGTGAGGAAATCTAGGTGGGAGAAATAAGATATGTTAACAGAACTAATACTGTGTTTGCTACAAAATTTTCCACATTTGAAATATACCTTTTTAAAAATCAAATCAAAACTAAACAAAAAACAGAGAGACTTTGTGAATGTGTTTTCCAATGCATACATATTTTTATAGATTTTCACTTAAAACAAATATATGTCTTAACATCCCTCCCTAGAAAGCCATCTTTTTTTTTTTTTAATCATCACAGAATTCATTGTTTCCCCTTTCCCAATCATCTGAGACTTCACCTGACTAAACTAAATATTCATTTAGAAAAAAATTATTCTTGATAAGGACACCTGTAACCCTTCCCCTGTCCAGTGATGTAGCTACTCCTTCATAAAGGGCCACTAAGTTGGTCAGACCGGACTTGCCCTTGGTGAAGCCATGCTGGCAGTCCAGAATCATCTCCTTAGCATAACTTCTAGGAGGATCTATTCCATGATCTTCCCTAGCACAGAAGTGAAGATGAAAAGTCAGTAGTTCCCAGGATCCTCCTTTTTGCTCTTTTCAGAGATGCAATGTTTTCATCTGAAAATATTACTGAAAAAATTATAATGAGTAGCATGAATTTTATGATGCTAATTTTATTCTTCCTAATAACAGGAAATGTTATCAGTTGAATGACTGTTTATTCATGTAGTAATTCATCCTCTCAGAATAAACATATTAAACCTGTTTCTGGATGAAGATTAAAAAAATCTATTCCTTCAAGATTTTATTTCCTGAACATGTGAAGAAATTTCTCTGGTTTTAGCAATGGTCATTAATTACCACACACTTAAGTGACACTGTGATATACAGTAGGCACATGTTATTGAAACATGTATCTGCAAGGTGTACATTTTCTTATAAATAGTAATATTTCCTGTTTAAGAGAACATCCCATCAAATAGCTCTCATAAGAACACATCAGTGCAGCCTCATCATTTTATGTAAAAGGAAATTTTTTGCCTAATCTTGAGAACTCTCTCTTGAATACAAGTTACTAGTTGTCCAATAAAATTATTTTACTTTTTAAGAAACTCTGCAGATATTCATCAACCTGGCACACGGTCCATCAGAAAGAGTAATAGAATCATAGAATAGTTTTGATTGGAAGGGACCTAAGATCATCATGGACCTTTAAGACTGCCAGGGTTGGAGCATCCACAACTTCTCTGGGCAACCTGTTCCAGAACCTCACCACCCTTACAGTAAAGACATCTAATCTAAACCTACTGTCTTTCAACTTGAAGCTATTTCTGCTTGTTCTAGTACTACAGTTTCTAGTGAAGAGTCCCTCTCCAGCTTTCATGTAAGTCCCCTTCAGATACTGGAAGGTTTCTGTGAGATCTCCACACAATCTTCTCTTTCCAGGCTGAACAGCCCCAACTTTCTCAGACTGTCTTCACAGGGTAGGTGCTCTAGTCCCCTTATCAGCTTTGTGGCCCCCATCTGGACTTCCTCCAGCAATTCTGTGTCTTTATTATGTTGGGGGCACTAGAATTTTGCGCAGTATTCCTGGTGGGATCCCATGAGAGCAGAGGAGGAGGATCACCTCCTTTGACCTGCTGGTCCCGCTGCTTTTGATACAGCCCAAGACACAGTTGCCTATCTGGGCTGCACGCACACACTGCTGGCTCATGTCTAGTTTTTCATCAAGCAAAAGACAACGAAGAAACTACAAGATAGACCTTTCTATAACCCTGGGTCACAAATTAAGCTGCAGACTACATTTTTATTGCCTTAATTTGAAAAATATAGGTAAGGATGTAAAAAGTAACAAACAATTGTATACACTGGAAGGTCTTGAGACAATGGGAAAAGAAATATAGCTTTGTGTCTTATTTAATAGTAAAATATTTGTGTTTCTATGAGATTATTAAAACTATTCAATAACTTCAGTGTTGTAGCTGCAGAACAAATGGATGTCAATGAATTCCTTTTGGTCTTAGATGCTTGGAAGATTTCTTCACCTGGTTTTATTTTTCAAAATAATTTTTCAAATTATTTTTCCAAATGAGTTTAAAAAATTTACAGACCTGATTAGTAGTATTTTGCATTTTTCCCTAAAGAGGTATCAGGACTCCAATAGGAGTAAAATAAAACAGAATCAAGTTCCTCTTGGATAAAATGTACCATAGGATTAATAAAGTCTGATGCTGTATATCATGCATGGAAGTCTAGTCTTCAACAATCTGTCTATGTTTACAATTAAGTAGTAAACAATCTAAAGAATCCTCTGGAATGAAAATTATATTTTTTACAAAATTACTGATCATCCAACAAAAATTAAGTAGTTATAACAGGTCACAAAGAATGCTTTATGCCTAGGAGTAGAAATGAAGTAACAAAGAAAACCTTATCCCACAGATTTCCTTATAAGAAGGGAACCTATAGCGGGCAGAAAAATCAACACTAGCATAAAGTTTTCTTTTCAAACAGTTTTCTGGGAAATTATGTAAGTTTCTATAATATATCTATGTCTTGTGCCTTGCCAGTTCCAAATGACAATGCACTATTGCTACCAGGAGACACTCCAACAATCTTCTGGCCTTACAGAATCTGTCTGCAGGTACAGGCAGTCTTAAGAATGATTCCCTATTTTCCACAAGACAGATTAATCTCCTCTGATGAATGAAACAAAATCACATCACTTCGGTGTCACTCTCCACAATTTTTGCGTTGTTCTGAGTACTGCCATTTGAAATGAGAACATCTTACTGTGAGAGCACTAAGATATTCTGGTCTGATTACAGTATTTTCTAAATATAAGAAAGCACAAGATGCAGTGGGAAGATGTAGTGGGTGATACAAATGCTCACCACATCTAAACAATGGCTCATGGTGGTAAATCAACTTACTGTGGAGATTAATCTTCACCTGAGCTAGAGGCAGCTGAGTAAGTCTAAGTCACATTAACTACCCCACTAAATAATTTTTGACTGTAATGGGAGCTTAAACAGGTAGTTCACCCACACATGTGGAAACATGGATTTTACTGTCATAATCTTGAAATTAATTATCCCATTGTAGGTTCCAAAACTGACTTCTGGAAAGCCAAGAAAATAGCTGGTTTTTCACCTGGAGTCGTGTGATGGGTGAGTGTACAATTTAGAAAGAGTTATGAATTTTTTTTTGTTCAATACAATTATAATACCCTTTCATCATTTACCGTAATAGAACTGAATGCCATTTTGAATATTTGTCTTCAGTTTGTATTTTGTTTGTTCATAACATGAACTAAACCATAGTAAGCCCCATTTTGAGAAGCTGTTGAACTGAAACCACACCAGTAGCTCACAACTGATTTTGAGTGAGGTTCTATATCTGAACCCCAATAATTTTCTCACTCTTTGAAACAGCAGGGGAACTAGTACAGGATGTCAAAAGAGAAGTATGGAAATGAGTGAAAATATATCCTCTGAAGGCCTCTGAACTATTTTTAATTCTTCCTGCTAGGGGCTGCAATCAAACAATGCACAATGAATATTCATTATGGAGCTGAGTAATCGATTCTATTATTTGCTTTTATAGACTTTGCAAAACTAAGTTCAGAAGAGAAAGACACATCTGGTTGGATGATGGAGCAATGTCTCTTCAACTATTTCACTTCCAGAGTGCTGACAGAGGCAGTATTCAGGACATAAAACATTCCTCTACTGTTCAAAAATTAACATGAAAGACCAATTTTCCTGTTGTAAATAACTTATTATGTTCTTTGCTGACAGCAATAGAAATGTGCATATTTATGTTATCAGATGTTTGATCCTTAATAATTTCTTTGTTTGAGGCATATTCTGTATAAAATGCCCTGATTTACATCGTCTTCAAGTTATTTTTATTTACAATCAGTTTCATGTTACTCTTACATGACAGCTATTACTCTAATAAAATTGTAGATACTAAGTCTTGGCAAGTTTATTAAAAAAAAAAAAGTGAAGAAAAAGGTAGCATAAAAATTGTATTTCAGTCTGGCAAGAAGCTGAAAAGCAGAAAGAGTTTTGGTTTGGTTTGGGTTGGGTTTTTCTTATTGCTACTGGTTACCGCAGCTATGAGCATGTGAATGGCTTCTTTTTCATGTTCTTGTAACTGTGAGTCAAGCTGTCATGGGAAGCCATCTTAAACATTTTACTTATCCAAAAGTACAAAAGGATCCAGGACCTTCTTTAGTGTTACAGGTCTGATGGGAGTAGAATTCTTTCAAAATATTATTTTCCACCTGTGTTCTCTACCTTTTTGAATATTAATCCAAATCCCAGTGTGCTTTAATTGCTGCAATACCATTGTCATTTTAAGAGCTTTCTATTCAATATGACTAACCCTGTACAGTTTTCCCAAGTTTTAGACATTATTCACAGTAATAAAGGCAATTTATGTGACTGTTTTGTTTAACAGCAAACAGGTATTATTAATTCATGGTCTGTAATACTAGGCTGGAATCTCATAAACACACAACAGAGAAGACTGGTACTAGCAAATATTTACATTAAAATTATTAGCTGATTCATAACAACAGTGCATGTAGAATTTGATTGGTACTTCTTCTTATAGTCAAAGCATCACAGAACGTAATTAATAATATTTAAAAACACCACTTCCAAAATCTAAAAATGATTCAGGATGTTCTTTGTCTATGAGTGAAAATAACTTTTGAATATGAATGTCCTAGTTTCTGTTTAATCAGCAAACACTTCCACAACACACACACAATGATACAGACAGTTTTCAAGTTAACATCTTTATGCACTCATGCACCTCTGCAGAAAAATCTAGAAAAAAATTGCTGAAAAAGGCAATTTAAGGAGTGATATTTTTTGAAGAAAACAAAAATCTTTCATTAAACCTTTGTGCTACCACTGTAGTTTGTTTACTTCTTTATTTTGTTACTTTCTTTGAATGAAGACTGCAATTATATGTTCTTAACTTTGAGAGTGGTTAATTTGCAGATGTTTCCAAAATGGGAGCAATGGACTGTAACTAGTATATTCTCTACAGTCTTGCCAATAGAATATATGAAATCAGTAGAAGAAAGGAAGAAAAGAAATAGTCAACACAGACTTCATGTTCTTGGTTTATTGTGTGGAATGGGAGCTCCTTTTTTTTCTTTTTTTCTTTTTTTTTTTTTAAAGAAAAGAAGGGGTTTTTGTATTAATTTTTGAAGTTTCTCTCCCCTACCAGCAGGAAAAAAACAACAGCTATTGGAAATGCTGTCTTTTGAACAATGGCTAAGTGCTTTAAAGTTTAGTCTCCACAGATAAGTAATAGGCTTTTGAACCTTCTATTCAATTTTTTTATCTGGATAGTGAAATTGTGTGATCAAGAGCAAAACTAATCTTTGATAACATAATATAAAGGATGTAGGCAGTTTTGGCTCTGTATCAGATAAACATTTACGCTGGGAATCCATGTGAATCAGAGGAATCACTATTTGTGAGTCTTGGCCATGGACGTGCTTAATCAGCCAGAATTTTCTATTAATGAATTTTGAATAGGCATGACAAAACTAATTACTTCAAAGATGGGCAAAGAATTTTGGCAGGAAAAGACGTGACACTTTATAATGGTAAATAATATCTCTCCCTTGCAATGCGCAACACGGCTCTACTATGTGCAGTGCATATGAAAAAGGAATGGGTTATGCATTAAGTTCATCAAATAAGAATTATAATGTAGGGGTTTTTCACACTTCTGAAGTCTTCTAGTTATTCTTAACAAATTTATAGGATTGATCTCATGGCTTCATGTTTGGGTTTTTGGGTTTTGTGTTGGTTGCTTCTTTTGTGGCTAGGATTTTTTAGTTTGGTTTGTTTTTAACTAAAGTAGAGGTTAATTCAAAGAGAACAATGATAGATAGAGATTAAAGCACTCTTCAGGATTTGTTGTAAGGCTATTGTAGACTGCTCATCTTAGTTTTACCTCTCATTTGAGTCCAAATTCTTCAAGGTCATCTTTGCTTTTAAAAACAACATAAAGCAAATTATTAGCCTTGCTATTCAAACATATTCTTGAGGATTAAAAAAATCATATGGATTGTGTTCTATAGGATTGTTTTCTATAATTTCTCAATGCTTTTATTCCAGTCTGTAGTGTTTCTTTTACATTATTTAATCATATTTCAGTTTTGAGAAGGGGAGTAACAGATTAGTAAAAGGTGGAATTTACATGAGATTTGAATCGATTATGATCTCACTTGACATTTCAAAGATATGGCATATGCAACATTAAATAATAGCTATGATAATAATTACTATTATCGAAAGCCACTAGATGATTTTGTACAAGAACTCATAAGTATCCAGTTCCCTTTCTTGTATTTAAATTTTTAGAACATATAATTTCCTCTTTTGTAGGCTAGTAATTGCATTCCAAAGTAACCAAACCTAAGATCTGCAACATTTATGGTGCTGTTCTTTTGTATTTGTAGAACAGTGTTGATAACACACCAATCTCTTGGCTAGCGCTGAGCTGTTTTCACAGACCATCAAGGCTGTATTTCTAACAGTCCTTCCCCAACAAAGAGAGGCTGTGGTTGGACAAGAGACTGGGAATGGACACTGCTGGGACAGCTGATCCAAACTCACAAAAGGGATATTCTATACCCTATGAAGGGGGAAAAATTATTATAAAGGTCCTTCTTTTCCAAGTCAACCATGAAGCTTGCTCCCATTTCCCTTAGCTTTTATTGCTGAGCAGATGTCATAGGGTATGGAATAGCCTTTTCTTTTAATTGCCTGAAGATTTCTTACATCCTGAAGTCTTGCTTTACATTAAAGAACATTGTCAAAGATCAGTTTGGCTTGCAAAATGTGTTTCCTAATACACTATTTCATATGTATTTTCTTGGTCTGAGAATGACCATGTCTATGACACTGTATGAGAGAAGCAAGGATTCATCTGACTTAATTTTAGCAACATTAAGGTTGAGTCCTCCTCTGAGCAGTGTGACTTGGTTCCCTATATCCCAGTGGAATGAGGAAAGGACAATGTTTTCTACCTCTCATGCACAGCAGTAGAATGGGGAACCTCTTTGCCCCCAAAAACACAGAGAATTGTCACTTTCAGGTGATTTCTTCCAGTCATCTTCCATTACATTACATTGGAAACCTGTGATGGAAGAGTCAAATTAAGCCCATCTGTGGAACATCCAAGTAAAAACCAGAAGTACTAGCCACTGTTTGTAAAGAATAGAAGGAATCAAACAATAAACATTTATTCATAAGAGATGTGGCTAGGAAAAAGCCTATAGATAAATTACAAAATATGTATCTGACATGCATTTTATTTTTGAAGGCATAATTTCCCTTCATATTGTAATATGCATTAAAATTTATATTCAAAATATTCTGTTCATAAATAATAATAAAAGTCTTGCAATGCCTCCCAAGCTCCCTTTCCTGTCATTTAAGGGAAAACTAAAATAAATGCTAAATAATCTCATTTTCTCATCTTCTTCCTATAAAAACGATCTTTCTTGAATTTTCTTTTTAGTCCTATTTTCTGTCTTCTATGTTATGCTGCAAGAAACCCTTAATTCCTTCACCCTGTAGTTCTATTTCAATATATTTTATTTCTCCAGTTATCCCCAAAAAAATTCTCTCACTTACTTTTATAGATTTCTCATTTTTCTTCCTTACCAGACTTAGCTGAGTAGTTACAAAACTTTTCCTTAGGAGAGAGATCACACATTTCTATACAGTCTCGTACAGTTTTGATTCAGTCCAGTTTGCAGTGTTTACTGGGTTTTTTTAGAGGTGATAATGGCCTGGTGTAATTGAAGAAAAAAATAAAAGCTTTTGTTCCATGTCTGAGAATAAATTAAACATTAATCTGAATATAAATTACTTTAAGATTACTTAGACAAGCTCTCCGATGTTTTGTTCATCAGGAGTTGCTCATCTGGCCCTTAATGAATCTGATGATTCTCGTCCCTTAACTTTCAGTTTAAACTTCTGTTCATTACCGTGACACAGCACTGATATTTAATTTCTGATTCTCTGTACTTTCATTTAATCTTTAAACTCAAATAGACCAATTAATTACCACAATGTCCTAGTTCAGCAGGTGGGACCAGTTATCACTGTGTGGGGGTGATCAAAACTATGTACTCTACCCCCTCTATTAATTTCCCAAAACAATGGACCATTTGCAACAACTGCCCAGGGAGTCGTTAGCACCTTCACACCCAGCCTGAGGGGGCGTGGCTGCTAATGGGCCATCAGCGGTTCAACAATACCCCATGACTCACAGAGTTAAACACCCACTGTGTGAGTCCCTGCCCTGGAAGAGGGACTGGGTGCTCCCTGAAGGTACCTAAGCGGGGCTCAGAAGACCTCGGGGATGACTTGTTGGATCCAGAGGAGCAGCAGGACCTTGACAGGAGGAAACCACCACTCTCGACCAGACCACAACCATCATCTGCACCAACAGGTTTTTTTTTCACTTCCTTTTGCTTTGGACTTGGGGGAATCACACGGGACTCAGCACAAGGGCTAACAAACCCCTTTGGACTTGTGCCCCGGGACACTGCTGGGTTTTGGTGAGTTGAAAGCAGTTTTCTGTTTGTGTCAGTGTATTTATTGTAATATCTTTCATTAAATTGTAACTCTGACTTATAATCTCTCTTGTGGTGGGTCCATTTCTCCTGCTGGTTTACCTTTAAACCGGTACACACAAGATTGCTTCTACTTCAATCATTGTAAATAGGAGAGCAGTTACATCTTTCTCCAAACCCCTCTGAAACACTCTTTTCTATGGCAAGAAAGCAAAATAATTTAACTTACTGTTCACATGTGTACTAGGTAAATAATAACTTTTTATCAAGATCAGCTTTTTAATCCTTCATAAAGCGTTCAAAATTTCTGAGAAAAACCTTTTCCAAAAAGAATTCACCAGACAACTACAATGAATTAAGAATGCAATTCAAATGTATGTACTAGGATTGAGTTTAGGGAGTCTGTGAAATCGCTTTTGTGGCCCTACTTGTGACATCAAACAAAAGGTGCGCAAAGACTGGAGTACTTGATGTAAATGGAAGATTTCCCAATTCCAGTATTTTGGACCTCTATCTATGACTTAACTAATCAAATTTTGTATTGAATAAGATTGGGATCAATTGTCAGGTGGTGGATCCAGATGTCTCCAGGTTTAAGACTAATATCCTTCCAAAATCATGAGTGGCACAAAACCTCGAGCCTAGATCATTTGTTTTTCCTTTGTGTGTGCAAATATCTGTTTTGGCCCTTTTCTGGAAAGACCAGTCCTTTTCATGAGCCATTCCCTGTCACAGATCCTGAGCACTTTATGGGCCATCTTCTTTACTTTAAAAAAGCTCTCCTGCTGAGTTATCAAGTCATCTCTGGAAACAGTGTTCCCTCCTTTGGAAGATATGGGAGCTTTGATCTGCAAAGTGCTGATGATTATAATGGATACTAAAATATATATATACTTATACATATGTATGTGTGTGTATANAAAGATCAGTTTGGCTTGCAAAATGTGTTTCCTGATACACTATTTCATATGTATTTTCTTGGTCTGAGAATGACCATGTCTATGACACTGTATGAGAGAAGCAAGGATTCATCTGACTTAATTTTAGCAACATTAAGGTTGAGTCCTCCTCTGAGCAGTGTGACTTGGTTCCCTATATCCCAGTGGAATGAGGAAAGGACAATGTTTTCTACCTCTCATGCACAGCAGTAGAATGGGGAACCTCTTTGCCCCCAAAAACACAGAGAATTGTCACTTTCAGGTGATTTCTTCCAGTCATCTTCCATTACATTACATTGGAAACCTGTGATGGAAGAGTCAAATTAAGCCCATCTGTGGAACATCCAAGTAAAAACCAGAAGTACTAGCCACTGTTTGTAAAGAATAGAAGGAATCAAACAATAAACATTTATTCATAAGAGATGTGGCTAGGAAAAAGCCTATAGATAAATTACAAAATATGTATCTGACATGCATTTTATTTTTGAAGGCATAATTTCCCTTCATATTGTAATATGCATTAAAATTTATATTCAAAATATTCTGTTCATAAATAATAATAAAAGTCTTGCAATGCCTCCCAAGCTCCCTTTCCTGTCATTTAAGGGAAAACTAAAATAAATGCTAAATAATCTCATTTTCTCATCTTCTTCCTATAAAAACGATCTTTCTTGAATTTTCTTTTTAGTCCTATTTTCTGTCTTCTATGTTATGCTGCAAGAAACCCTTAATTCCTTCACCCTGTAGTTCTATTTCAATATATTTTATTTCTCCAGTTATCCCCAAAAAAATTCTCTCACTTACTTTTATAGATTTCTCATTTTTCTTCCTTACCAGACTTAGCTGAGTAGTTACAAAACTTTTCCTTAGGAGAGAGATCACACATTTCTATACAGTCTCGTACAGTTTTGATTCAGTCCAGTTTGCAGTGTTTACTGGGTTTTTTTAGAGGTGATAATGGCCTGGTGTAATTGAAGAAAAAAATAAAAGCTTTTGTTCCATGTCTGAGAATAAATTAAACATTAATCTGAATATAAATTACTTTAAGATTACTTAGACAAGCTCTCCGATGTTTTGTTCATCAGGAGTTGCTCATCTGGCCCTTAATGAATCTGATGATTCTCGTCCCTTAACTTTCAGTTTAAACTTCTGTTCATTACCGTGACACAGCACTGATATTTAATTTCTGATTCTCTGTACTTTCATTTAATCTTTAAACTCAAATAGACCAATTAATTACCACAATGTCCTAGTTCAGCAGGTGGGACCAGTTATCACTGTGTGGGGGTGATCAAAACTATGTACTCTACCCCCTCTATTAANGGAGGGTAAGTTGGTGAGTTTGTTGTTGGTCAACTGAACAGATAACTGTTAATGAATGCTTAGGCACCAGATAGTATATTCTATTGCACAAAATCTTTGAATTTATATTTTCTCATTATTTTCTGGCTTTTAAAAATCTAATTATTACAACCTTTAATAAAACATATCAAGTCCAATATGCAGAATTCACTAGTGGCCTAATCCTGTGCCACTTAAGTAATTAGAGACTTTGTCACTATCTTCAACTGCTGGTTTCCTTTCAATAAAAATGTTCAAGCTCTACTGCACTTCATTATGGTTTGTGTAATGTATTTCATGCAGAGTTTACTCTGTTTCATAAAGTAACATGATCGGATTTCAATGTTAACTAGCATGCATATTGAGGAAAAAAAAAAGGATAAATTAGACATGTTTTAAGGAAACAGTGGGAGTACATTGGTCTAATGATTCCTTTCACAGCCACTTTTCCATTTGAAGCAGAGGTCAAATATCATGAGGCTTAGAAGAAATTACTAATCTACACTCCCCTTATTTTAACCTAATAATAATTTAAAAAAAAAAAAAGAAAGAGAAAATAAAAAGCTTGTACTAATGAATTTATGGGCTAACATGCAATTAGACATACAATTAAATATATAAATAGTTGTTTAACAAAATCTTTTTTCATAAGCACAGTTTCCTACTGCTTTAGTAAGAGCTTTTTACTAGTGGTAATGAATATATATTGTTCAAAATGTGCATCTAAACAGGAATTTTAATTGCAAATCTATTTGTTATTTTATTAAGTAGTTGCAATCTAATTAACTACTGTTTAAAACTTCTTATTATTACCTGTTGTTAAGGTTTAATATTGATTTACAATAATACTTACCCAGAAAATATTAATTGCACATAAATGATGTATATTAATATTCTACAAATTCTATATTAANTTGCTTGCATACATGTAGATAATATGCAGTAATCATTATTATGATTCTTAAACTTTAGTAATATTTTAGACATTAGAAATGTATAAGGAATTCCTTAGCAAAATTATTTTAGTAAGAAAAATGAATCGCACCAGCTACAAAAGGTAAAAACAGCAAGCATGATATGAAATACATATAAAAGTATGTTGGCTGCAATTAAGTGACAAAGGAACAGCTTAATTGTATACACTGATATGTGTGGGAGCATATGTGTGAAGTTTTGGAGGAATTAGAAAAGAATTAAATTCTGGAAATGTGCAAAGACTTTTCCAGCAGTCAGATTTGCTGGTACGCATCCTGATCTTCCCAAGCACACAATATTCATAAACCGTTTCCTGCACCCATCCCTCGAAGTCTGGTCAGACTAACTATGAGCTAAAATTTATGCTCTCAAGCAGCCCTGGGGCTTAGCTTCCAGCAATCCTTTACAGTTAGCACATTAGTCATCTTCAACTGGAGATGAACTTGAAAAATAGCCAAAATATCTTCCAAATACCAGCCAGATGTAGAACTGCCACAGGTTCTACTCATGGGGAAAATGTCACCATATCTGTTAATCAACATTCTATTTTATCTGAATCTCTTTTGACAATGTTTCTGTCTGAGGACAGTATTCAGGCACAATATGAGAAACTCAGTGTCCCAGTGCAGGTGTATAGGTTATGTCATGTTATACCTGACCTCAACCAGTCAAGTGCAACATTTTCATCCTTCACCTCTCCATCATAAATTCAAACTTTCTGCAAACTCTTTCAGTCTTTCTCTAAATTTCACTTCTTTAGGCAGAAGTATTTTTAGATTTATCTTATCAGTACCACAATGTGTTTACATGCCAGAAAGAAATAGCATAAAAATAAGTTCTACTCATTTGTGACAGGCAAATATTTTAATTTTCATTAGTTTTGACATGACTTAGTTTGCCATTGGTTATACACATTTACAAGTTGTATTTTATTAGCACATCAAATCACGTTGCAAAGAATTGGAATTTGTCACATACTATTATTGTTACATTGTGACAGGACTTTGCTTCTGTCTAAACATAATAAGAAGTTAGTAAACTTGAATTTTATGTGTTTTGTATGTACCTTCAGCTCCCAAAAGCGGGNACAGTGGGAGTACATTGGTCTAATGATTCCTTTCACAGCCACTTTTCCATTTGAAGCAGAGGTCAAATATCATGAGGCTTAGAAGAAATTACTAATCTACACTCCCCTTATTTTAACCTAATAATAATTTAAAAAAAAAAAAAGAAAGAGAAAATAAAAAGCTTGTACTAATGAATTTATGGGCTAACATGCAATTAGACATACAATTAAATATATAAATAGTTGTTTAACAAAATCTTTTTTCATAAGCACAGTTTCCTACTGCTTTAGTAAGAGCTTTTTACTAGTGGTAATGAATATATATTGTTCAAAATGTGCATCTAAACAGGAATTTTAATTGCAAATCTATTTGTTATTTTATTAAGTAGTTGCAATCTAATTAACTACTGTTTAAAACTTCTTATTATTACCTGTTGTTAAGGTTTAATATTGATTTACAATAATACTTACCCAGAAAATATTAATTGCACATAAATGATGTATATTAATATTCTACAAATTCTATATTAAAATATATACATATAAAGAACATAAAAATGTAACTCTGTCATTCATCAAAATGCCATCAGAATCAAAGCAAGTTCATCTCTCTTCATCTTAACAAAAGAGCTCTTTGCACTCATTTTAAGGCATCTTTTGTTATGGTGATGTGTTATGAATGTCTTCTTTACCCAACACCTAACTGATCCCCACTACCAATGTTTTAGAAAACTACTAAACTCTGCTCAATTAGCTCACATTTATTAAGGTGATTTACTGGCTCAATGGAACTCAATAAATAATAGTCCTTTACTTTTTCCTTTTAGTTATGTTTGTGTAGCTTAAAATCTGGGGGTCTCAGTCTGTCAAAAATAATTATTAATCTAGGAAAATATAATTACTACATTATTAGGATTTCTTGAACCATTTAAATATGTTCTTTTTAGAACTAAGACACTCCATCGAAATGCTTTTACTTCATTCTATTTCCCTTAAGCAAAGTTTTCTGAGACATCCGAGTTCATGCCAACCTGGATTTTCCACTGCTGGTGCATACACAGTCCTAGCTAACAAAAATGTCACTTGGACTTTCTTTGACTCATGAACTGATTCAGTAAAAGGTTTCAGAGCTCTCTGTCTCAGTTATGCTAAGCAGCATTTCATTGTAAAATTGTTCATTACTGCTACCAGTAATTTTCACAGTGTGTACAAATTTTAATTACATAGGAATAGCCTTGCTTGGTTTATTTAGCTGGTTCCATGGCAAAGACATGTTGAGGAATATAGGAACATGATACATAACTAAAAGTAACTGAAATTAGTAACTACATTACTGAAAGTAATACATAACTGTAAAGTATACAGTAACTTTTAATGAGAAGGCTGATTCTGCTGATTTAATGTTTGCCTAAACCAAAATTTTCTCTTAATGTATATCTTGGTACCTCTAAGCCCATATTATACAATACGTGAAATTTGTAAGAGTTCTGAACCCTGAATCTTGCATCACCTTGAAATATAAAGTCTTACTTTTTAAGACTGGTAGCTGTTTACAATGTTGGTCCTATTACTGTAAGTGGTATGAAGTAAACATAGGGTAACCATCCGCCCTCTATTTCTAGGGATGTAATTTTTTAAAATATTTTCTTGCATCTGTACTGGGAAAGGTGAATCAGTCAGTGAAATCTCTACATAAAATGCAAAAGAATCTTTGTTGACTAAAAATTGCTTCTCATATTCAGACTAGGAAAGAGAGTCACAAAACAAATTGCATAGCTAAAAAAATAAAAAAAGAAAAAAAAAGGAAATAAAAAAGAGAAAATAAAATTCTCTCATTTAACATTGTCCTGAGAGTTCGAAGAATTTAATACCTGAAAGACATGAAAGTGTAGACAGAAAAGTTACTTTTCATGAGGAACAAGAGGTGCTGCACCAGCAACCTCTAATAAAAACTGGAAATGAACAAAGAAAACTCCTCGATTCAACAAAGTCTGTTAATAAAAATGTAAATTGAAATGCTTGCCACAAGTGAGTGTTAGCATATNCCCCCAACAGTTAGTGAATATTTAGTGCAGTACAGGGCAAGCAATGAAAGATGATATAAATAGAGCTTCTTCTGGCAGAATTTGAGAGTTTATATGGAGAGATGACGTGCACTATCTCAGTGAATATTTATTCATAAAACCACAGAATCATAGAATGATTGGAAGGAACCTTAAAAACCAACTTGTTCCAACCCCCTGCCATGGACAAGCTCACTTTCCACTGGATCAGGTTGCTCAAAGCTCCATCCAACGTGGTCTTGAACATTTCCAGGGAGGGGTGTGGTGGTTTGGTTTTCTTGGTAGGCCTTCCCTGGTAACAAGGTCATAACTAAAGAAGTATTCCACACCATTCCTTTACATAATCAGGTGTAAATAAGATGAGAAGGGAAGGTTCCTTTCTCTCTTCCTTTTGGGTGCTTAGAGACAGTGCGTCTCACTGTGTTGACCTCTTCCTTATCTATGTGAGCTGAGGCTTAATCTGGGAACTGTTGTCCAGAGCTGCACGGAGGTGAAGAATTCACTTTTTTTCTTAAGGGAAGTTGGTGAGAATCTATTGTGTTAGCTATTTTTATTGAGGTATTCCCCGAGTTTTTGTGTGNAAAAAAATAAAAAAAGAAAAAAAAAGGAAATAAAAAAGAGAAAATAAAATTCTCTCATTTAACATTGTCCTGAGAGTTCGAAGAATTTAATACCTGAAAGACATGAAAGTGTAGACAGAAAAGTTACTTTTCATGAGGAACAAGAGGTGCTGCACCAGCAACCTCTAATAAAAACTGGAAATGAACAAAGAAAACTCCTCGATTCAACAAAGTCTGTTAATAAAAATGTAAATTGAAATGCTTGCCACAAGTGAGTGTTAGCATATGTTGTATTTTTGTTTGGTTTGAGGTTTTTGGTTGCTTNAGATGAGAAGGGAAAGTTCCTTTCTCTCTTCCTTTTGGGTGCTTAGAGACAGTGCGTCTCACTGTGTTGACCTCTTCCTTATCTATGTGAGCTGAGGCTTAATCTGGGAACTGTTGTCCAGAGCTGCACGGAGGTGAAGAATTCACTTTTTTTCTTAAGGGAAGTTGGTGAGAATCTATTGTGTTAGCTATTTTTATTGAGGTATTCCCCGAGTTTTTGTGTGTGTATATATGTTCTGATTTGGTTTACCCTTTTTTTGACCTTTCTTCCCTTCCCCTTTTGCCCCTTTTCCCTTTTGGGGTTGTTTGGGATTCTTGCTCTGTACATACATAGTGTTTAATTGTATATAAATGTAATATATATGAATAAATATATGTATGTTTTCTACTACAATTTTCTTTTGATACTTTTTTTAAGTTTTTTCTTCTCCTTCGGGAGGGGGGAATCGGTGCGGCCAATGGCTGGGTTTGGCAGGGAGCCAACCTAAACCACTACAATGGGGCACACATAACATCTCAGCAACCTGTTCCAGGCCCTCACCAGCTTCACAGCAAAGATTTTTTTCCTAATATCTAATGTAAACCTATCCTCTTTCAGTTTAAAGCCATTTCTCCTTGTATCACCACCCACCCTTGTCAGGAGTCCCTCTCCAGCTCTCCTGCAGGCCCCCTTCAGTACTGAAACTATTACTTGCAATAGAGCTAAAAAAGAAGTGAATTTTATTTGAGCTTGGGCTGATGACTGTGTGGCATCTTCAGAAAAAACCCCACCCAACTGCAGAGACTTCCCTCAAAAATTAAAATTCCTTCATGTTTCATCATAAGACTCTGGTTTACAGGCTGAAGAACTTCAGAGCAGAAAAGTTGCATGAACTCTCACTCTTCTAAATTTCCTGAGTTAACCCTGCTGAACAAAGTTTTATTTATAAGGTAATTAAGAACATGCTCTGTGTAAATCTAATCATCTATCAGCACCTGGTATTTTTGCCATAGTATTGCAATAATTGCCCTTACGGTGACTTTTTCTTTAGAAACACCTTCTGCCTTCCTTTAAATGTAAAACAATATATTTTTTAAAAAACATCTGGAGTTTATTAGCAAGGACTGTGAATGGAAGTATCCTGTGCACTGAATCCTTTGGTTCCTAAAGCTTATCAAAAGATACTGAAAGCAAACAAAAATAAACAAACACAAAAGCAACCAAATGCATCCTTATGCAAAACTCCTTGTAGAGCTTTTCACACATGAAGAAACATCTCATCTCTAATTACAGTGAAAGAGAGGGATGCTATGCTTTGAACACCTGCAGTGATTCTTGATGATTCATTTAGGGTTTCTCCCAGACACCTCAAAAACCAACACACTATTGACCAGTCATTCAGTTCTCAATGTCCTGATCCTATTAATTCGAAAGTATTTGAGGTCTCTTAATATTCCATAAGATTATACCATGTGACCAAATGCTCTGATGTGAATATTTACCATCTATACCTGGAAATTAAACACAAAGAAGGTTTACAAGAAATATTGTAGAGGAGTGGTTGGCAGACAGGGGACATGGGCAAGGTATTGCCAACCTGAACTTGGTGGAAACAGAGGCCTAAGCGTGCCTGACCCAGCCAGGAACTCTGCTGAAGAAGAAGCAAGCCCCGATACGAAAGCATAAACAGATGCCTGTGATCAGGAGCAAGAATGTAAACTGAACCAGGCGGCCAATGACAACGCAGAGATTGGCTCATGGACAGTGGGTGCGGGCCAGTTAGGGTAAGACACATACTGAGCCTTGTTGCGTGCAACAGCCAGAACACTATAATTGTAGAAATGCCATTAATAAATGGAGCTTTGTTGCAAACCCCTTTTGGGTCATCTCATTGCTCCACAAGCCCGCCTCCAACAAAATATGATATTGAATACCAGTACAGTAAGTATTCTGATTGCCTAGATCTTTACTGGGCAAGCAGGATAGATTCCAGTTTGGACCATATAGACACAAAATAAGTCTTTAATCTGTCTGTTTGTGTTAAGCATCCAACTAATTCCTGTTCAGCTAAAGCTAGAAATGCATTCTGGTTTAGATATCAGATTCCACCTTGCTGATAACAGGGATCATTTGTTCAAAGATTTCCTAAAACTGGTCAAAGTAAAAAGAGAGATAGACAAAGATGCATTGAGAAATAGAAGAAGGTATTAGACAAGAGATCTGAACATTATTCTCCATTAAGTAAGATCTTCTTTTCCAGGAAAAAAAAAAGAGTTGGCAAATCTTTCCAATGATACTGTGGTCTGGAAGGAACAAAAAAAAAATAAAGCAGGATAATGTTCTTCAAATACTTTTTTTCTCTATAATATTGAGAAAAATAACAAAGGACTACATCAAAATACTGCTAATGGCAAAGTTTTGCAAGAGAAATTACATATATTTCAGAAGTACAGAAAACTATTTATTTTTAATAGGTTCTCAGCAAAAGCTGCATCTCTTTTTGTGAAAATATTAACTGATGGAAACAAAGAAATGTTTGTACATCATGGAGCATTTTATGTGAAATGAAAGCATACCACTAAGACTTTTCTTAAACAAAGTCTGAGTGTCAGTGTTGAAATATTTCAGGTTTCCCTCTCTTTGGACAAGGATCCCTCTCTTCCAAGCTCTGTGCCTGCCTTCTGAGCTAATCGCCAGGCTGCAGCCAAGCACTGCCTGGGAGGTGCTGCTGACAAAGACCAAACCTGCCAAATTGTACTTCAGCAAAAAGTAACAATAATGGTGTGTCAGCATGTTCCCTTACCCTATTTAGCTTACTGTTGTACACATTTATAAGTAACCTTCTGTAGGCAAAAGCAATGCAGAAATGCATGAGTTGGAATACTGCAAAAAAATCCCAACAACATATAGAATGTCTAGTTTAGATAAGGCAAAGATATAGCACAAATTAATTTTGGTTAATAAGCTCTTTTTATTAAATAATGCATAGTATTTTAGACATTATGCATCACTGATCCGTGCAAGCCCTGGTTTTGGGTTGCACTCTGCCAAAAAAGTGTGCTATTTTCATGGTCCCCCCCTGTCATGTCCTTGTGACACTGGAAATGACTCACTAAGATATGGGGCATTATAGATCTGATCTTTCCCTGCCCAATGGTTTCACAGAAAAGATGGAAAACTCAGTGGGCTTAATGGAGAAGAATTAAGCTCCCTAAACACTTATGCAATGTGAGAGTGATTGAATGGGACATTCTAACTAATACTTTGGTGAGACATTGCAGGATTAAGCAAAACTAAAACAAATAAAATCTGGTCATGCAGTTAAGACTAAGTAACTGAAGAAAGTAGTGGAAGTCTTTTAATCTTTATGTTGTTTGGTGTAATCTATGTCATACTGGTATTGATTTATTACTAGCAAATTATTTGATAATTACTGCAAAGTGAAGTTGCTTTATCACATTTTCTACATCTCTCTCAATTACATACATCTCTTCAATAATTGCTGACTCATTTAAAAGTCTGAGCAGCAAGATAAGAACTGAAAAGATGTTGATAATATATTTTGCTTCTTGTCTTGGAGGTTCAAACTAAACTGATGTTCAGACAAGTCAATTAGGCAGTATAGGAGACTTTTCTTATTACCATTTAAATTTGCTTTGCAAGTATATGTGTATGTGCCATTTCTCAGTGGCACAATGTTACAGTTGCCTATGCACAGGAAAAGAAAGTGCATCTAACAGAGTACACTTTAAAGTCATCTAAATGGATCAATAATTAAGTTTCAGAATTTCTAACTGTGAAGGGTGCTGTTATCTTCAGTCTTTAGGAAGGAAGAAATAGTACTCAAAGGCTTTGAAATGTACTCCAGTATGGGCACAGAAGTCAGTAATACCTCCAAAAAACATACTTCCATTCATTACATTGAGAACAAAGGAATACCAATATCAAAAAATTCTGTTCTCAGCAGGATTTTCAATGGTACCCTTGCAACTGTATAAGTCACTGTGTGACTTGTATTAAAAAAAAAAAATCCAACAAAGAACTGTGAGAGCAGCCCTATTTAGCTCACCAAAGGAATGAGAAATTAATCAAATGCAGTTATTCTGTGGTAGTGTTGGCTCAGCAGCAAAATGACACAGAGGCTCATCCACAGAGTTTACTAAAGCTTAATTCATTTGGATACTTGGGATCAAATGCTTCAAATGATTACAAAGAAATGTCAGGGTTATCACACTGTGGCTAGAATAAATCAGACAGAAAAACTAATAAAGGAAAGGAGTGAAAAAGAAATAAGAACCTCAACAACAAAATTACATTCCCAAAATTGCTACGTCCAATGTGGGAAAAAAACCTGTTTTCTTGCTTGTTTGTTTGCTTGTGGGTTTTTTTCCCCCTGAAAATGCATTTTCTGAACTATGAAACAAGGGTTCCTCTCATTTATTCTTTCAGAATTTCTGTCACTCTCACAGTGCAATGGTGGCACCTATTGGTCTAAGATATTTATGAAAATCACACTCTGCAAAGGGTATTTTTATCTAAATTAATACAGTCCACTCTCTTTCTGCATGCTGAGAGTAGCACTAGAATGACAATTCCTGCGTTGAGGTGACAGACAGCATGATTAATAGTAATAGCTCTGAATATAGTAATTTCTGATTCAGGATTCTTCCTACATGTTATGTCTATATTCTTGAACTGAAGCAACTGCAACAGAGCAGATCTTTTAACAAGTAGTGCATCTATGAATTCCCCCCAGAATAACTGGATGAGTGCTCCCTTCTGTGCATGAGTCATTTCTCTGATGTTTCCTGTGAAGGGAGAATAAATAAGGGGAGTATACATGTGAGAATAATGGGAGTCCTGTGTGAATCAAGCTGTGCAAAATGGGGTTTGCTGGTTCTTAATTTGTCGGATATGTTGCCCTAAGGAAGGGGGAAAAAACTTTCCAAGATAACTTTATGTGGGTAAAGCAGAGGAGTTCTTTTACTTACAGGGTTTTAGGGTACAGAATATAAAGGAGTATAAAAGAGTATATAAAGTATAAAAAGAGTACAACACGTGTTGATAAGTAACAGATAGAAAAGACCGGTGCTAGGATGAACTCATGGCCTCAGGAATACCATGTGAGCTCTTTTCCAAGCACCACTGCTTCAAAACATGCAGAGTAAATTAATCTGAAAGGCATCCCTTTCATTTAATTCCTGGCTGTTTCCAGCCAAACCCCCTGAGCCACTCTGCCGTGTTTTACCAAAGCAACCAAGGGACAACCCGTCCCTCCCAGGTGAAAAACCTTTTCACCCAACAGGCTGGGAACATGACTCTTGCAACATCTGGGCCCAAGTCATCTCACCTTCCAACCCACAATAAACCAGGGAGAAACTCCCTTTTGCAGCTGCATCCCTGCAGCTCAGCTACCCCAGCTCCTGCTGGAACCCAGTTCCCATTACCGGTCTCGTCTTCCTTCAAGCAGGACTTGAGGTTCCCGAGGTCCAGTCCGGAAGAACAAGGGAAGGGAAACATCTTCTCCCCCCACCTCAGGAGAGCAAGAGAGGGAAACCCCCCCTTTGTAAACAGAGCTTCTCTGAGCTCTTTCCCCCCCCGCCCACCCTTTCGGGGGGGAAACACCGGGCAACACACCAGGCTGGGCAGCAGAGTGTGTGCGTGTGTGTGTGAGAGAGAAATGTCAATAAAGTGTAGGAGAGCTGGAGAAGGCAGGGAAAAGCCCCCCTCTATGTGGCAGCATACTAATTTTATAACACTACTCAATTATCATATCTAAAAGTTGTATCCAATCCAAGATATGTTCATGCCCAGAACTTCCCTTGGTTCTGCCTCATGGCACGCCTCTCCTAGAATTGAGTTGGAGGTCTTAAGACCCCTTTGTCTTATTGGAGCTTTCCCAAGGTAGCTGGGCTTTGCTTTCTTGTTTTGACTGACATGGTATCTAGTTGTCTTAGCTCTGGTACATGTTTTCCTTGCGCAGTGTTCCAGCTATTATCTGACCCTTAAGACAGCTAACACAGGGTCAGAGGTTGTTAGCTGTGCTATATGTGAGAAACTACCTAGAAGTATAAAAATCTACAAATTCATGAAAACCCTAAGGCAACAGATAGAAGAATATAAAGAAAAAACTGAGGTGGTATGAGGAAAGATCAGGCACAGAGAGCAGACATAGATTCACAGCTGTCCCTGATCACACTGTCCTAAGCAGGGTTGCTAAGCAAGCACATCAGTGACCTGTACTTCTTCCAGCAAGATTGTATTTGTAGGCAAAAAGATCTATTTAGCTTCTTCCAATATTTTTTCTTGCTTTTCTTATGATAAAGAGCTTTTCCCAGAAAGCTCTTCAATTGGATTTGTCTTCACTACAGGCAATATATGATAAATGTTTGAGAATATAACAGTGATTCAAATTACAAAACAAAAAAATACGCAATATAATCTTCTTTGAAGAAATAATGAACTTCAGAAATGGCTACCTTCTCCTTCCTGCTTACTCTGCCTTGCCTTGCCTGCCCTCTCTTGCCTTTGCCTTTCTCCTGCATCACTTTAATTAAGAAAAGCATATATTTAATATTTTTCATAAATAGGAAATAAATTGACTCTGGGGTGCTTGGATGGAAAAGAATTGGCAATTTAGGTAGTCATTTTAATCTTCTATCTGTTTTAAGATTGGAGGCGTATACAGACATTTGTAGCAAGGTGATATCATTATGACTTAGAACTACCTCAGGTAATAACTGCATTCATATTTAACTCAGAAAGGGAACTTAGATAAATATATGAATGTGGTACAGGCAAATCCACAAGCAGTAGAATGGGTAAAATGCTTTCAAGTGGGAAAGAATCTCTTTTAGTCACACCATGTAAGAGATTCAGAGACACATTAAAGGAACAAAATAAAATAGTTGCAAAATATTCATAGTTACACAGAAGAATAAAAGGGATGATTAAAAGTAGATGTCCTTCAAAAAGTGGAAGTCATTCCCAAACAATGCAAAACAAAAAATATTCTGACAAGTTAACAGTAAAACTGAAAAAAATTGAGGCCAGAATATCTAGAAGGAATGTGAAAACTAAATAAATTTTTTTTCACAGCTTTGTAAGGAACATTTGAGAGAAATTGAGGGCTACCGGATGACTGGTGAAAAGGATCATTCAAGGGAGTAGGTCAAAGAAACTCTAAAATAGTTCTTCAACATGGAGTTTAATATAAATGAGTCAAAGGCAATTTCTTTCCAAAGGCACCAGTAGCAGAAGTTTAAGGAATGATTCTTTTCCTGAAACTGAAGATAATAAAAAAATAGATAAACAGAAAAGAAGTTATTAGGACCAAGTACTATTTAAAAATATAATCAACCTAAATATTTACTCTTATTTAATAGATATTGTGGACAACAAGGATGTGATGCCTAAATTCCTGCATGGTCATTCGTGCAAATGCAAATTTTAAATAATTCCCTGAAAAACTGGAAAAGTATTAGAAAGGAAGACTGATTTTCAATAGGAAAATCAGAAAAATGTATAATTAACAGAGATGGTAGATACATAGAACAAAACCTTTAGGATCTATAAATATTTAGAATAAAGATAAAACTTTTGATAAGAAAGTCAACTTCAAAATAATTTCAGACCTTTTAGGCATGTAAATAAGATGTGAAGATGATTGTCACATGAAAAGTGGAGATGTTCTCCACCCCTAGGGTTTGATTTGTCTGTTAATGCTTCAGGAAAGCCATGACCCTTGTTTCTGACCAGTCTATCAGTGTCTCATTATGGGGACCCTTCACTGATCCATCCTACTGGATCAAAGCGTGGTTCAACTGACTTATTCAGGGACACACACCAACAGCATTAGGGAGACCCCCTCAGGGTGTGTTTCTCAATTTATGACTCCCTCAGTTGGTCTTCTACTTTGTTCTTGTGTGTTGCCCACTTCTGGCGACTGCCAGCACCTCTGAAGGACTCATACTGACAGTTTATAGAATAACATTCTTTAATAATAGAAAATTGTGACAGGTTAAGGTTTGAGGTTGCTGTTGATGATATCTGACTACAAAAATGTATTCAAAGTAATATAGAGAAAAGCTCTAATCTCCAATAAAATTATTCAGTATGCATAAAGTATAGTTCTTACCCAATAGGCATCCCTATGGGGGACAAGGCAGGTTCAGCTCAACGATTGATCCCAGCAGTTATGGACTCTTCTTTAATTTTTCCCCGTTCTCCACTGACTTTTACACCATTCTTATATGTTTACATGAAGCTTGAGTGACTCTAATCATACATACATTTGTTACTGATTGGTGTAAAATTCTCTTGCTTCACCCTCAAATATATAGTTAATGAAATATAGAGACCACACGCCATGAGGGGTGGTCATGCCTTGGAGAGGAGATGACTTTGGGATGGAGGTGTGTGTTCATATTACAATTAGGCTTTAATGAACCAAGTTCATCCAAGGAGAGAGATTTTGCCACAGTTGCTGGATGAGAAGCAAGACATCTCCTATCTCCCTCTGTTGGGCACTTTATCAGCTACATAGTACCATCAAGTTCCCACCCTTGCAATACTTTCAGCAGAGCCTGGCCACGGTGTTTTCACTCCTTCCATCTCCCTTAACAGGTGCTTAGAGTTGCAGATTGTGCGCATGGGGAATCATGGTGAAATAGGTTTTGAGTGTGTCAATTGCATTCCATCCAGGGAGCAGAAGATGCATTCCATCCTATAATTTCCATACTATTATAACTTCTGTTAGGATCAGTTTCCTCCAATTTTACTCTCAACCATCTTTCCGCAATGATATTACCATTTCTGGAAAGAAATATTGGAAGTTCTTATTAGATATTAATTCTTTACGTGATTGGCTTAAAGGCAAGCAAAATTTCAGGTTTCTTAAGTGGGATACAGAAAAGAATATACGCTGCTGTCTAAAGACATGGTACCTCCTCAAATTGTACACAAGAGAGAACAGCATGGCAAGGTTTTTCAGTAGTAGAGATGTTTTAAATGTATGAAAAACTATGATTCCTCAGTTCAAGAAGGAGATGATTGAATTATGACAGTGTATTGTAAAGTTGTAAATGAGAATGAGAAAGTAAAAAATAATAGATTATTTCTTAAAACAGAAACTTAGCATTGTATAAAAGAATCAAGCACCATGTGCAAAATAAAAAAAAATAAATAAAAACTAAGCCAGATTTTAAACATAAAAGAAAAAATATCTGTTGGGTTTGCCCTGAAAATATTTGTTGTTTTGAACACCTTAAGAAATACTGACTTGATTCTTATATGCCAGTTAATTTCTGTGTGCCAGAGAAACAAGAAATAGATTGTGTATCTATAAATTTTTTGCATTAATTTGAAAAGTCAGTTCGTATCTAACAGCACATCAGGATGTTGCAACAGTATTTGAATTATTTGAATATATGTTATGTTGGAATTAATGAAACTATTCTCATAAGCAGGAAGAAAAAGCACCCAGTGATTATTCACATCAGCTTTACTTTTCTGAGATTTCCATACTTCAATGGTTGACTGGTAAAGTTCATCATTAAAATCAAGGTCTATAAACAGTTTATTTGAAATACTTTGGCTACCTGGTTGTTCCCTGCATTCATACCTTCCTGCTGTATCTAACTCAGTCCTCACTACTACACTGCTACTCAAGCCTTTTCACTTTTTACATCACATCACCTGTCAATTCTTGAAAATATAAATTGTAATATAATTTTGCAGAAAGGCCCTTCAGCCAAAATTGTGGTAAAGGTCAAAAACTCATTTAATTCATTACTGGATTAGCATGTATTTAAATGTCCTCCAGCAGTTTAAAATTCTCATTTACCTCAGGAATTCAATATTTGTAGAGATCAGTTGGTCACAAGGTTCCGTGTCTCTGAAGGCAATTATGACAAATCATTCCCTTCATGAAACGAACTGCAGTAAAATAAAACTTCATATGAAGGTAGTCTGAGACTTTTAAAAAAGTATGTTACTCCTTGAGAAATTATTTTAGAGCATCAATCCTTGCTGTCTGAACATTCTGTATTTGTAGCCTAAACTGATTGTAGGAAAAATCTACTGCTACGTATGAGGCAATCCCATTCCCTGATGAAAAAGATCACATGCAATGCTTCATTAAAAAAGAAAAAAAGACTCATGTTTCACTTACTGTATTCAAATTTTACTTCAATGAAGAGTAAATGAACTTCAGAGTGAAAAAAATAAGTCTAATAATCTCACAATATACACTATCATCTAGTGGATATATTTTATTGAATGCTCAAGGTGCAGGGACCAATGTCAGCAGTGTTCAGACAAAAGATTAATTTCTGTCATGTGTGATTAATATTGTTACATTACCTTGCTGACATTAATATTGGGTGGGGTTTTGAACTTTTAGTGAGTTTAAAACACAATGCAGTATATTTCCCCATATTCTGTGAAAGATGTGTATGAAACAAACTTTTTTTCATTCATAATATTTAGCATGGAGTGACATGTTTAATATATGTCCTGAGGCAGGGCAACAGTGGATGTACAAACAGATTGGGGAATGAGAGGCTGAACAGCAGCGCAACAGTAAAGAACCTGGGGGTCCTGGTCTACAGCAAGTTGAATGTGAGTCAGCAATGCCCTGGCAGCCAGGAGGGCCAACCCTGTCCTGGGGGACTCAGGCAAAGCATTGCCAGCTGGTCAAGGGAGGGGATTGTCCCGCTCTGCTCTGCACTGGGGTGGTCTCACGTTGAATATTGTGTGCAGTTTCGGGCACCACGTTATAAGAGAGATATTAAGCTGTTAGAGAGGGTCCAAAGGAGGGCAATGAAGATGGTGAAGAGAAAGGAGGAGAAGCTGTATGAGGAGCAGCTGAGATCACTTGGTCTGTTTGACCTGGAGGAGAGGAACGAGGAACCTGAGAGGAGACCTCATGGCAGTTACAACTTCCTTGTGAGGGGAAGAGGAGTGACACACATTGATCTCTTTGTGGTTACCAGTGACAGGACTCAAGGGAAAGGCCTAAGTTTGTGACGGGGGAGGTTTAGGTTAGTTATTAGGAAGAAGTTCTTCACCCGGAGGGTGGTTGGGCACTGGAAGAAATTCCCCAGGGAAATGATCACAGCACCAAGCCTGATGGTGTTCAAGAATCTTTTGGATGATACTCTCAGGTACATGGTGTGGCTCTTGGGGCTGTCCTGTGCAGGGCCAGGAGTTGGACTTTGATGATCCTTGTGGGAGTCCAACTCAGAATATTCTGTTATACTACTAAATATTCAGTCAGTCTATGAAATGTTGCCATTATAATGTTTTGGTTCAACTCATGCTAACTTATATTAGAAGAAGTAATGGTTAAAGTTAGAAAACATCTGGTTTACAGCAAAATATGTAAATGTAACAAGTTCCATGTTTAGTTCTTTCACTTTTTAAGTCCTCTTAACATCAAGAGCATGACTCTCCTGCCAAGCAATGATCATTTCAATCTAAGAACTGAAGAAAAGATGTAAATAAAAAGTAAATGTGGCACGGCTATAACCATTTTATTCCCTGATTCTCTGATAGGCTTATAAATGAGAATAACTCATTTTTAGGGTAAAAATCTGTAAGTATGCTTTCATTTTACATTTGAAGTTATATAAGGTAGCTTTGTTTTCTTTTTCTTTAATGCTTTTATCATTCCACCCCTTAATTCAGTGGATAACATTTGTCTTTTGTTGAATCTCTAACGATTTTTTGGCCATATTGAGTAATATTGTATCTTTTCATGTGGTTTCTTATAGCAAATCTACTTTTTTTTTTTACTTTTTTTTTTTTGTGAAGGCTCTGTAAATTTTTATAACTTATGTGTAGCATTGCTAACAAAAACAAGAATATATTACCAAATATAAACAGCACAAATATCTCAAATATGGTCGTGGTCTAGGCAGTGTACTATTATGTGGCTTCAAGAGGAGACAGATGAAGTCACTTAATCTAAATCTGCTGACAATTATGAAATGCATATATAAAGGATCAGGTTGGGATGGAGTTAATTTTTTTTTCATAGCAGCACACGTTGCTGTGGTTGTAATTTGTGACTAAATCCTCTGTTGGTAACACACCAGTGCTCTTTGGCTATTGTGGATCTGCACCTGCACAGTGTCAGAGGCCCTCTTTTCCTTCCTTTGCAATTAGGCTAAGGGTGAGGCATAAATTGAGAAGGAATACAACCATATGATATCATACTCTACACTAAAAACCAAGGGCAGGGATTCTTTGGGAAGGTAGCTATTACACAGAGACTGGCAAGGCATTGGTCTACTTGTGAGAGGTGGTGAAGAATTGACTTTGCATAGTTTTACTATTTTTATTCTTTCCTTTAATGAACAAACAGCCTTTATCTCAGCCCACAACTTTTCTTGCTTTTGCTTTTCTTATTCTCTCTCGCTCTCTTGGCAGTAACCGAGTGTCTGTCTGTTATTTAGATGCTGGCTGAGGTCAGCTCAGCACAGCGTAGAAACCACATATAAATCAAGATGTGTCTGAGGCACAGATGACTGTAAGCCAGGACGTACTGATGGCAAATATTGTCACAAGCTTACCCCAATTATCCTCCATGTATCTATTTTTATTAAGGGTTACTAAAAACATTTTGGATTTGTTACACCTTGAATCCAACAAGTATAGTTTCTTTTAGGTTTGCATTTAAGACAGTGACTAGGTAAACATGGGGAAAATATCATAACCAAACAAAGGAATAGGAAAGAATATTGTATAGTACAGAAAATGTACCAGATGTCATTTTAGCAATATTTGCATATATGTTGTCGCCTCATGAGTTCAAAACAGCTTTTATTCTTGAGATTTTATAACATAGAATGAGTTCAATTCCTCTTTATTCTTCTACACCCAAAAATATTTCTGCTTAACTGTAACTTTCCAAATGACAGTCTTATTCAGAAAAAATGATGATCCATACTCATTATGTATTCTACAAGTAATCCCATATTAAAACATTTTGGAACAATTTTTTTTATTTCATTTTCCTTGGCAGTAAAAAATTAAAAATAAAATAAAAATGTTTAAGAACCTCTAAAAAAATTTTTCTAAGAGTAATGTAGATTGTTACATGTGTTTTTTAGAAAATAAAAGCCTATAACAGAATTTATAGTTATGTTATAAAAATAAATAGGGCCAGTTCCTATTTACTCATTAATATATTAATCCTAACTTTTTTTTTTTCCTTTGATAACTAGCTCTGGTCAGAAAATAAAATCTATATTTTGCAGAACATTTTTTAAAAGCAAAGACATCAAAATTTCTCAATACTGACTGAACACAGAATAAAAGTTTTGAACATATTCTTCTAGGATAAAACATTTCATGCTGAAAACTTTCATATATGTAAATGACCAAAGACACAACAATGAAAAGATTTTCCACTAAGGTAGTTTGGAAAATTCAAAGCACCTCATGTAACAGCAACACTCCCTCCTCGTTGACCGTTAAATTAAAGTAGATCAATTTAATTTACTGCACTTTAATTTCATTTGTTCCAGTCACAGGACTATATCAATTTCATATTTTATTACTAAAGTATTATATTAATATTATCAGAAACAATTTTAATACTAATTGCATTCTCAGCTTCTCCAGCTTGTCAAGGATAAGACATATTACAGACATTAATGATATTACTTTGTGGGAATTATTATTTAAATGTTCCTTCGTATGTTTTTTGATATGAAATTATGCAGCCCACATATATATATTACAATTTTTATTTATTGCAGTGCAGTATATTTTTAAATCTAATACTATTGATAATCTTATTTTGCTAGCACTCTCTTTTGCAATATCACTGTACTTAAAATGGTATTTGCTATTGGTTATTTATTCCAATTGTTGCTGATATGAACACAGCCTCACTGCACAACAGCCTTATAACATATACCTTAAGTGGTATTAACAATTTTTATCTTCTCAACACACATTTCAAATAAACAGGCCAGCTGCATAGGTCTTTTTTTATTTCAGATGTGGCTACCATATAATTCTGTCTAAGGTCATACATTTGTTTCTGCCATAAGAAATGAATAAGATTTGGGTAAGTAATTGAAAAATATAATTGGGTTACACTTTTGTAGCCATCTGTATCCATTATGTTGAAAGCTTTCATATAAACAACTCATCAAAATAATAATATATTCAAAAACTATCAATGAAACCCAATTCAAATATACAAAAGGAACTCCTATGTCTTTCTAATTATTTCCTCAATACCAGAAATAAAATATTGAACATCAGTGAGCAAGACAAAGTTATGTCTGGTATGGAAGACTAAACCTAAAAACCATACCTTTTTTAAATTTTATTAGATTTGTTTTGGCTATCCATCATTGGTGTGAGATGTAACATTTTCACTTGTAAAAAGAACTGACCATTCTAGAAGGCTCTTACACATTCTCAACATTCATGCAAACTTATTAGCACAGTTCTGGAACCAAAACAGTCTGGATATACTTCTGCTTTTCTGCCTTATAAATGGTTCAAGTGCTCTCAATTCCTGTAGACACCCTTTCCTTTATCTTTTGTGTTCAACTTCTGTACACAGCTGCTCTGCCTATCAAACAAGAATGACTCTTCCGCAGTCGCAAGGGCCACCAGCCCAAAATTATACCAGGTTTAATTCTTTAGGTACCTATCTAGGTTGAACTTTCCTCATCTATTAAAGTTGGTAATTACTTTTTCCTATAGCTGTTGGCCATGGAATTATAAAAAAAATATTTCTGCATAGGTAATTTTTTTTCCTATTGAGGTTAAATTTCTATTAACCAGCCTTTCAAATAGACTTCTTTCTTGCTGCACCAGAATGTTGCATTTTGTTTTCAAATTGTTAAGGAGAAGACAAGTGAGATTATTATAGTGTTGCCTAAGTTTTCATTTCTAAATGAAAGGTCATTCCTACTGCAAGTAGCTATGGATCTGTGTGTGAAAAGGTAACACTTCACATGGTCCCAAATCAGTCCTATGAACTTTGGGTCCTTTCAGGATTCAAGCTATACTACTGAAAGAAAAGGAAAGTACTATGTACTTTTAATGTATGTAATGTTTTTCCATAAAGCAAGAATGTCTCTGTGATTTCTTGCTCTAAGAGATCTAAAATTGGTTTTCGTAATTATGTTTGAAGACATTGAATTGAAAAAAGACAAGAAGTACTTCTGAATCCATGCATTTTTAATATGTCTATCTCTAGAATCCAAAGATTGGAAGGAAAATTGAAGTGATTAAACTTAATGTTCACAGCCTGACTAACACATGAAATGGAAAAATTTTATCTTTCTGTCAACCTTGTTATTTCTTTTAACTGCCGTAGCATGTTATCTTGATTATTTCTTTAGATAAGCAACAGGCTCAGCTCCACAACTATTATTCAGGCTTTACTTACAAAAAATTCAACTTTAAAAAAAAATATTGCATTCAGATCAACAACTTTACTTCATTTGCTGTGATTTCCTTTAAAAATATAGTTGATACCTCCCAGTTCAGGGATTTGGGATTTTTGCCACTTTGTTCTTTACTGCAACTTAATCATCACACCTCTACACTGGTGTGGCCTCACCTTGAATATTATGGCAGTTGTGGGCACCACAATATAAAAAAAATATTAAGCTATAAGAGAGTGTAAAAAAGAAGGGCAATGAAGATGGTGAAGGGCCTTGAGTAGAAGCTGTATGAGAAGCAGAAGAGGTCACTTGATGTATTCATCCTGGAGGAGAGGAGACTGAGAGACCTCACTGGGATCTTCAACATCTTCATGAGGTGAAAGAGGAGGGGCACTCACTGATCTCTTCTCTTTGGTGGCCAGTGACAGGACCTGAGGGAGAGGCTTGAAGTTGTGTCAGATGTGGTTTAGGTTGAATATTAGAAAAATGTTCTTCACCCAGAGGGTGGTTGGGCACTGGAACAGGCTCCCCAGGGAAGTGGTTACAGTGTGACAGAGTTCAAGGAGTATTTGGACAATTCTCAGGCACATGTTATGACTCTTGGGACTGGTCCTGTGTGGGCTAAGAGTCAGAATTGATTATCCCTGTGGGTTTCTTCCAACTCTGCATATTCTGTGATTCTGAAATATATCTATAATATAACAAGCCAACGCTTTTAACCATTTTAATGCAAGTAGCAGTGGAAATTGGGGGAAAAAAAACACCAAAAAACCACCACCTTTGGTTTGAACAGAGCACACCATCATCTTTTTAGTAACAAAGAAATGCTAACATTTCTAATGAATGTACTTCATTAATAGGATAGTAATTTTATATTTTTATAGTTTATATTTTCTTCTTCTCCCTTAGGTGATCGTTCAAACCTGACTCACCAGGAAAACCGTCATTCACAGAATGATTACCACTGCCAGGAACACTTGCATAGGAGTTTGTCAGGAAATATCTCTCAGATAATGGTTATCAGTCTGAGTGACACATTGAGGTCACAAGCCAAAATAAGATATGACAGAGTACTACTACACTCTCAGAGGTACTTTCATAAGGTCTGTGTTGTTTTTCGGTTGTTTGGGGTTTTGTTTGTTTGTTTAATTTGTTCTTTGTTTGGTTGGTTTTGGTTGTTTGGTTTTTTTTGGGGGGGAGGGGTGTGTTTCTTGAGACTTAGGGCTTCCTCTTTATTTATTGATTTATTTAACATTCCCCATGTGTCCTTCTTGTATTCTTCCATTAACAGGAGGATTTAACTAAACAAGTCTCAAATATCTGTCTTCCATCATGAATTACCCCACAGTCAGTATAGCAGCACCATTACAGTTTACAGCCACTTGGACTTTGCATTGATCCAGTTAAAGTGTTGGCTGTATACTGAAACAGGAAAACTTTTCCTTCTAATGATCTCATTAGACTGTGATTAATAATCTCCCCAGGGAGGTCATCAAAGCCATGTCATCAGCATTATTTAAACCTTCTGCTCCTCTTAATCATTTTTATTATACCATTGTCTATGAACTTAAGTTAAGATTGGAAATCCTATTGTACTGAGTGCATGATTAAGTGCCGTCCTTGCCCTGAAGAGCCTAACATCTAATTAGATTAGACAGTTGTGACAGCAATGTTCAAAATGTCACAAACATTTTTGAAGTTTGCCACAGGTTTGCCACCAGTGCCACCTCAGTCTTGAACATAAAAAATGTAAAATAACATGACCAGGATTTTCAAAGAATTCTGAGGCTTGCACACAAAATGAGAAATAGGTGCCTGAAGTGGGATAAATTAGAGTATAGAGGTCTATAATCACAATTCTTACCCTCCCCTTTTTGATTTGTGCTGCTATTTTCATCTCCAGGAGAAGTTTGTTTTCTTGACATACAGCAAATAATCCTTTATCTAACTCCCTCATTCAGAAAGACTGACGTGTAAGTAATTCTAGAAATCAGACACAAACGTTACGTAAGCATAGATATTTTTTGCTGTAGTTCTATACAAATACAACTTAAATCCTTATGCACACATTTACACACAAAACCATCCATGTACACAGGTGCCTGATTGTTCTAAAGACACAAAGGACATTGCAATACTGGCAACAATTTTCAGTGGTTTCTCTATTTAGGCAGATTTAATCCCTGACTCACTGGAGAGAGGAATGAACATACAGTCACACCAGTCTGAAACCCCTGAGTTAAATATTATGTACAGTCCACCTCAGTGAGCTCCTCAGCAGTGAGTCACTATACACTCACATAGTTTCTGTGTAACTACTCATAGCATCCTCACCACTGTGGTAACAAATTTTCTTACAAAAGGGCATTAAGCAGTTTGAATAGTATATGTCAGGTATGGATTTTTCTACTATTTGTCCTTTACCCAAAAATAAAAATCAGTATGTGGTAATGTCATATAGTTTAGTAGCATTATGTAAATGTGAAACAGTGTCAAAGAAATGGGGTGAGAGAGCAACTTTAGCTATTAAGACACAGAAGAGTGTAAAGATATATGTGAATATGCAAACACATGAGCTATTTGCTTGAAAAAAAAGAGAAAACCAGATTAAAATTTACATACTTCTGGATTGTGCATAATTTATCCACAACTCGTAAAGTGTGCATAGTACAATTTAATTGTACGTTGCTTAACGTATCAGCGTATTACTATCATCATTATACATCAAGTTGTATTTTCTATGTACTCTTATTTTTGTGCATTATTAACATCTGATTACATTTAGTATTACATTTCTCCAAATCGTGATCGAAGGATTTAGGAAGACCTCTTATGGCAACCTTTGATTAAAAAGAGTTATTGCCTAGTGGGCTGGGACAGAAGAGAAGAATTAGAGTAGATGAGCTATCTAAGACACAGAAAGGGCAACCCACAAGAGGAAGAAAATCTTTCAAGAAGTATGGAATGGAAAGTGAGACAGAGGAATAAGAACATGAGACAGCAGGCTGAACTGTGTCTCAGCTTGGAAAAAGAATCAGGAGTGAATTCATAGGTATGAAGCAATTTTATTTTATCTGATTGGAATCAGACCTTTAAACAGACTGCTAAATAAAGATGAATAATGGCAGAATTTACATACACCATGTTAATTTCTGAATTTTCAAAAATACAGACTTCTTGTATTAAAAAAAAATCAAAAAAACAAAATTAACAAAAAAAATAATTGCAAAGAAAATGTAATAAAGTATAAAAAATCTGTGGCTCCATATATGAAAAACAATTTATTAATGTCTCAATTGTGTCCCAATTTGGCCTGAAATTCACAAAATACATTTATTTATATAAATGCCATCATCTAAAAGAGTTTTAACAATGATTTCTTCAGACTTTTCTTGCCATGACTTTTGGATTTCGAAATAGTGATGAGTATTTGCAGTATACTTGACCTTTGTGAAAGGTAGCCTTAAAATAAACAATTTAGAAAAAAGGGAAATGTCTCAAGTTTTTCAGTTACTTCTCTTTCATATGAAGGCACAAATCTGTATGAAACAACATGAAAGATACAGCAACAAGAGTTAATGGAATACTCACAGCTTAAGGTCATTTGGAATATGTATGTATTTGAAATATGAAACTAGAGTTTAAAACATTCATAGCCAGCATTGTATAATATTGTCTAATAGAAGTCTTTGGATCATAAAATACTGAGTAGTTGTTCATATTTAGAATTTTCTCATTATTTTATATTTACATTTGCAATTTAATGCAAAATACAATTTAATTAATAAAGTTAACAATTCTTAATGTAATCCACTACAATTTGAAATACTGTTTTTTTCCCATTATTATTTGGCACCTGAAAATGAAAGGGAATGTACCTGAAAAAGCCACCAAAATAACTTTCGGTGGTAGAAGAAACATCTTGTAGTAAATATGATTTGAGCAAGATGTTTTATTAATGCTACCAAAAAATAAGTAGTCTAAAAGATAGTTTCTGATTTTCATATATGCAAATTAAAAGAACGAATCTTTGCCTGCAGGAGTATTGCAAATGGATGTACTCTGTCTCCTTGTGAGTTTGTTTGTTTGTTTTTTAATGAAGTAAGAAAGGCTATTTCAGGATTTAGATGATTATGTTTTCCATTGACTCAATACAAATTTCAAGAAATGGGAGAATGCCTGCTTTTGTAGAGTAGTTCAGCTACTGGATATTATCCAGTGTGTAAAAGTCTTTATTCAGGAAGCAAACCTCTGAAATAAAGGTTTCCCTGTTGTAGCAATACACTGAAACAGTTTTACAATAGCTGATTAAAAGCATGAGCAACACAACAACAAAAGTATTTTTACAAGTCAATACATGTAAACCACCCTCAAAATTAGAAAAATAAGCTGCTCGGTTGATGCAGACCTGATAGGTAAGAAGGAGCGGACCACTCTGCGTGAGGGTTGGAGCAAAATGGCCATTTATTTGAGGGGAGCATGGGCTTATATAGGGTAGGTCGGGGAAGGTGCTAGAAACTGGACGTGGTTAAGGGAGGAGCTTCATAGGTCTGTGACATATAAGGGGGAAATGGGATGGGCTTCACCATATAAGGCAAGGAGTAGGAGGGGCAAAGGAGAGGCCAGCCATATATGGTGCAGGTACAATACACCACAGGCTGGCCAATGTGAAAAAAGGAAAAGGGTGAACAATAGAAATGTAATTAGAACTACTCTAATGGAGAGAACTACTAACTAACTGCAAATTTTAAAACTTTCAACTCTCTCTTCACTCGGCGGGCGGGCAGCCTTCAATCCACGATGATGGCTCAGGTTTGGATTTTTTCTTCTTCTCTTTGTGATTTTTTCTCCACTTCTGATATTCAACTGCCCGGACCCCGACACTCAGTCTTGTCTAGAATATTTTTGGTGTGTAATAAATCCCTTCAGTCTCTGAAGTCATTACTACATCGTGTTCCGTCATCCCTCAATGAGATAAATGCATGGTAATAATCAATATGATAAAATGACACCTTTATGATGATGTGGGAGGATGAATGAACGTAAAAAAAGATAGCAGAACAGAAATTATAAGGAAAAATTATGGTTGCTACTCCCTGGATGGAATACAGTTAGTATATCCAAACTCCACACACAAGGGGCACTAAGTGGAGGCTGGAGTGGAGTGGAGTGGAAGCACTGCAGTCAGGCCCTGTTGAAACCCTTGCAAAAGAGGGAGCTTGATGGTACTTTCTATCTAATAAGCTGTACAGCAGCTGAAAACCAAGGGAGATAAAGGAAGATCTCCTGTTATTGAATCAGCAACGGTGGCAAAATCAAAATCATTCTCCTTGGAGTGACACATGTCCCCATTCCAAGTTTATCACAGGTACTATACTCAGATACCCATCCCCAAGGTAAGATCACTTCTCAGTGAGTAAGATGTATGGCTGAAGTCACTGAAGCTCCATGTAAACATAAAGATATAATACATAATAAAGATATAATAAACATATAATAGTAAGTTAAGTGAAGTTAGGGAAAACTCCATTATAACTTCTGGGATCTGTTGACAGGCTGAACCTGACTTCTCCCCTACAGGGACACCAATTGGATAAGAACTGTACTCTGTGCATGCTGAATGATTATCTTGAGCCATTTTTATTAGAGGTCAGAGCTTGTTAGCATATTGCTTTGAATCAGTATAGCGCTTTGAATATATTTTTGCAGTCAGATAGTATCACTGGCAATTCTTAAACCTTAACCTGCCACAAATTTATTAATAAAGAGTGTTTAATTCTTTATTAACATTAATTGTTTTCTGAACAGTTAATGTGAGTCCTTCAAAAGTGCCGACAGTGGGTAAAGGTGTGGAGACCCAGGATGGCAGATTCTGTGTTTGACACGTGATCCTGAACAAGTTAGTTGAACCATTCTCCAGTCCAGTGAACAGTTTGGTGAGTGGTCCCCATAATGGAGCACTGACAGACTGGTCAGGAAACAGAGGACTCAGCTTTCTTGGGGCTCTGGCAGACTAATAAAACACTAAGGGTTAGAGTAAAACTCTTTCACGAGACAGATGGTGTCTTGCACACCACAGCTTGAGAAAGAAAAGAAAATACTTCTTTCAGATGAATGAAATTGAAACTGGTTTTGGAAAATTAATTCAGAATGCCTTGCTGGTGTTCAGAGATACAGTTTTAAAGGCTTTTCAAGTGTAGCTTTTAGTACACTTAGGATTGAATACATACGTATATCTTGGCTCTATGCACATTCTTTGCTGGCAGTTACTGTACAGTGTTTGCTACTTTTCAGTGAAAAGTGAGACTGAGGTTTTCAGGAAGCCAGTTCATTAAACCGGAGACGAAGTTGCAATCTTTTCTTCTCTATCTTCCTTATAACCCAAATACAATTTCTAGCAATGGATAGTGATGGGTTTTGATTCTTCTATATAGAACAAATTTAATTAAGTGATGCACATTCTAAATAAAGAAAATGGTTTCACCTCCTGACATTTCAAATGAGAAAATCCAATCACAGGAACAATGAAGCATAGCCATTTACTTACTTATTTATTTTACTCTTGACCTCCAAAGTCTTATTTCATTAGCCTGCTTGATATTTCATGACTACTCTACCAGACTTCAGATAATCTAAATAAGAATTGAACATATATTTATGATAGATAAAAATGTCATCTTTCACTTTATTTTATCTCATCCATTGAGAAACTTTATTTTAATGTGATTATATTAAATTCTAGGCCAACTACCATTTATCCTGTGGTACAGTGAATATCACATCTGATTCTGAAGATGAGTCACGTGTAAAATAGTTTTCCAATTAGCCTATGTGAAATTCAGCTGGCATGCATTAATTAATTAGAGCTGCAATCAATTAATTAAAAATAAGTGATAATGCCGTTGATGAAAATTTTTCCAGAATATCTGTGGTGATATCTCAGTTTGTTCAGACAAAATAGGAGGGTTTGTATTCATTTATTTCTCCCAGTGCAAGCCAGAACTATGTTGTGCCTTCATGGACTGACAAACTAGTACAGTTTCCATCTTTCTATGCCAGGAGGACTGTGTAATGGATTTAACATCTAGGACATTTGGGGGAGAACAGCAACAGACCTGTGCAGGGGTGCCTACAGCATAAATGTGTGCCAGTGAAGAAAACTAAAAGGCTGTAGCCTAAATAAAAACAACTTTACAGTACTTGAACATAAACTCGCGAGGATATGCGTATACATACAGGTGTGTTAACATCATGTGCTTGGAAAGAGTAAGACTTAGCACCAGGAAAATGATCAGGTGACAAACATACTACTCTGCAGTTCCTAGTGAGGGTATGAAATAATGTTCATATTAACACTCCTTTTAATCAACTATTTACCCTATTACAGTAACTCAAGAAATGGCAATTAGGAAAGTTCCTTCATTGGCCCACGTATACTGTTAGCTCTTTGTTAAAAATACATGCATTACTTGTAATATCTCCTTAGACTGAACATATTAGTTGAATTTATTTTCTTGTTTTGTTGCAAGTAACCTCATCTCATATTTTTCACGAGACTGTCAGTGCACAGTGGCTTTGTACATTTGAAGCTTGATATTCTTACTGGTTTTCTCTAACATCGAGAAGAAACAAAGGTTTCTCTTCCCTCATTTCTATTTACTTCCTATCACCTCTTACCAAATTGTTAATGGTAAGAGAATCGTCTTCCTATTTAAGTTACCTACCCTGCTGATTTGCCAGATAGATTAGACCAGCTCTCCCTGGCCTGCAATCAGTAATTTTCTATTAGAAAACTTACATACCTGAAGCAGATGGTTCACATAACCATGTGATATTCTTAAATCAATAGTATTTCAACTTGTGGTAGTCCATTGTCCCTTGTTCTTTCACAGGTTACTACTGAGAAGAAACGGCTTCCTCTTCTTTACTTCCCCAATTAGGCATTTGAACATACTGGCTCATGGACAACTTGGTGTCAACCAGAGTGCGCAGAGCATTTTCTGGCTGGTCTGCTTTCAGCATGTACAGGTACATGGGAATGTTCCTCCCAACTGCAAGACTGGATTTTCTATTGCTGAACTCCATAAATTTCCCCTCAGCCAAGTTCTCCAGCCTGTTGGTGTCCCACTGAACAGAGCACAGACCTCTGGTGTATCAGTCACTCCTCCTAGCTTTCTGTCACCTATGAATTTGCTATGGATGTCTTGTCCCATCAAGCAGGTCATTAACAAAGACATTGGGCACTGTTGGAACAGGTATTGAACCATGTGGTAGATTATTTCTCTCTGCCCAACCTGGACTTTGTAAAGCTCGTCACAGTCGGTTAAGCCTGGCAGTTGAACCAGTTTTCAATCCACTTCTCTGCCTGCTTATCCAATCTATACTATATCAGGTTGTCTGAGGATGTTTTAGGAGGCCCTATTTCAAATGCCACTAAAATAAAAATAAATATTATACATTGCTCTCCACTTAACCATAGCAAACAGTCATGTTCTTCCACTTTTTCCAATTGTGTTTCACACCAGTATCCGGAATAAGTCATGTATGTGGTGGATTTTGCTGCTTCTTCCCTCTTTTTTTTTTATTATTTACATCTTTATTATCATATTCTATAGTCTGATTTGAGTATTTATCACTCCTGAATGTCATTTATTTTGAGATAATTTTAAAAATCTAATTTCTTTTTTCATCACGGAATGACTTTTTCACTCTCTTCACTAGTAAGCCTTGCTATTTAATTCTCTTATTTATTAACAGAATATTTATTTATTATTTATTAACAGAATGTTCTGGAACAGAAGCCACAGCAAAAGCCACAGCTTTTCAAAGTTTCAATTTCAAAGTTTCAAAAGTTTCAGATTCTCATGACCAATTGAGTGCAGAAAATCTTCTCCATCCTGAAATGCACAGAGCAAAATCAGACTAACCCTCTATAAACATATAAAACCTGTAGTTTAAGTATCTTCTATATAATACTGACAACAGAGCATTTAAAAAAAATTAAAGATTGTTTTGTACACAGCAAAAGAACAGCACCAGCTAGTGCTAATTTATCATAATAAAGGTATTTTCAAGACTAGTTTTATGCAGCTCATCATTTTTTAGGGAGTTACAAAATATTTTTCCTTATCCTCACTAAAATAGCTGCTTCTTTCCTTCATTACTACTATGCCTTTTCTAGGTTTGGTAGATCAGTGGCTGTAAACAAATTGTTACTGTTTTTATTCAACATAACAAAAAAAATATTTTTATTCTTCCAGTGCCTCTTTTTGACTGAAATACATTTAGAGATGATGAGGGGTACCTTTTATGTCACTCTCGAGAAGTTGTGTGCTCAAGTGACATTTACATTAAAAAGATTTGTTTGTGTAGCTCTCTGTACACCATTTTGAAGAACAGCTTCTTGAAATATCAAATTACATTTTATTTGATAGATGTAAAATCAAGTAAGAAAGACTGAATTTTGTTTCTTGCTTCTCCTTCAGTTATAAAGTAGCATTTTGCAGTAGGACTTAAGTAGATTTAAGTAGGAAAGATAGGCATATAGGAAATGAAACTACATAGCATCCAAAATGCTTTTACTACAATATTATTTTATATAGAAAGCCCTGGTAGCACTGGTTATTTTGGATTTTTAATAACATGAGAAATAACTTTTTGTTTTTATAAATTTTGAAAATTTCTGTTAAACAAAAGGCAAAATAAAGAGGCATTCAAGATGGAAAAATAGCGATCTTTAAGTTGAGCTTTGACCATGATATATATGCAGTTTATGTACCTGTATTTTATATAAGTAAGTCCAACAGATTCTTAAGCCTGGAAAACAATAATCTTCTATCTATAGTAAAATTGTGAAAAAGTACAGAGTGTCGATTTCAGGATCACACTGCCCTCGGGCACACTCAAAATAAGAGCAATTCCTGTAATAAGCAAAAAGTCCTTATGTGTATATATGTGTATATAATACATATATACTATGTGTGTATATAATCCTAGCATTACCTGAATACTAGCACACCTAAAGAAAATATGAAGAGTCCAATTGAAATCAATGGGGACAACCTTTGATACCTATAAATTGTATCAAAACTTCTTTCCTTAATGAAAGAAAGAATTCAGACCGTGACCTCTAACTTCTCACTATTTTAGATTGGTTCATTTTGCTGCTTTGTTGCTCTCTGTTGTCTTCTTTCTCTGATATATTTCCAGTTTGTTCATGTCCCTTTTCTATTATCTGAAATCCTATTGACATTTAATGAAAAATATGCTGGAAGAAAGTGATTAGGTATACTGAATTATTTGAAACAAGTACTCATTAAGATGAAAAAGAACAACTACTTCATCTTTTTTTTTTCCTTATTAGTAACTGTATTGAAAATTTGGAAAAAAAATTGAAAATTTGAAAATTTAATTATTTTAGGAGAGAAAAACAAAAGAAGCAGTAATAACACACACACACACACACAAAAGGCCCAAACAAACAAAAAATCCCCCCGAAAACCAAACCAACAAACATAAATAAATAAAACCAAGTAACTTACAGGTAAATCCATAGCAACTTGCAAGGAAATCAGTTAAAAGATTGCTTACTGCATGAGGAAAGATTTTGGAGAAGGTGATGGGAGTTGGCTAAGTTTGCACTGGACAAAAACACTATAGTTATACCATCTATGTTAATATTTTTGTTTGTTTTTTCTAATTTATTATTTCAGCCAGAAGTTCCTTTATTTCATACAGTAAGGTAAAATAAGGATGAAAAATAATGATGTGATAAATTAGATAATGTTTGTGCTACCTTGTGTTTTGATGGTTCAGGCTGTTCTTCTGAACTTGCAGAAACCTCTCATAATTTGTTCACTTCAGAAACATTTGAATAATCACAACGTGCTCTTGATCAGTAAGACTTGTGTATAACAGCTCTTTTTGTGCATCACATCTGAATTTCTTTCTATTTGAACAGAAACGTAAGGCATGCTTCATCCATAAAAAACAACCTGACAGGAGGCCACTGGAAGTGAAAAACACTGGAGAACATTGCTGAAAGTTCTTCATCAAGTTCTTTAGACGTAAAGTATGGTTTTGGGACCCTGTCTTTCCTGTGTTCTTTGTGATCACAATGGTTTGTTAAAAAAATGTAGAGGGTGATAATTCAAAGTGTGGGAGAACAAAAATAGGTTGGGACATGCTGTTTCCTGAAAGTGGGAGCATAGGAGCTAAGACTGAGTGAGAAAGAGGGCTGAAACTGCAGGGAAAAGAAATTACAACAGAAGAAAAGAAAGGTTGGACATCAGGACTGTGACTAGTAAATGTGAGAGAGGCATCTGAGGAAAAGCGAGAGGTGTAGGCAGAGGATTGGAGTGGGAGAAGGAGACAGACTGCATAAACAGCCCCTTAAACAGAGAATGGGCTGGATGGGCAATAAATCAAAGAACCTGGATGATCACCACAGGATAAGTATGTGACACAGAACTTCAGAGAAATGGGCAGAAAACTGTGCTCACAAAGACATACCAGCTGCTACTTATGTAAATGAAACTAGGTTTCCCTGATGTTTACAAGTATTTGTAGCACATATGAACACAGCATGTGATATGAACAGCATATCATGAAACGCAAAACAAACTGAGAGAAAGACTTTGTCCTATTCTTCAGCCTTCCTATTCTTTGAGGGTAAGAAGCAAAATTTACAGTACTTGGAGACATTATTAAGCATGAATTTAACAGGGTCTTGGGGAAAAAAAAAGCAACACAGTGTCATGTTCAAAAAGCTACCATATAGAAGGCACACAGTTATTTTGTTTTGCTTTTGTTACATTACTGATAGTCCGAAGGATTAGAATTGTATGCATAAATATATCATAGTTGTCAATATATCACTCATTTCATTTTTGATTATCATCTTATATGAATTTCCATGATCACTTAAGAATATATAGCCTCTATCTCATGAAATAATACATCCCAGATTATGTTCCATATAATATGCAATTTAAAAAAGCTATTATTGTTTTTCAAGACTTTTTTTTAGGATGTAGTCTGCTTCAGTTCTTTGGTCCATTGCTACTCTATAGCATAGATTATGTGGATGATCTTCATTTCAGAAGCTCTGCCCACTCCATTCACTGTTCTAGGCCTTTCACTTTTTACATTTAAAAAGGCCTCAGGCTGAAGTCATGGCTTTTCTTTGCCCCGTGAATTTTATTCTAATTTATCTGTGATTTGAAAAAAATGTATCACTGCACAGTAGTAGAAGTAGCAGAAGTAGTAGAAGGTGAACCCAAAGATTGCAGCACTTCAAAAAGGAGAGCAGTAGCAGAAGAAGATTCTGAGATGGGGAGATGGAGAGAATAGCAATACTGGATGGGACTGTCTGCTCCCAGTCACAAAAGCTATACTCATATCACTAAGCAAAAGATGATCATGACTTGGGTTTTTACAATAGTACTTGGTTATCTATGTTGTTTAAGATTTTTCTCTTTCCTGGAAGAGCTTCGGTCTGTACCACCTTGTACTGATGCAGGCAATCCCTGGCTATTGATGGGCTCCCTGATTATCAGATATAACCTGATACAAGGACTAGCCCAGAAGAAAATTTTGCGTGGCACTCTGATTTGGAGGGGAAGAGAATTTACCCACATGGGCATAAACCAGATTGTGCCATATTCCTTCAGGCTCAGTGGATGCAGCTTGGTCTTGTTCAGTAGATGGGGCTAAGGTCAGGCTTAGCTGTACTGGAGATGCAGCATGTGGATGTACACAGACATCTGCATAGACACATATTTTCACTAACAATGCCAAGGAGAATTAAGTTAAATTCAGGGTATGCAACGCTCATTTGTGAATTTACAGTCTGATACAGTCAGGGGAATGAAACATTAATCAGTATGTATAAGATTCAAGTTAGAACAAAGAAACATATTTGACATTTCTTAAATTTTAATATTTTTCCTTGCAACCTATCCAATATTTTAAGTGCCAAATTTTCTCCTAAGGAACATAAATATCTAAATTTTTGAAAGTTCCAATATTGACATTGTCAGAAATCCTTAAGACCTTAAAAACTCAAGAGATAATGACTGATATTTTAGAAGAAAAAAAGTAATTTAGAACTATCCTCTGTGTTCTTGAAAAGAGATAAACATAACAGCAAACCAGAGTCTGGGAGTTGCTGGCTGATTTGCCCTTCTTTTTGAACAACCTCTTCTTTTCCTTGTATATTAGTGTATTATGACCTCTAGGTAGAACTAAGGTGATACTTGCATATTATTTTGTGGGATACTTTTGGCATGGTAAAGTCTACCTCTTCCTATCTATACTTATTTTAACTAGATACTATGTTGTATTAACATATGATTTATTACAATTTCTATAAGGAATTACACTGATAGGAATTTAAAGCATTAAAGGCAGTTTTTCCATCTAAATTATCTACTAAGGAAGCCGTAAGTGTTCAGGATAGCAAATTTATTAGTCTTAGTTTTGGCTAACTTCTAGAACATAACAGGCCTGTAAGTGTGCTCTTTCCCTTCCCATAAGATATGACACACAAAACCTTTTCCAGAAATCACCGTTCCTTTATACAATGTTTTCTTTTTCTTTGCTTGCTTCTGCCAAAAGTTCAGATAAGGGAGGTCCTCCCACTGGTCAGATTTATAACAGCCAACATACTTTAGTGCAGTTTTTACTATATTGTAATTTTTTTGTCATTTACTCATTTTTGTACAAATAAAGTAATTTTGTTTCAGTTATGAATTCACATTTCCAAAAATACCTTAAAGAGAAAAGAAACATAAATTTTCAAGAAAGCTTTGTTACACCAGTTATAGCATGATTATAACACTGGATAACAGAGACAGAAATAAGACATCTGTGTTTGTCCACTATCAATAAAAAAATTGATCTCCTCATTATCTGCTCATCTGTAACACATGGTGCTGGAAGGAAGATCCCATGAGTACAGAGCCTCAGGCCCTACCGCTGCCCTCTGTCTTTCCCTGAGCACATTAAGTGCAATGTTTTCTCTTCCACTGCTCTCCTTTTATCTATTCTTCTAAACCTCTTTGTTCCTTCATTTGGTTTTCATCTACTCTGAGCTGCCACTATGGTACTGAATGCTGATGAAACAATAAATTGTTCTAACTCAGAGATTATTTTTCAGCTGTATTTCTTAGTGTAACACAGCCATTCTGCATTCATACAGGAAATCTCTGCATCCAGGTCCTATAATAAGGGCAATTAACTTAGTTGTTTGCAAGTACTCTGGATGTGCCAGGGATTGCAGGCATGAGTCAACATCATAACATGGACAGACTGATAATAGGACACCCTTTTAACTCGTTGCTGCTTCTCACCCTCTCCCTGCTTACTGAATGCCCTGCTCGTGCTGCTTCAGTCCTAGAGCTCTGTCATTGTCACTGAGCGGGGACATTCCCAGTCCCATACCTTCTGTGTTGGCTGCTCATATCAGCCTGTTGACATTTCCAATTCCTTCCTTGACCTTACTGTGTCAGCTACCGCTTTCAAGAAAAATGTATTTACAGTTACATAAGCTCTAGTCCTTTGTTTGGTTTTGTTTTCAGAACTGGAAGGAACAAAATTAAAAAACCTGGGACTGAAGTGGCCCTTCAAGGTCACTGAATCCACTTCTCTCTGCTTAATGGCATTTGTAGACTAGGCAGCAGAAGTAGTCACATGAATGCTCACATTTGCGCCGTGAAGGCATAGTACAAAATACCTTTTAACAAACACAAAAGTAATAAAACACTTATTCAGACAAAAAAGTAATGTATTTTGTCAAAACAAGAAAAAATCTCAGGAAATAATTACTTCAGAGGAAAGAATGCAGGGGTTTAAAACTCACTCTCCATTTCTCTTCTTAAATAGGGGAACAGGAATACAGAAAGGCTGAATTTGAACAAAAAAATACACATCATGTACATCTCCGTTAACAAGGAGAGAAGTCAAATTTCTCTCAGAAGCTTCATAAGAATTTTGTTTGAAAGGATCCAAAATAACTCAAAAAAGATTTTTTAATTTTTGTTTGGCATCTCTGCTACAGGATGGCAAATCAAGAATATATAGATGCTGCATCACTGTATAGTATTTTATCCCCAGTAAATTATATTTGAAATCATTCAAAAGTTATTTTTTATTTTTCTTAGTTCCTTAATAATTGTCTCTGTGACTAATGGAGATAAAAAGTTGTGGGTTTTTTTCCATAGAAAATGTAGACCTCTTGTTTACCCTTTCCTTTTTATAAAGCTCATAGTGATCCATCTTCTAGAACAAACACAAACAAGATGCATTCAGCAATTTTTTCCACCACTGCAACCCTTGACAGAATATAAATTAAAAAAACCAAATCAGTTCAGGGAAGGTGAAAGTGGTGCTGATCAATTGTTGGAAGGAACTTGAAGAAATGGGAAAACTGAAGCTTTTTCAGATTGCATAGGGAGCCTTCACAATGCTGCTGATATGCTATGCAGGTGCTGTCTTTCTCTGCACAACTGAGTTATTATTTCTTGTGAGAGATACAAACTCTCAAGACTACTACATCTGCTAGTGTTGTTATGATATCAGATAAACACATGGAATATATATATATATGGCTAGTAACTGAAGATATTCTAAGGTTATTCTTCCATTTATTACCTTAATAAGGAGCTTCTGCTTGTACACACTTTCTGGAAAAGCCTATAGAATTTCACCTTACATAGATATTTGTTCGAAAATATTTGTTCGAAAATGTTGTGCATGCAATTCTTATTATAGAAATTCATAGTGTTAAAAGTCTCAGGAAAGTTTTAAGTTTTCTGCTAATCTTTATAAAAATTTCCCATAAATATAAGATGCTTCTAAAGGCATACATAGAGTGATTGCAGCACCGATGTTTTTTTCCAGGACACAACTGTCTCCTTGGCTTGCACCTGTTCACCTTTAGCTGTAATGCTATTGTCTAGATAGTCAAAGTGCTTGTTGCTTTGGGAGAAGTCTCCTGTCCTGTAAGACATTGAAGATTAGCATCTGCATCAAACAAAGACAGAGGACTGAAGACATGTTGCTGTTGATACAGAAAAGGCAGTCCTTCCACCTTCCTGTTAGGCACTATTTTAGTTACACACTCAGCACCTCCCAGCTCTGATTATTTCATTTGACTAGTCCATAAGAGGGTTTTAGGTAAAAACATCACAAATCTTTTATTTCAAACAGGAACAGGAGACATTTGATATCACCTTTGGCCATGAATCAGTCTTTAAAAGTAGTATAAATATGAATTGACTGAAAAAGATCTGAAAGGGATGGATGACTGTTTCAATTTACACATAAGATCAGGTCACAGTGAGCACACACTACAGCCTACAGGAAGCTGCTCAACCATTCTGCAACTCCCTCCCACATGTCATATCCAGGCCCCAAATGCTGCCAGCACTCATTGATGAAGAAGCTTTAGAAAGTTGAGAATGAATGGCATTAGTACTGTTCAGATGAAAGGATTCTTTGATCCAAAACACTGGATCCAGCTGTATCCAACATTTTCTGTGAAACCCTTTAAAAGTAATAAAGCAGAGAAATGTTTTGCAATTCTATGAATTTAAAGAAGAGTAGTAATGTTTTAAGATGTTATTTCAAATTCAAGTTTTGACATTTGGATTTTAAGTACTCTGCAGGGGTTTTAAGATTTGCCTAATACATTTTATAGCTGTGGTATGTTGACTAGTTGCCAGATGTGCACTCATCCACTCTCATTCCCCTCCTCAATAGAATTTCCATGGAATTAGGTGGAAAAGCTCATGGGCTGAGATAACAATAGGCACATCACTTACAAGTTACCATCATGGGCAAAACAGGCTTCACTTAGGAAAAGCAAATTTAATTTATTACAAGTTAAAGATAAGATTAAATGATGAGAAATAAAGATAAAACAATATGGTCTCCCTTCACCCTGGGCAGCACAGAGGCAACTGCAGCCAGTCTGTAACAGTTCCTTTCAGCCACAGCCTCCTCAGACTTTTTCCTCTACTGTAGCATGCACCCTCTTCATGGCCAAAGTCCTTCAGTGTAGAGTCCTTCTCTACTCCAGTGAGGGACCTCCCAAGCTACAGCTTTCTCTGAGGCTTATTGGCCTGCTCCAGTGTGGGATGTACAGAAAAAGCTAAAAACAATGCCTGACTGAAAATTTGTAACAGGATGCCAGTGGAAGAGAACCATGTGTTGTCTTCATGGTCTGGGGAATGGATAAAGGACAATTGGTTCAAAGGTTGCTAGGGAAAATGGGTCTAAAAAACTTCCAGCAGCAGCCCCACACACTATATCTCTCACCCTGATCATTTCTCTTTGCCGGTTCGTTCACATGTCTGTAATTGTAAGCAGCAGCCGAAGGGAGTAACAGATTAAAAGATTTGCATAAGGGAAGACAGGACCAAGAACAAGTCTTAAGAGGAGTGCTAAGGCAATTGATGTTTAGCCTGGAGAAAAGAAGCCTGAGAGAAGATGTTTTCACTCTCTACAACTGCCTGAAAGGAGGTTCTAGGGAGTTGGGGTGGTCAGTTTCTTCTTCCTAGTAACAAGCAACAGCACCAGAGGAAACAGACTGAGGTTGTGGCAAGGGTGGTTTGGATTAGATATTAGGGAAAAATTCTTCACCAAAAGGCTTATCAAGAATTGGAAGAGGCTGACCAAGGAAGTGGATGAGTCACCATCCGTGGAGGTATTTGAAAGACATGTAGATGTAGTGCTTAGCAACATAATTTAATGCTGAACTTGTTTAATTGTTGACAGTTGGACTTGATGATCTTAGAGGTTTTTTTCTAACCTAAATGATTCTATGATTCTATGACCTGAATAAACTTTTTGCTGTGGATTTTTAAACTGCTTCTCCAACTCTGCTGTTGCACACACGAACTTTGTCCTAGAGCCTTCCTCTGTGTTAAAAGACCAGAGAAATGTAGGACCCATTTATAAACAGGGGAAGGAGCTTTTCTAGGATGAACAGTAGACTAGTGTGACAGAGGTATTACTGATCATATAGTGTACTATTTGTTTGTACAGGTAAGTGCTCCCCGGACAGTTGGTAGCACTTTATGTGTGCTCTTAAATAGGGTTGACCTAGTGTTCAAGAATACTGAGAAACATCCCTTCCCTGAAGAATCCCATTGCCTTTACTCAGAAAGAAAAGAAACACCTTATTTCTGAAAAAGTTAAGCTTATGAGGTAAATTATTAAATAAAAAGTGTTTGGAGAATCTGCAAATGTGCCAATTTCTCTTTAAATTTTCAATGATACTATAGTTTGGCATTAATTAGTTATATTAATAAGGTGACATGAGGAGCAGTATATTCATTTCATTTTGAGTTTTAATAGTGTCCTAGTTCAGCAGGAGGGACCAGTTATCACTGTGTGGGGGTGATCTACACAGTGATATTCTGTGGGGGTGATGTATTCTACCCCCTCTATTCATTCCCCAAGAACAATGGACCATTTGCAGCAGCTGCCCAGGAAGTCGTTAGCACCTTCACACCCAGCCTGAGGGGGTGTGGGTGCTAATGGGCCATCAACGGTTCAACAATACCCGATGACTCACAGAGTTAATCACCCATCGTGTGAATCTCCGTCCTGGGGGAGGGACTGGGTGCTCCCTGAGGGTACATAAACGGGGCTCAGAAGGCCTCAGGAAACAACTGGTCAGATCCAGAGGAACAGCAGGACCTTGACAGGAGGAAACCCCCACTCTTTTTCAGACTACGACCATCACTCCTGACCAGACCACAGTCATCATCTGCACCAACAGGTCAGAGAGCTCAGCGCTTGNAATAGCTATCAGGATTAAAAATATCTGACAGGTAATATAAGAGGTCAGATGACAAAAAATTAAGAGTTATGGGTTTATCTTACTTTTCTATATCACAGTCATATACAAATTTTAAGGCAGACTCTATCTCCAAAAATTTGCTTTTGTTTCAACTTTTCAGGGGACCAAGCACCCGTAGTTAATTGTAATAAAAATCTGATCATGTTAAATTTTTCTTATTGAAGACAAGAAAGTCAAGAAAGGAACATAGCTGTTTTACTTTATCATGCCAATAATCGTTTCTCAGCAAGATCTCTTCCATTAATTTTTGACATGATTAGAAGAGCTTGAACAGGTATTAGAATACTAGTGCAGCCTACACCATTGTTATTAAGAGTAACATCGACCTTTTCCAAAGGGAAAAATAATTCTGAATAAAAACTAATTTATAGACACACATATCTATATTTATTGTATATTTTATATATGTATATATTAATTAGAATAGAAACCTGGAATTATCCCATGAGTCGAGTCAAGTCATGTAGTGTGGTGTCAACTTTTACTATAAAAATGTCACAGGTGGTGTGTTTAAAGTAGAACTGGCGAATTCACCTGTCTCACCTAAGGTGCATGGAAGTGGTGCTGCACTTATGGGAAGTCTGAAAACATTTTTCTAGATTAGGCTAATAGAAATTGGATTAACTCCTCAAATGTAATAGTATCTTTTTTAGCTGTCTGAGGACCTCACTATGGGATATTATGTTGAACACATTCACCAGATGAATTTTGTATAACAGTGCAAAGAGTAAAAAATAGTTTAAACTCATAGATTTTCAAGTTCCAGTATTTTCCCTATCTGTCTATCAGTTATATGGAGCTGAACCTTGAAAATCATTCCAAAAAAGAAGTCGCATTGATGTTAATGTGGATGGGTTCATGAAGTCAAAAATCGAATGTCTTGTATGTTTCCTACAATAAAATACTCTAGAAACCTCAAATAAAATAGCAGTACAAATATGTAGCTGAGACAGAAATACTAATTTCCACATTTAAACATGCCTTGGAAAGTTATTTCATTTGAGAAAACTGGGGGGTAGTTGATCATGTACTTTCTGTGTCAATGAGTACTTTTTCTAAGTTGAAAGAAAACAAACTCATTAATTCTAACTTAATGTGAAGTCATGGTTCAGGGGAGTTCCAGGTAGATGAATTTAAAACTGTGGGTTTATTTCACAAGGCAGAAAATTGGTTGAGTAGATGTAGCATAGAATTTTGCAAGCTGTTCCTCTAATAGATCTCCATTAGCAAGGGACTACATACAAGAAGTTAGTCCAGTCACAGTCACTGAAAGTTTATTTTTTTTTCTTTTGTTCGAAACCACCATTGAACACTGTCAACTGATGCACTGGTCATGTAGAATAGTCTGAGACTAGGCAGTGAAAGAATAACAGACTTTAAAGCACGGTTTCAGGCTAATTTAAATCAGTAACATAATAATAAAACTTTTATATTCTATCATATCTCTTAGAATAATATGATAAAATATTACTGACGTGTGACAGTGTGTTTCATATTAAATGAAGAATGAAAGTCTAGCTTTACAGTTATAGATACAGCTTGGGTGTAGCCTTGGGGTCTCTGGTGGGGGGTCTCTGATGGTCATTTGGGGAGGTGACCCCTTCTCAATTTCATGCAAAATTCAGCTCAGGATGCACAGAACACAAGATTGTGTGCCAAATAAGATGCCCATACAGGTATAGGAGCCACATCTTAAACAATTGCCAAGCAGGAAATAAAATACAAAAGCTTTCCTTAAGCATTAAAAAGCACTTGCTTAACACACCTGATAACATCTATTTACAGTCAAAAGAGGGGTTAAAAGTCAAAATGGTACCATCAGCTTATATTTACAACAGAGATCAAAGCAAGGGACAGAGAATCCTGCTTAAAGACATCAAAATTATTTGTGTTGTTTGCTCTTTGTTGTCCATTTGCTACCCACTCCTCACTCCAGTATGGCCAGGCCCCACTGAAACTCCAAGGTACAGTTGCTACAGTGATGAGCTACACGTGCCTGACCTTTGATGTGTTCCCTGTCATGCCTCTAGCGCGTACCACACTCACTCATCACTGCCTGGGGAGAAGCTGGATTTGACCCTGGATACATTCTGCCCATTTGACTCTCAGGGCAGTGTGATAGCTTGGCAGAATCGCTCTCAGCAGGTCCGGACAAAACCAGCTGAGGCATCCAGCTGATCATCACAGCTCTGCTCAATAAGTTAGTCATATGTTGTATTCTTATTCTTCTATTTCTTATTCTACTTTGTCATTGTGGAGGTTTGGGTTGGCACCATGCCAAGCCCAAGGCCCGGCCACATGGATCCCCCCCCAAAAGAGAAGGGAAAAAAAGTACCCAAAAAGACAATTTTAGTAAAAGTATATATATATTCACATATATTACAATTATACACAACCAAACACTATGAATCTACAGAACAAAATCCCAGAACAACCCCCCAAAAAGGGAAAAGGGGGAAAGGGAAATGGGACAAAAATGGGTAAAAAACAAACAAAACAAATACACACACTTGTAAACTCAGGGAAAAGCTCAATAAGAATTAATACAATCAATTCTCACCAACACTCCCCTTAAGAGAAAGCAGGTCCTTCCCCTCCATCCGGCTGGGACAGCAGCTACTCCGAGAGGCCTCGGCTCACAGAGATAAGGGCTAGGCCAGCACGGAGAGCTGATGTCCTCCACCACACAAAAGGAAGAGCGAGAAAAAGAGAGAGAGGAAATCTTCCTCCTGTCTTATATACACCTGATTACCTGAAGGAATGGTGTGGAATACTTCCTTAGTTATGACCCTTGCTACCAAGGAAGGCCTAAACCAAAACCAAGAAAACTAAACCACCACAGTCATGCATCCAAAATTCAATTTTGTTTATCTGTATACTAAACATGAGTAGATATTCTCATCATTAGCAACATCACATTTTGCAGTCATTCAATATATCTTTAGTTGTCGTTGTTTTGGTTTTTTGTTTCTTGGTTCTTTTGTTTCTCCTTTTAAACATTTTCTTCATATAATACTCCTGATATTTTCCAGACAATATGCTTGTGGGTCAGTTACTGAACATAACTTCCATACTCATACAGTTGAACAGTTACAGTAGTTTAACTCTGCCATAAGATTTCATTAGCTTGGTAAGTAAATTTTACTTTCTTTTCAAAAGAGATAATTTAGAATCCATTTCCTCCTTAAAATAAATAAATACATAATGCAGTGCTTCTACTAAAGTAGACTTATGCTAAACCTGGGACTGTATGTATTAAACAATTAGCTGCAAACATAAGCATGCTCTTTTAAAAAACTTTTTTTTAATTGTTTTCATTCAATTTCCGTATAAGAGAAAAAAGTCTGATATTGTTTCTTTTATTCTGAACTCCAGGAAATTTTGAATTTATTGAGATTTTCTGTGTCTCCTTAAAGACCTGTGAATCTTTATTAAGTATGAATTTTTTCCCTTTTGTGGCAGGTGGTGTGTTTACTTTTCCTTTCAGTGTACTTTTCCCTTCCTAATATCAAGAAAATGTCCATGATTCTGGTGCTACTGCTGTCAGATGACTCTTGATCTATAGCTGATCTTATTCAAGGCGGAGTTTAGAACCTCAAAGTCTTTGTAATGTCAAAGGGAACAGCGTTTGCTTCAGGTGATTCACATTTAAATGTATAAATGCAGTTTAAAGATCTGAATTTCTAAGCACACAGGAGAGAAAAGTTTTCTGGAGCTCTACGCACATTCTCTTTTGTGAGTAAAAAAGAATATACCAATTTTACCCACAGCCTTTTTTTTTTTTTAAGCATAAATATCAAAAATATTTTGCTATTTTTCTTTCCTAAAGAAAAGACAAACACTCTCTGAGTTGTTTCCTGGAAAAAAAAAAAAAAAGTCAACTGTACTCTCACATACTGTTCATTTGCATTTAAAACTCTACCAGAGCTTTAGGTTTAGCTATAGCTTAAGCAAATGGCAGGGGAAAATAATATGTCAACTATGAATTTTTTGTCTATATTCAATTAAAAATGCCTTAAATAGTCTCACTATAAGAAATATTTTTTTGTTGCAAAATGGTATTTTTCAAGGTGAAGCTTGAACTAGTTAATAATATAATCTGGTTTTATAACTTTTTCACTATTCAGTCTGTAACCTACAACTCTCTTAGGCTCTAAGAACAATTCATTATAATTCAGTAATATGATAAAAATGGTCTTGAAGGTTATTTGTTTCATTCAGCTCATCTATCTTTTAAAATAAATTCATGTTCATAAAAACTAATATGTTTCTTACAGCCTAGAATGAAATTCTCTTGACAGTTATTTTAAGAAGCAAGAAGCAAAGTCAAAGATGAAAAATTATGGTTATAAATTAAGATACAGCAAGAAAAATTAGATAAGTCATAGAATTCAAAAATGTTTGATAAATTCAGATTGACAGCATGGAGAAATAACAATTATGCAGGGTTTTGGGTTTTTTTTTTTGGTTGACATGACTTTAGATTTAATTAACTAATAATGAATGATACTGAAGTATATTAATTTTTTTTTCAGAACTATTACTTTAGATTAAACCAATACTTCAACCATTTCCCTTTCAGAAATGACTTGGTTCCTTGAATTTTAATTCAATGGAAATGAAAATAGAGGAATTCAAACTTAGCCTTCCATTTAAACTTTTTGCATACTTGACATAATTACACCTTGACAGACCATGCTGCAATGGTAATATTTTCACAAAGCTCCTCTTTATTTGTATATTGAAACCGGTAGTGATCATTAGCAAAAAATCCCAACCAAATACAACAAAACAAATAAAAATTACCCAAGGGAAAAAACCATCAAATTGATGATTCTATGAGAAATACTCTCTGTCTTCTGTGATACTTTGAAAATTCCATTTTTCTTTGTCTAAAAAGATGAGTCTAGCCTAGCAATCTGAAAACTGAAGGTCTGATTAGGGCCTTCAAATACTAAAACCTCCATAATTTCATTTTACATCAGCTGTTCACTCTAGGACAGTAACAGAAAATACAGCAATAGCTGTATGGTAAATCCTTGGACAATAGAAACCAAATCATCATGCTCACAGAGCAACCAGAAACCTCCCAATTAAGAGAGGTCTAAAGTGAGACTATATCTCTTGTCTAATTGACAAATTTCTAACTTTTGCCACATCCCCTCAATCTGTTTTCTGGGAGTTGTTCAGAAATTTTTGAGCAGGAGCAAGGAAACCTGATAATATCACCTATTAGGATTGTGAGTCATTCTCAGCATGCAAAGTTAATTTTCAGTGATCTGAGGACTCACATTCATTCAGATGCACTGATTGTACTTGACTTGTGTTTGAAAGCTACAATTACTTTAAAATATGACGAGTTTATACAGCAGTTACCGGAGTTGAAGAGCTTGTGTGCTTAGATAAATCCATAGTCATTTTATCTTATATTTGATGTGAACATGATGATGAATATATTGCTTATCTAACTTTATTAGATGATAGATTTAAATAAAATAATGTATATACATTTATTGAATGCATAAATTAACAAAAATACCTTTTATTCTGGACCCACTGAAACCAGTTATGCATGTGTAATATGTATGTATGTGTTATCTGAGGAACTTTCCATCCAGTTTTCACTTCTAATTTCTTATTTTTTAATCTTTGGAAATTTCAAATCCAATTCAGTTTCTTAGATGAGTGCGGATGTTATAGATATAAATTTCCCACATGTTTTAAGGAAACAGTTGACGAACGGACAAGAAAAAGAGATTCCACTGAGAAAGTAGTTTGTTAAGTACCTGAAAATCTCAAGTTGGACTTATTCCTGAACACTGAGAATTTCTATGAAGAAAGACACCATATCTGTCAACCTAGACAACAAAAACACTAAACCCAAACATTTCATTTGTAATGCAATCCTTCACTTCCTAATCTGCCTTCACTAATTGAGTGTATAGTTGCACAAACATAACTGAGAGCAGCACTTATCTCTGATTTGTAGCATCTCATGTAATCTGTTTTAGGAAAACTTCATTTCTATTAAGAATATAAGAGATTGTAAGGTCAAAGAAGATCAATGGTGTAAAAGAAGCAGGACTAAAATAATGAGCATTGGAATTTGTGACTTCCAGGTCTGGCCTCCTTTAGGCCACAAAAAAACCTAAAAATCCCAAAGCTCTTGGAGGCTATCAGAGAATACTCTGAGTTTGTAGGGCTCCACAAGGATCATAAAGTCCAGCTCTTAACTGAATGGCCCATACAGGTATCAAACCCACAGCCCTGAGGTTATCAGCACCATGTTGTAACCAAGTGAGCTAGTCTCAGGGTATGTGAAAGAAATGCTATTACTCTAAGCTCAGGCTCTCATGTGCTGTCAGGACACATGTGCCACTGCCTTGGAATTCCCAAACTCAAAATTCCTCTTGAGGATCATGATTTTATCCTTTCTTTAAATATTAGTACCATGCCACCAACATTTCTTTTGTGTATGCATTAAGAAATATTTCTGAAAACTACATTACACATGTTTTTTTCTTAGACTTTTACAATGATAAACACTCAGATGTTCCACTATGATGATCATAACATGCAAAAATATGAAACAGTTAGGCATTATTATAAAACAATTCCATTTTAATAATATAATTTTTTAAAAACATATTCAGAGATTCACAGAAATTCCAGTCTTTTGGGAAATATTGCTCCCAAAGAGCAAAGTTCAGGGGAAAAAAAAAAAGAGAATAAAAAAAGAATAAAAACATAAGCAGAAAAAAGACAGAAAAAAGTTGAAATTAAAAGGCAAGATGTCTTTGATTCTGTGATATAAGTAAAAGAGGAAGTGTAGGTATAATATACAAAAGCTACATGTTCTACTTCCACAATTTTTCACAGATCATACCAAAATACAATGCCCAGTCTTTACCTAACAACTAACTTTTCTTACTCAGACAAACTATAGGAATAGTAGGTGCAACAAAATCCTTAATTGCTACCATTTAATTTAATTCTTTATGTCAAAATAGACTGGCTCTGTTCCTAGCTCATGTTCTAAGAGAAGATAATTTTAACTCTTCCTCATAAACAAAAGGAGTAATAACAATTTGTCTTCAAAGCAATTCCCAGTGCTCATAGGTAACTTAGCTTTGCGTGTGGGGTTTTGTGTATGTGTGAAAATTTTCAAAAAACATTCTGTGAAATACCTTAATTGATATGCACATAATGATTTAAGATTAATTCCTTTATCCCATTATATCTAAAGGTCGCTTGTTTATGACTGTATATATACAAGGCTCTATTACTGGTATTTCTACTATTACTACAGCAATTACAAATCATCCTTCCATCTTTGTATTTATTGTTGCATTATTCTCCCATGCTTAGACATCCCTCCCCCCAATTTCTACACTTAATTTGTTTACCTTAGAGACTGTTTTACAATATAAATTAATAATTACACAATTTTCATTAATCTCATTGATAAATGGGCCTATTTTCTCATTTTATTCCCATCTACTTTCTTTCCCCCATTTTGTGCACAGACTTTTATCCAAACTGGTATTTGCAAATCTATGCAAAACTAGATGACTTTGTTGAATCACAACAATATTATTGAGGGCTGCTCATAAGTGCAGGGTCCGATCAAGAGTTTCAGGAACTATTGATTGTATTGAAGTATTATGTGAAACCCAAAGTTGGCATGTTGAAAACACATATGAAGCTTATGCAGGGCATTTCCAGAGTCAGGCACTACTTTTATCAACATTTTCTCTCAAAGGCAATCAGCAGTACCACAAAGCGTAACAGCTCGAAGGGCAGACACTCCACGGCCGAATACATATTGAATGATGTGTCTGCTACTACGTTCCATTATCCTGACAGTCTACTAACAATTTGATGCACTGCCTGAAAATGCCCCAGGAAATCTGAGAGTGTTAATTCTTAAATCACAAATTTGACATTTGCAGGAAGTGCTGTTCTTCCTTCTGGTGAACCTTATTCGACTTTCTTGCTCAGAGAAGTTCAATGTCTCTGTGTTCAGCTAATCATTTTCTTCTAAGACTGGAAAATGATCTATGTGTTCCAAACACTTTACTCAAGCAATAGTTCAAGAAACATCACTAGTTTTTTGAGAAGTTGAATTTATCAGATTCAAAAGCTATTTAATGTATACAAAATAAAGGCAATTTTAGCCATCAAGATTGTCAAGTAATGTGATCAACATTACAAGTTCTTCAAGGGAAAAGTGTGCTTAAATTCTACTTTTTTCTGTGCTCTGAAAAAATTTTAAAATGAGCCATACAGTTACTAAATTGAATAAACCTAAAGAACCAGTCTGGTGTACTATTCTGCATTAAAAGAACAATTGAGTGCATCATTGTATAACCCCTGAAATGGTTTCACTGTTTAGAGATAATTTTTATGGGCTTTTTGAACATTAGTCATAGTTGGTAAGTCGTGTAGCTCTGAGAGGGTTGATGAAAGCCCTTACATGAAACAGTTGTATTGTTTAAATTATGACCATATAAAGAGTTTATGAACAATAAACAAATTTCAGAAAATGGAGAGCTTTTTAAGAAGTAGTGGTAGCTGTTACTAATACAAGTAAATATGATACAATCATCCTGATGTTTACACTTTTTTTGGCTTACATCTTACATCCCCAAGATCACCGCTCTGTCTTTTGTAGGCAAAGGATATTGCCTGTGTACAGCTAAAATTAGCAGAATATAAAAGTGTGGAGATTATTCCTTGGTTTGGTTGGTTAGCTTTTAAATGTGGTGTATTAAATTTAGTAATTTAGAATTACTAAATGTGATGTACATATTCTTTAACTAACTGGCCTCAGTTCTGCCTGCCACTCACTTGTTCTGGAAGATATATTAAGAGATGACCTGGGGGAAGAAAATGTTCCTTTACTTACATCCAGCTTAAGTGTTAAAGAATGCCTTCAGCACAAGGTAAGAGAAGGGAAAATGGAATTAAAATAACATTACCTAAGTTATATAAAAGCATAATTAAAATGCAAAGAAGATATTTCATAAGATTTTTTAAATCTAATGTTTATATTCAAAGAAAATTGATAATTACAATTTTGTTAGTGTTCTGAAAATGAAACAAATCACATACGTTTCTTAGTTTTAGGGAAAGGCAAATTCTGCTAATCTTTACTGATTACTGACTTCAGAGGACAACAGTTATTTCCATGAAAGCCAGTGAATAGAAATAACTACTGTACAAAACAGGGTAAGCTACACTAGAAAGAAATCTACATTAGATTTCACCCTCAAATATGAAATCTCTTAAACTTTAAAACTGCTGAAAAGCTCCTGAATTGTGGTCTGAATTTCTTGTTTCTCTATTTTCTTTGCTTACAAAACAATTAATGACTGAAAGAAGCCATCTTTATAGAAAATCAGTACTTATAGTGCAGAGTAATAAATTTGTGTATTGACAAAATTTATTAGTGGCAACACCATGTTAATCAGCTGAATATTGGTTGTGTGCAGAAAAGATTAATACACAGGAATAAAGTACATTAAAACCAAATTCTTACTAGAAGTGCTTAAATAACTTGATTCATTTTATTTTTCTTACTAGTTTAGCAAATAAAACATTACTCATAAAGTGAAGCCTATGAAACATCAAGTACTTGTATGCATCACCCATATCCAAACGCCACTTGCTAATGAACTGATGATATTTAACCTTCTCTTTTATTTACCATGCATTTAGCCAGGCATCCAGCTTTTCCACTGTTTTATCTTTTTGGCTCTACAGCTTGTCCTGCTGTTATATGTTGCTTCCTGCTATCAGGGAATGCACTGAAGCTCTTTTACCTCTCTGAAGATAATTACAGGATTTCAGTCTCCAGAGACACCAATAAATGTTCTACTAGTTTTCTGGAGAACTCAATTTACTTTAAAAAAAAAAAAATCACCAAAAAACCAACACCTGCAACAGTGCATGCAACAGTGTCAGAATTTCTATACATTGAGAACAGCCACTTTAATAATTCCTGAAGGGCTAATACTGAACAAAATGAATTATTATTGAAAATACTGTGGTTTTCTTAATTGCCATCACTGCACACACAAGCTGATATACAACTCCAGCCCAGTGATACATCTTGATCATTATATGTCTCTTATTCAGAAGTCCTATCACTACCCAATCTTCAAAGTAATATTAAAACACAACTCTAAATTGTAGTACTATATCCTCTGCTACAAATCAGTTCACATTTTTGATACATGCATTTCCATATAATCACAAATGTAGTATCAACTATGCTTATTTACATGAGTAGTGCTATATATGCATAGGTTCCTTGACAGAAACAAGCTGGTGGTCAATACTTGGTCACACCAAATATTATCAGTGCCTGCAGAAAGCAGATGATCTCAGATGACTAAAACAGGGATAGCCTCATTCCAGACAACAATTTTTAAAGGGTCAGTAAATAAAGAATTAAATCAATGAAGAAAAGATGATATTTGGTGGGGAAAGGCAATGACTCCCTCATGGGTTATAGACATGGGAATAGGGATGTAATCTCTTCCCTTTTTCCATTTTGTGTTACCTCTTTGGTAGAGCACACCCATTTCCTTCATGCCAACAGTGTTGCAAGTTATGGGAAGAGGAGAGGTAATGAGGACATTGTGATTTACTGATTTAGCAAAAGAGAACCTCTGGCTCTTAAATGATGCTGGAAGAAAGAAGTTCTTCAGTTCTGTTGGAAAGGAACTACAGCACAAAGGAGAAATAGTCAAACTGCTACAAAATGTCCCATGATATGCCATAGTGGGCATGTGGGTATTAGGTCGAAGAGTGGACTTGTTCTTGGAGGTCTTTTTCAACTCTTATGATTCTATGTCCTGTCCATGTACCTGAAGACAAAATTTAAGAGTAAATTCTAAAACTGCAATAGATCCAACTTCAGAAGAATTTGTTACAATTGAGGGTTCAGTCAAGGATCCATTCAATTGCCCTAAGGTAGATTTCTATGCTGCATGAGTAGCCCTAAATACCAGAAACATTTACATGGCACTATTAAATATGGGTAATTCAGACAATTTCTGAGTTTCAACAGGATACCTAGGTCATCTCCAAGCAGAATAAATGTTTCTAATTAGGCAAATGAATCAAGACCATAAAAAATAAAAGCTTTTCTTAGAAGAACACATTTGATTTTAAAAATCTAACTTCAGTCAACTGAGGTGTGATTCAAACCAAAATCCCAGTGAATTTTTTTATATCTTATTCCAAGACACAAACTAGAAGTTTCCAGTAAGAAGATGTTTTGAGAAAGAAGCTTCAAAATTTTGCGGAAGAAACCAAGCTTTTTGCAAGAGCAACAGGTAGAGCTGCAGAATTGTTCAAACTGAAGATTTTATTAAATTGTTTAAACTGAACATTTTGTTACACCTAAAATTGCCTTGTGGGAAAAAAGCAACACAGTAAATACCTGGACCTCCAGCATTCAGGGGTTTTGACAAGGAAGAGTGCAAATGTCATGGTTCCTCAGTCTTGGGTTTTTTTCAGTACCTTATGTTAGTCTGCCTGCTTCCTTCTCACTGGCTCCCAGCCCTGCTTCTGGTACAACCTTCCATGGCTCCAGGGGACATCATGAGTGACCACCAGTCCTATGGTGAGTGCCAAGTTTATCTGGCCTTGTTCATCTATTATCACCACAGAGGTTCAGATCAGGCCAGACGATGGTCCTGTGGCCACCAGTTTGCTGCTAGAGCAACCTGGTATGAGCTCTGTCCCAGGGAAGCCCAACTATGTGCTGAATAATGCACTGGCAGTTCAAGGTGATATCTGCTGCCATCTTCTAGTGGCAGAATGCCAATGAACCAGTAGGTTACAGTATTTGGTTACAAATTTGGCTATGAATTTTCTTTGAGTATAGAGGTACAGAGTTTTATGATGTCTCTGAAGGTACATCAACAGTAGTAAACATTGGAGCTGCCTGCATTTATTTGGATTCCTTTGACACACACTCCATCCTATAGAAGTGTGAACTGATTACTGATCTCTTCTGTAATGTTCTGCTGCCTCTCTTTTCCTGCCTGCCTTGAGCACTCTTTCCTCTCCAGAAAGATTATTTAAGCCAAACTTGTTATGCATTCTCTTTTTCAAACCAATATTTTGGTAAGTGATTTCAGCATCCAAACCTCAATGCTCCACATTAATGAAATGCACATTTTTTCTGGGCCATTCACACACTATGTGTGAGTTGGTCTGTGGGATACAGATAACCATATGTGTTGACCTAGAAATAACATAGAAGAAAGCATTGACCTGAGCTACCACATTTAGTATGAGAGCTCTTTTCCCTGTTGGACATTTTGAAAGCTTTTGATCATTCAGAATTTTACTGAGCAAAAGTAAAGGGGGGATGTGAAAACGCACATTAGAGCAGCTTGTTATTCAGGGCGATGTAAAGAGATGATGTGAAAAAGAATATGCATTTCTATTGAATTTTAAAAATTGCACCTCTATATATATTTACCTTGCAACATGGAGGAAAAGATCTTAGGGAAACTAATATTTCTCAAGCTAGACATCAAGTCAAGTTTCATTTTTTAAAATAATTTGTGAATTCTGTCAGGATATATAGAGCAATAAATGAAACTGCCTCTGCATTTGTTAATATAGACTGATGTAAAACATTGAAAAAGCTACAATGTAGTAATTTACACAGGGAAATTTTACTGATCTGACAGAATGAGTAGGTACTATATCATCCACTGATCAACCATAAATAATTGATCATAGGTATTAGTCCTTTTTTACCTCTGACATGACCTTAGTTTATGAAAATGTCTGCTGGTCTACTCTGTCCTCTTTCCTTCTGGCACTACTACCATGCACCCAACAGAATAAGAAGTACATTGAAGAAGATAAAAGAGAAATGTAGATAGGTTGGTGGTTGGATTTTATTATCTTAGAGGTCTTTTCCACTCTTAGAGGTTCTATAATTCTATTATTCTACAATCAATATGTAAAATTACTCTTAATACACAATGATAAAAGAAGTTTCATTAGGTCACCATGACAAATGCTTTACAAGGATCTTTAATCAAGACAATATCAAGCAAAATGTTCCTCAATAATTCAGGGGGGGGAAAAACAACAGAAAAAGCAAAAAAACACAAGTTAAACATAAAACTAATTTGTAACAAAAATTTAAAGAACCCCAAGTTGTTATAAGGCAAAACAGTAAGTCAGGATTCATCAATGGGCTTAACTTCATTAGGCTTGTGCAGATTGCTGTATTCTGTGTGTTGTGGTACTTTTAAAATCATATAAGTATTTGACTTTCAGAGATTGTATTTGGCATCATTAAAATCAGCAGCAAGCTTTTTACAAGCTGTCCTTCAACAAAACCAAATAATTCAAACAAATAAAATAAATCCAACACAAAGACATAGAGTACAGGGCAAACCTCCAGACTGGGAACTGTATTTTGAAAAGAGTGTCATTGGAATAGTTTATAAAGCCTCATCTATCAAAGCAATAAAGATTGGACTGACCATAAAGAAGTGCAGAAATACCTCACATCAGTCAGTGGCTGAAAAATTAAATAATATGCAAAACTTAGTGGAGGTAAATTCTAACTGATGTACTTGGGAGGTAAAAAAAAAACGAAACCAAAACAAACAGTCCTAAACTAAGGCAGAAATTAGTGGATCCAAGCTTGCCTTTATTACAAGTGAAATATTGGGGTTAAGACAGTTAGCTTCACAAAAGCACCATTTCAGTGTATGATGGCAGTTGAAAAAAAGTAGTGAATTTTTCATTCCTTTTCCAATATTTGAGAAAACATCAATTTTCCTATTTTAATCCTGTCTACACACACATCTCAAAAATTACATATTGTAATGAAAAAGATGTCAGACAAGTGCAGTAAAGGTGTATTGAGATCTGTAATAGACACCAAAAAGTAAACTTCACTCTAAAAAAAAAAAAAAAGAATGAGAAGTAAAATGAGAGGTCTACCAAAAACATATATATTGTGGGGAGATTGGGTAGGTAATGATTATTGTTTCTCTTTTCCTGTATAGATGGTAAATAAAAGAGGCTTGAAAGATATTAGGAAGGTGGTCACAAAAAAAAGCCAAAGGGGGTAAGACATCAGGTGACAGAGGCGTGGATCTCTCTGCTATAGAATTTGCTCTGATTGAAGGAAAAGCTGAGCAACATTTTGAGGGTTACTAATTACACAGAAATCAGGTCTCAGTCAAGAAAGACTTAACTGAAATTAATTAAAAGCTGGGAGAGTTTTCAAGGGAATGTTCACACGTGCTCACATATATTCTTCTCTAGATATTCATTTTTGGCCACTGTCAATGCAAATGCTGTGCTAGCTGGACCTTTACCCAGTAAGACTCTACTTATGTCCCATGTTTTTATGATGAACTACTGCATGTGATTGCTATTTGTGACCCTGTAGTGAAATGATTTTACACAATTCTTGACTATCTAAGCAGTGGAGAATTGCAAAGACGTAAGGACAGCAGGGATTCTGCCCTTGAATCCCAGTACTGGTGAGCTGTTGCAGGAGCACTATATATGCTTTTGGTCAGTTCTTCAACAAAAATAGATTGCAAAAATGAAAAGTGGTCAGAAAAGCTATATGAAAATGGTAATGTATTAAAGAAAATCAAGGGATCCAAGAACATGACAAAGCAGTCTTCTGATCACTGTCAGCAGATGTTCATATACCAATGGAAGGAGATTTTTGCAAAGTACTTGCGCAGGTTTTATCTGGAGTAGAGTTAAATTTCTTCATACTAGTGTATGGGGCTAGGTTTTGGATTTTTTGCTGGAAACAGTGATGGTAATTCAGGGATGTTTTCACTGCTGCTGAGTCAAGACCTTTTCTGCTCCTTACTCCACGCTACCAGCGAGTAGGCTGAGGGTGAATGAGGTGTTGGGAGAGGACACTGCTGGGATAGCTGATTGCAGTTGACTGAAAGGATATTCCATAACATATGGCATCATGCTCAGCATACAAAACTGGAGACTTCGAAACTGCCTGGTCCTTGGCCAGTTGATGGTGAGAGATCATTTTCATTTGCATCACTTGTCTTACAATCACAGAATCACAGAATCATTTAGGTTGGAAAACACCACTAAGATCATTGAGTCCAACCTTTGACTGGTCGCCACCTTGTCAACTAAATAATAGTGCTAAGTGTCACATCCAGTCATTTGTTGAATAACCTTCAGGGATGGTAACTCCAAAACCTCCCTGGGCAGTTTGTTCCAATACTTAACACTATTTTCCATGAAGAAATTCTTGTTGATGTCCAACCCAAGCCTTCCCTGGTGCAGCTTGAGGCCATTTCCTCTGCTCTGTCACTAGTTGCCAGGGAGAAGAGGCGGACTCCCACCTTGCTACAACGTCCTTTCAGGTGATCTTTCCTGTGCTGTATTTATGTCTCTTTGCTATTTTTCTTTTCATAAAAATATTATTATTATTGTTGTTGTTATTATTATAGTTCAGTTGTTAAACTATTCTTATCTCAACCCATGAGATTTTTCACTTTTGCCCTTTAAATTCTCTTCCCCCATCCTGCTGAGTAGGGGTTGAGCAAGCAGCTGTATGGTGCTTAGTTGCCAGCTGGCATTAAACCAAGGTGGTGCTAATCTATCAGTGGATTATCCTCCTGGTCTGAAGCATAGCACAACACAGAGCACTAGCTAGCTTCCTTACTAGGTACTGCTTTGAGGCATGAAATATGATCTGCACAGTGGCTCTGCAATTACTGTGTTAAAAAGCTACAATATAATCAAGGCTATTAGTTAATTTGACCTTTTTATTATTCTCTATTTAAATCATACATGCTGTTAAGAAAAAAAACATATTTCCAGTAAAATGGATTTGGTCCAGCATCAAGAAAATCTTTATATGTGAAATTTGAATTAAATATATATTGTAAAGGTACAGAAAAAGACAAACTTTGAAAACATAAGAAGTACACAAATTCTCAAAATTCTGGTACAAAATTTAACCATATATTTGTACTTTAAAAGAACAACTTATGATTATAAAAATAAATTCACAACTGAATAATATTGATATGTTCTTTCACTTTCAGGTCTGTTTGCAAAAGTTGTATGTGGGTTGCTATAAACAATGTGGGGTATATAACCCTCTGAATGCTGGATAATTAACTTTTACCTGTTATTATTCTTGAGATTGGGAAAAATGAAATTTAAAAGCAAAAAATTAGTAACCAGTGGAAAAGATATCCCATTGCATTACTTATAGGAAATAAAAATCTATTCAGTTCTTCTTCCTAAAGAGAAGTTATTGTATTTCCTCATTCCCAGGACTCAAAACATTGCATTTTACAATCGAATGTAATTCAAACCTCCTATCTCTATATCGAAACTGCCTATTTATAGATAGAAGAATTACTAGAGAAATATATCTTTAGAAAGGAACAAACATTTTAAAAGATATATCATAAAGTCTGCTGAGCCTTACAACAGGACATCAAGGAAATAAATGGTTAGAATAAACATTTACCTTTTGTTCCAAAGCACAACCTAACTTTGCTTGCTCACAAACAGTGGTCTTGATGAGAATAATAAATCTCTTTAGCTGGGAGACAAACTTCATGTTTAAAACTGTGCAGTGCAATCTGGAGACACCATGTAAATTAGTTGCCTGGCAGAATCAGCAAGGATGAATTAGGATATTTAATGTAAACAACCTGGGAACATGAGTAGAGAATTAATGAAAACACTACTTTGTCTGAGCTACTTGATGACTTAGCATGTGTTTCACATAATTTACAGTCTGTACCTGATGGTATTCAGAGGATGAAGAATACATTTGGCATTCAATGGTATCAGCTGTAGAACTGTTCTCCTGTTTGGAAAGGAAAATCTCTACCCAGGAGAGAAACACTATAGAAGGAAAATACTGATAATGAAGAATACATATTCAATCAACATTCAAAGATATTTCATAAGGAGAAGGACATTTTTATTTTAGCTGTAGAAATGAACTCATCTCAGGATAAAAAGCTGCAGTTAAGACATTCTGCTCATCACTAATTCTGTCTTGAAAAGTGATGGCAAATCAGACTCTAGAGGAAAGGCATAATCATGATCCAGTCACCTGTTTATTTCAGAAAAACCTATCATCCTTGATGATAAAAACCAGCATCTAGTCTAAGCATAAAGTTTATAAGGTCTGTCTTCAAATGTTATTTTACCCTGTGTTAAACTCACATAGTCTTTGGAAAATTTCTGAGAAGGAGAAAATTAAATTAGAAGGATGAGATGGTCCTTTGTTCATTTTTTCTCAGGCATCAGAGTTGTGGATCTGTGGCTAAAAGTGAGCATCATAAGTAGAAGTCTTGTCAGTCAGTATTAGAGTACATAAATATATAACAAACACATTGACACTTGTTGACATTTTTACTTGTGCTTAATTTTCTAAGTGTCAGAGTAGGCAGCTGAACTCTGCACAGTTACTTGCTCGTTCCCCTCTCAGTGGGATGTGGGGCACAATCAGAGGGGCACTAGTGCAAAAACTTGTGGGTAGAGATAAAAACTGTTTAACAGGTATAACAAAAGCTGTAGGCACAAGCAAATGAATTCATTCACCACTTCCTATGGGTAGGCAGGTGTTCAGACAACTCCAGGAAAACAGGACTCCATCACAGTTACATGGGAATCATGGAATTATGCAATCACAGAATCAATTAGGAGTAAGAGACCTCTGAGATCATCAAGTCCAACCTATGACCAAACACCCCCATATCAACTAGACCATGGCACTGAGTGCCACATCCAGTCTTTCCTTAAACATCTTCAAATGTAGTCACTCCATCACCTCCCTGAGCAATTCATTCCAATGTCTAAATACCCTTTCTATGAAGAAATTCTTCCTAATGTCCAGCATAAGCCTCTGCTAGCACAGCTTAAGCCTTCTTCTCATCCTCTCCATAATCATCTGGGAGAAGGGGCTGAGCCCCACCTAAGGGTAACTTCCTATCAGGTAGTTGTAGAGAGTGATAAGATTACCCCTGAGTCTCCTTTTCTCCAGGAAGACAAATGCCATAGCTCCAAATGTCCTCCCCTTTCCTTCTTCTACCTGCAGCTTTATATTTTTAGCATGACACCATATGGTATGGAATAGTCCTATGATCAGTTCAGAACATCTGTCCTGCTGTGTACCCTCCCAGCTTCTTGTGCACTTTAGACTCCTCACTGGTGGAGTGGGCTGAGGCAGAAAAGGCCATGATGCTTCATAAGCACTGGTCAGCAAGAAAGAAATATCAGTGTATTAGCAACACTGCTTTCAGCACAAATCCAAAACATAGCCCTATATTAATATGAATATGAAGCTAATATGAATAAAATTTACTCCATCCCAGCCAAAACCAGTACATTAAGATACATAGTTTTGCTTCTCTCACACCTCCAGATGGACTTCAGAGAATTATAAACCTTACTCCTACTAGTTGCATCTTTACTTGCAGGTTGAGATTTAAAGAGCCTATTTTTAAATATGAGAGAGATTTGCATTTTGTAGCATTTTCTATTGCACACTAGAATTATTTACTTTTTGTTTCTATCAACACTATCCAGTAAAGCTTTTGAAGTCTATATCTCTGTTAGGATTTGACCTAAATAACACATATAATTCAGAAAGACATGATGTATAATTTTCATTAATTTTGAAGGCCTTTTTATGTTTTTTCCCTTTCAGTAGTTTTTGATACTGCACTACAGACCAGATGACTACAGAATAAAGTTGGGGTGTGGGAACAGTCTGTAAGTAGGTTGTCTTTGTAATATCAGTAAAGACTGCATAATAGGAAAAATCTGATTCAGCTTCCCTGGAAGATGGTGTGAATCTTTTCACTGACTCTCACAAGAATTGATTTATATCTCCAGCTATCATAGATCTTACTCATAAAGGCAGATTCTCTGGAAAGAAAAGTACAGATTAATCATGAGTGAGAATTTCAGGATTGACTTCAGTAAAATCTTCTAGATTGAACCATTATCCAAATGCAGCAATTTGGGAAAGCAGTGTCATGACAATGTTATCATGGGCTGACATTAAATTAATCTATTTGAAATTGTATGCAAGCAGAACAATCTCAGCAGTGAATGAAGAATCTTGTCTTGCATACCAGTATCAATAGAAAAATAATCTGAGAATCACTATGATCCATGCTGAGGATCTCACTGGATCAGCTATCGGCATTGTAGCCCATGGAGGTCAGTACACCAGAGCAGGTGGATACTTCCTGAAAAAAAATGGAGTCCATGTGGAACCCATGGTATGGTATGGTTGAAGGACCACAACCAGTGGAGGACTCATGTTGCAGCAGGTTTATTCTGAATAAGGGGGCCCATGGTGGAACAGTATAACAGCCTGAGAAAGGACAGAGAGATAAACTGCTATGAACTGAATGCAGTGCCAATTCCCTGTTGACCTCCGGGAGGAGGAAGTGGTAGAGAGTTAGAAATGGAAGGGCGAAGGTAAGTCTGGGGCGAAAAAAGGGTGTAGGGCAAAGGTGTTTTTATAGTTCTGTCCTTGTTTTTCTCCTTACAAATCTTATTTAATTGGCAATAAATTACATTAGTTTTCATGAGATCTAGACTGTTTTGCCCTTGATGGTAAAAGCATTAAGTGATCTCTATATTTTTATCTCAATCCTTGAGCTTATTCTTCTTGTTTTCTACCTTTGTCCTCTTCTAGAGAGAGAGTAAGAGAGTGACTGAGTGGGTGTGTACCAGCCAGCAAAGGTAAACCTAGCACAGCAGCATTTGAAATACATCCAATTTGTATTTTTTCCAAATAAAATTGCATTTTATTTGGAAAAAAAATGCAATAAAAACTGAGACATTATTTTTTTAAACTATTTCTTTATAGATTTCACTCTGTGTGTAGGACTTGCAGAACCCTTTTTCACCCAAACAAGAACTTTTCTGACCTGATGTTTCTTAGTTTGCCTGTTGCTCTATTAAATATTCTATATAGTTTTAAGCTCCAATACAGTGTGTTTAATTAATTAGCATTCAAATTACAGCATTCTACACTTACAGGGTATCAGTAGTGGGTAGAAAACAAACTTGAATGACTTACAGTAATTAATTCTTCACTAGAGAATATCTGAGTACAGAATGGTGGCCTCTGTCCTAAGAATTTTTTCAATTCCCAGATAAACTGAGTTTTCTTCCAATTAAAACATATATAGTAACTATCTTGTTTGTTCAGACATGTGTTCAAAATACATGTAAAAAAGTTGTTCTTGTACTTTACATTGCTTTGCATATTTGAATGTAAAGTAATGTGACATAAGAGAATAAATTACTTATCTGTTTTTCAAAGGAATCTACTATTCATGATGAGTATGCTATTCAGTAGGGAGTTGCTAAATGGATTAAAAAGAGAACAGGAAGTTTTCTGCGAACATCTTTATTAAAGAGAATTCATATAGTTTAATCCACTTACTTAAAGTATTCAAACTTTGTGCAATGAACAAGGGGATGTACCAAGAGATACAATTATGGTTGCATTACTTCATTGTTTCTTCCTTTAATTAGTTTTTGAGTAAATTTAAAGGTAATGAAAAGGGGGTTTAATACCAAAGCTAGATGCAGAGGTACGAGACACAGCTACTTAAAAGAATGCTAACTAACTTAATAATTAATAAATAAAATCCTTAAAATAGCACCTCATCTACTGGTTAACCTAATGTTGCTAACGTCTATTGGATTTTACAATGAAAGACCGTAGATTTCTTTTTTTTTCTGAACATTGGTTAATTTCAATTGGATAGCAATAAGGGAGAGAAGCATATATCAGTGAAGAAAGTACTTCAAAATATGATCCTGTTAATTTCATATTTTGTACAAAAGGCATCTTCCAGTTCTCTTACTTGTAAGTGACCAGACTTCTTGCCTTTAAAATCTATAAAGTTATTTTAATAAGTGAATAAAATATACTTATTCTTCACTATAACAATAAAACAAAATGCAACTTAACAAGAAAACATTCAGTTAGAATGTGATGCATTGACATTAGCTGGCTGCCAGGTGCCCACCAAACCACTCTATCACTCTCCTCAGCAGGACAGGCAGAGTAAATGTATCAAAAAGCTTCTGAGTTCAGATAAGAACCGGGAGAACTTACTCAGCAATTACTGTCATGGGAAAACAGACTCAACATGGTGAAATTAGTTTAATTTCTGGTCAATTAAAAAGATAAATATAACAAGCCACCCCTCCCTTTTTTGCAGGCTCAACTTCACCCCTGCCTCTTAACTTCCATGTCTCAAGAGGGACAGGGAGACAGAATGGAGTTTGTGGTCAGTGTGCAATGCATTGCCTCTGTTATTCCTTTTCCTGCTTCTGCACAGGGTCCCACCTACAGACAGTCATTCGCAAACTGCTCTAGTGTTGGTCTGTCCCATGGGCTGCAGTTCTTCATGAATTCCTACACCATGGGTCCCTTCTATAGGGTGTAGTCCTTCAGGAGCAGATTGTTCTAGCATGGGTGACCTTTTGGACCACAGGTCCTGCCAGAAAACCTGCTCCAGCATGGGCTCTCCATGGAGTGCAGCAGTCTTCAGGACACATCTGCCTGTTGCAGTGTGGGATCTCCCATGGTCTGCAGTGCAGAGTGAATATCTGCTTCAGCACAGTCCTCCATGGACTGCAGAGTGACAGCCTGTGTCACCATGGACGCAGAGGAATATCACCACTTTCCCCTCCTTCACTGACCCTGCTGTCTGCACAATTGTTTCTCTCACATATTCTCTCTCCCATAACATTTGCACAGCATTTTCGCCCTTTCTTAAAAATTTCTTCGCAGACTCACTACTACTGTCACTGATCAACTCAGCTTTGGCCAGCAGCAGGTCCTCCCTGGAGATGAGACTCAAGGGGGTCTCAGTGCCCTAAATGGAGAACCATGTCTGCCAGAATGATCAAGTCCTAGTTGACCCTGAAATTGTGCTCCCTGATTTGCTGCTCCAGCTGTATCCCTACAATACTATGGGAGTCTGATGGTGTTCATCCCAGAATCCTGAAAGAGCTGCTGATGTCATCACAAGACCTGTCAGGATGATTTTTGAGTGGGCTTGGGAATCTGGAGAGGTCCCGGCTGACTGGATGCTGGAGAATGTCCCAGTTTTCAAGAAGAGCAAGGAGGAGAACCCCAGAAAATTCAGTGCCAGGTAAATATGTGAGGAACATAATTCTGGAAGGTGTTGAGAAACACCTGAATGACAATGCAGTCATTGGTAACAGCCAGCATGGCTCCATGAGAGGAAAGTCCTGCTTATCTAACCTGATTTCCTTCTATTACAAGGTAAACTGCCTAGTTGATCAAGAGAAGCAGTTGATTTACTCTGTTTGGATTTCGGTAAAGGGTTTGATACTGTCTCTNTCACTACTACTGTCACTGATCAACTCAGCTTTGGCCAGCAGCAGGTCCTCCCTGGAGATGAGACTCAAGGGGGTCTCAGTGCCCTAAATGGAGAACCATGTCTGCCAGAATGATCAAGTCCTAGTTGACCCTGAAATTGTGCTCCCTGATTTGCTGCTCCAGCTGTATCCCTACAATACTATGGGAGTCTGATGGTGTTCATCCCAGAATCCTGAAAGAGCTGCTGATGTCATCACAAGACCTGTCAGGATGATTTTTGAGTGGGCTTGGGAATCTGGAGAGGTCCCGGCTGACTGGATGCTGGAGAATGTCCCAGTTTTCAAGAAGAGCAAGGAGGAGAACCCCAGAAAATTCAGTGCCAGGTAAATATGTGAGGAACATAATTCTGGAAGGTGTTGAGAAACACCTGAATGACAATGCAGTCATTGGTAACAGCCAGCATGGCTCCATGAGAGGAAAGTCCTGCTTATCTAACCTGATTTCCTTCTATTACAAGGTAAACTGCCTAGTTGATCAAGAGAAGCAGTTGATTTACTCTGTTTGGATTTCGGTAAAGGGTTTGATACTGTCTCTGGTGGTATCCTTCAGGACAAAATGTCCAGCACCAGCAGGATAAGCACATCATGTGGTGGGTGAGTATTGGATCAAAGGTTGAGTGCAGAAGGTAGCAGTGAATGGGGTGACATTAGACTGGTGACCTGTCACTAGTGGGGTTCCACAGGGTTCCATCTTGGGCCCTGTGCTCTTCAACAACTTCATGAATTACTTGGATGCAGGACTGGAGGGCATACTGAGCAACTTTGCAGAGACACAAAACTCAGAGGAGCTGTACCGCCTTCAGAGGCAGGAGGTCCTGAAGAGAGTCCTTGACAAATTAAAGAACTGGGCAATCACCAACCACATGATGTTCAACAAGGGAAAGTGCTGGATTCTGCACCTGGGATGGGGCAACCCTGGAGGTACATACAGACTGGGGAATGAGATGCTGGAAAACAGTGCCATGAAAAGGAAGCTGAGGGTGCTGGTCGATGGCAAGTTGAATATGAGTAAGCAGTGCCCTGGCAGCCAGGAGGGCCAACCCTGTCCTGGAGGGCATGAGGCAAAGCATCGCCAGCTGCTTGAGTGAGGAGATTGTCCTGCTCTGCTCTGCACTGGGGTGGCCTCAGGTTGAATATTGTGTGCAGTTTTGGGCACCGCAATAAAAGGAAGATATTAAGCTCTTAGAGAGTGTCCAAATGAGAGCAGTGAAGATGGTGAAGGGCCTTGAGGGGAAGCTGTATGAGGAGTGGCTGAGGGCACTTGATCTATTCAGCCTGGAGGAAACTGAGGGGAGAACTCACTGCAGTTACAATTTCCTTGTGAGGGAAAGAGTGAAGACACTGATCTCTTCTCTGTGGTGCCCAGTGAAAGAACCTGAGGGAATGGCCTGAAGTTGTGTCAGGAGAGGGTTAGGTTGGATATTAGAAAGAGATTCTTCAAGAGGGTGCTTGGGCACTGGAACAGATTCCCCAGGGTGGTAGTAACAGCACCAAGCCTAGCGGAGTTCAAAAAGCATTTGGACTATGGTTTCAGGCACATTGTGTTATTTTTGGGGATGGTCCTGTGTGGGGCCAGGACCTAGACTCAATGATCCTTGTGGGTCTCTTCCAACTTGGCAAATTCTGTGATTCTGTGATTCTATAGCAAACTCTGGGTCTGCTGGACATGGGTGCACCTTCTATAATTTTCTGACAGAAGCCACCCCTGTGGTTTTCCTGTTGTCAAAATCTTGACACATATACCAAATATATAAATCTAAAACATAGGGGAAAAGATAAATCAAATCTTTATCAAAGCTCTGATTAGCAGAAAAAAGTGTCAGGCTTACTATTTCCTCACTCTGCAGCTCAAGATCTCTTTACACTCAATGAATTTCTAGTAATATAGTAACAGAGCTCCCCAGTAATTAGCCAATTTAGAACACAGGGAGAACTACTTATCTATATGATAATTACATATGGAGGTCCTACACTGAAATAGAGTGGATGGGAAAATTATTAGCTGAAAGAATTTTAGAGTCTGAAAATTAAAATTATCTCTATCTACAAAATATGTTACCCATACTAATTGTATTTATTAACATTTAAATTCATATTCAAATTCAGTAAAATTCCACTGAAATCCAGTCATTTTTACCTTGGGGAATTTGAGGAGTAGAAGAAATAAGGGATGATAATGTAGTCAATGCAAGCATACCTGTATATGTGTCTGTGTGTGTACATTTCTTGGATTGTTCTTGATTTTAAAATCTTCCATATCTCAGTAAAAGACAAAAATGAGACACAGTACATCTTAGCTAAAATCAAGCGAGATATTCTCCTTCAAGAACTCCTTCCTGATTTTTCATATTTCTAAGTACAGAGTACCATACATAGAGAGAGTGGTATACTTTGACTCAGAGATCTAATTCTGAAGAGGTATGGCAAGCTATTTCAACTACTGACTCATAGAAATGGAGCTACAGCTCCAATCTTCTGCCTTTTCACTTCACTCCCTGTCCACTAGTCAGTTCATGATGCAAAAACCTGTTCTCTACAGGTTTAGTCTATTTAATCTCTTTAGTCTATTTAGTCTATTAGTCTATTTGAAATATAGGTGTACCAGAGCAATACCAGATTTGGCAGTATAACATTTCCCCTAAAATAATGAAGTAATAGTCAGTTTGAAGCTGAAGGATGAGACTCAAAAAATTGACTTTGAGGAGATACCAAACGTTCTAGGGCTTCTGCCTGTAAATACACATTAAAAAGTTCACAACAGGGGGAAGAATACTAAGGAAATAGCAGATATTTTATCACTATCAGAAAGGGAGATGTTTTTGAAAGCATGCCATATTTGAAGATCCTAAATATTTAGAGGTGCAGGGTCACATGTGGATAACCACTTAAATTTTGTTTCCTTTAAAAATACAGTACCAGAAGCTCCAGCAAACACAGAAAAGCTGAATTTTCATGTTTTGACTCTGCATGACTGTTTACTACATGCTCACAGTACCAAACAGACTGTTCCTCTTGCTCAGACAGTGTGTTGCAGTGTTAAAACTTATTTGCACCTTATCTCATTAGGTAGTCCCTATGAAGACTGTAAATCGTTTCTGTAGTGTGTAAAAAGTCAGTTAAGCAGACAATTTCTGAAGTTACATACATACATTTCACATCTGAGGAAAGAATGAGGCAAAGCTGTTTTTCACCACCTTTCTTTTCCCCTATACTACTGGTCTCTTGTGATGACTTAGAGCACTTTTTAGCTAGTATAAAACAGGGGTTTTATTTAAGCCAACAGAAAAACTAACATCCCAATATTCTTACTTTTTTATATCATATGTGAATGTGCTTATCTGTTCATGAGCTGTAAAATACAATCAATACCGACCCACAAAAAGCTTACAGGTGATCTGAAATGTCAATGTTGATTGTAGAAAGCTAAAAAAAAAAATAAATTCAAAAAATCACAATATTGAGTGATAGAGAGATTAAACTGAATGGTAATGGGGGGGGTTGTTAGGTTGGTTGTGGGGTTTTTTTTCACAAAATATAACTTCCGTACTAACAGAAAATGTCTCAACTTAAAATATTGCCATTTAGGAAAGAAACCTTGGGAACATTACAGTTAGTTTTCAAAAAAAAACATCAATTTTACAGACATGTTAAACATGACAAAAAAATTTTCTCACAGTCTTGAGAATTAAAGAATGCATGGAAAAGGAGAAGAAAGTGTGTAATATTTTTCATGATAGATTAATAGTCTAGGTTTTATATTTCAACAAACAATAAGAAAAGCATATAACATACATACATACATTCAAGAAAAAAATATATAGTGATGATCCATTTTTTGTAATTCAAGGAATATAAGGCAGCCACTAAAATCAGGAATTGCAGTGGCAAAAAAGGAAATATTTTCCACAAGACACTTTATAAATTATGGAATTAATTCAGTGTACAAGATTCTGGAGATCAAAAGTGTAAGGGTGTCCAAAATCAATCAAAATTTTACGTGAAAAAGGCTTCTCTCTTGCTATTAATTAGAATTGGCCCAAGACCTGCCATTGCCTAAATCTTTGAGAAAATAATGAAAAGAAATCATTTTTACATATTCTGTGGTTGCATTTTTCCCTAAATTTCTTCAAATGACACTTCAGGCAGAGGGCCTGAATGATCTTTTGCTTGAGCCATGAAGCAAATTCAAAGCCATTCAATTATTATTTTCATTTTACTCTTCAAAGATGAAGATTTCTCAACCCTTTGAGAAGATTCATTTCAGTGGCACAGTTAACCTACCAAAATTTAAGAACCTTAATAATAAGGTTCTTCAGTCAACTTTTTTTTTGCATTAGACATACTGTCTTACTACCATATTTTTAAAAATAAAGAAAAGAATGAGTATAACCACAGAACTTCAATAAGATAAATGGAATTGAGCTTTGGGAGAAAATGCATGTTAGATGTATTTTCATTCTCAATAAAGAGTGAATAAAAATACTTTATAACTCCATACCTGGGCTAACACTGACTGAAAATAACTATTTTTATATAAATATTCTTAAGTCAAAACATATGAGGGACTTTTTGGTTATAACTCTTATTATTTGCTTACCCAGAAACACTGACTAACTTTAAAATTCACTTAAATTCTCAAATAAATTGAATTTGAGATTTTAATTGAAAAATACATCAAATAACCAAGGATTCTGGTGTTCCACTTCACTCCTTGCTAATATTTCCTTGTCACAAGCAATTATGGGCCACTCTTCATGGTGTACCACAAGACAAAATGCTGATGAGGTGTCATAATGTATACTCACTCAGTGTGACAGCAATATTTCCAGGAAAGGGCCACATTTGCTAAAGTGTTGAGCTTTCCAGAATATCATTCCATACAAAAAAGTTAAGTTGGAACTTGTCTTTGGCTTCTAATTCTATACATTTAAATGTAAGAAAAGGAAAGAATAAACATGATAGTGGAAAGAGGTTTTTTGGTATAATTTAGTTTACACATGTTTATTTGATACCCTAATGCCTTGCCTTTTGCATGTAGCGCATAAATATCTCAGAAGTAAGCTATGGGAGAATGCGAGAGCTACAAGATGTGGAAAAGAGGCTTCCGAAAGTGGACTTACAAGGATGGAGAGACCGAGCAGAGACTGTGGAGTTTCAGACATTCACAGCAGAGGCTTCAAGAAAGGTCTGAACTTCAATTGGTTATGGACATTCCTTGACCCTGCATACGATTCCTCGTAAAGGGATCAATTCGCAAGTATACGATTGTTCGTAGAAAGCAGAACCTACCCTGTTTATGGTCTTCCCCATGGTCGTTTCCCTATGTGCAACCCTCAGGTTGACCCCCAGCATGGTGGATCCCTTGTTGTTTTCCTGTTTTCCTCCATGTTATCTTCTTCCCCCTCACAGTTTCCCACCTTTGCCCTGGACCCTGCTTTCCTATGGGTTCCTTTTCCTGCCTTTGGTGAGTTGTCCCCGATTGGTTGTTTGGTTGCCTGGTTACACACTCCGCCCCCTCTTCTATCCAATCACATCCAAGTTCCAGAACCTTCCCTCAGGACCCTATAAGAGCCCGAGCCCCAGTTGAATAAATGCCTTTTGTGCCTTCACCCTCAGCCTGTGTGGTGGTGTGTGTGGAAGGTCATTCGGTCCGTGGCTCATCAGTAAGTCATAAACATGAGAGAAAAAAGTAATGGAATGTCACGGACCTGCGAGGGAAAACGGGAAGGACCACAACGCAATAGGGGGTGTGGTGAAATGGCCGTTTATTAACAATGCGCGCCGGCTTTTATAGAAGGGCATGGAAGGGTCTAGAAAAAGGGGTGGAGTCGAGGGAGTAGCTAGGGCAGGTCCACGTCAAACTTGGTAAAAAGGGGAGGGGCTTTCCATAAAAGGGCGGAGTAGGGAGGAGCAAGGTAATAGCCAGCCGTATATGGAAAGAGGTTATGTGCCATTGTCATGGGCAACGGCTGGTCAATGGGTGAGGGAAGCCAAGCCCACAAAACAAGGGATCAATGGGGGATTGTAACTGGGGAGAACTGGGGTACAATTGACCAATCACGACAAAGGGAATTATTACAACTGTGTGCCTATTCTAATACATCAAATATTCACCTATCTATAAACCTTATAAACTTAGAACTTTATTCACTCAGTCAGAGTCTGCTTCATTTCAATCCAGAGTTCGTCTTTTTGTTCAGTGCTTCTCCGTTTCGGTGCTTTCCTCTTTCTCCATATTCTGTAAGTCTTTCTCCCGATCCCGACAATGGAAAATCTGGATATGTCACTTTATCTTGTATTGAGAACCAACATGTGTCTACACTGCAGTTAATGCCTGTCTGGAGACCTTTAATTATTGCTGAGATCTTGACTATGCAAAATCAGTTTTTCACTTCACAAAAGTCAATATTTCAATTAAAGTACAAAATAACTTTCAGGGAAATCCATTGTGACCAATTACTTTGCTAAAACAAAGAAGTCTAATGTCTTTGTCTTGCTAGTAAAGAGAATGATGAGACATCACTGAATAAATGAGTGAATTTGACAGATAAGTATGACATAGGTGTTAAATGAATTCATGGCAAGAAAAAACCTTTCCAGAGATACAAACACTCTACAGATGTAATGAATGGATTTGAAGTTATAATTATTACACTATTGAATTAGTTCCTTAAATTATGTAAGAGAAACAAAAAATAAAATAAACAATAAAAAAGTTACCTTTTCAGTAAGTAAACTTGGTAAGAAACACTTTGAGAAAAGCAATAAGGAACAGCTAATCTAAATATAATGAGAAAATAAACTGCCAATTAAACTTTTTCAAATGAGAATAAATTATATAAAGGATAATCTAAAACACAATGCTCATATATATATGTAACCACTTCTCAAAATATATTGATTTCCTACAGTTACATGTTCAGAAGGGCATTATAGATTGCTAATATTCATATAAGAACAAAATATTCTCTTACTACAGTAAGTATTTCACCACTTCAGGAACTGTAAGAACAGCCAGGGTAACATTTCAGAGAGACTTGACATGCCATATAAACAAATCAAACCTGAAAATGCTATTCATCTATATTCCAAACAGCAGCAATATTAAGCTTCTTTCACATCCTCTGGAGCAGAAATTGCATGAGGATATTTTTGCTTGTCCAGAAAACACATATAAATCCACTGAAGAAGAAAATAAATTGTCAGGGCATCCTAAGACTGCAGATGTTGTTATTTATTTTTTTAAAAAATTATATACCCATACAAAAAGATGGAGAATGTATATTTCCAGAAATTGATTTAAAATACCTGGGAGAAATTTTTCCTTCATGATCTATCATTCATAAGGTAGTAGAACTGGGCCTTCTAGCATTCAAGTCAGGCAGGAAGGGGCAAAAGGGTGAGGGGTAGGCAGTAGAAATGGGCCTAGAAATTATCTTCTGGACTCTGGAGACTGTACTGCACTGAGGAAGCTTTCCTGCGTGTAACAGATTGAGCCTCCTGGTTAATGGTTCATATATTTGTCTCTACAAGCCAAAGACAATACGGGTAAGTTCAATTCACAAGCACTCAAAAAAAATCTTGCATGTATCCTCAGTTTTTAGTATTTTTAGATTTAACTAATGAGCCAGTTAAATTTATCTCCCATTTAAAGCTAAATCTATCAATCCTTTCTTTGGAAAATCTTGCCCAGGGGACTTGAGGCAGAATTGAGATGATTCTCTTCTGCTACAGTTTAGTCACTAGTATGAAAATGAATGACAATTTCATATTACAACCCTTTTACACTCTCAGGAAAAAGTCAGAGAAAGTCTGAATTAAGGCTCTTGATCTGGATCTGGATTTGGATTTGTAGGAAAGCTTGACATTTTGAAAACCTGCTTAAATATTTTTTGACGATTTACATAGTGTTGTGGTCAGCCATGCTTTGGTGATAAAACCACAGCAACTCAGCAGTAACACTTGGGAAACTAATTTGTTTGCAGATCAATTTATTTATCTGTTTCTTTTATTTGTTTCTGTTCTTTTATTTTTTTCTGTTCTCACTACTACTCTAGCAGTAGAATTGTTTATACCTTATGGAAAAAACAATTTATTCCTAATAGCAGTTGTAAAATATCTTAGTAAATATTGCCAAGTATTGGAAAATCTGAGTCATTACTGAGAATAACTTTGTGTGACCTATGGTTGCAACTTTTAATTAAACTCTCTCCATATTAACAACATTATCTTGCACCATATCTCTGCTAATATATTATTTTAATGACTTGTACGAATCATGTTATGTAAATTTATTAGAGATAAAACTTGTAATGACCAGTGAAATGTTCTCATCAAAACTGTTTTCTTCAGCTGACTTTCTCCTTTCATTCATGTCCATTCATGTCTCCTTTAATTCATGTATCTGTCATGTCTGAAAAGTTACATTCTATCATAAAATATTTGATCAACTTTCCATATCATGTCTACAGACTTTGTATAGTATTTCTTAGGACCATTTTGTATCAAATCTCTTTGTATTTTATCACCTACATATTTTTTACATACAAATACTTATTGGTTTATCACTGAATCATAGCATGGCTTGACTTGGAAGTAACCATCTAGTTCCCAACCCACGACCATGGGCAGGGACACCTTGTACCAGACCAGGCTGCTTTAAGGCTCCACCCAATCTGGCTTTGAACACTTCCAGGTACACAGCACCCACAATTCCTTTGGATAACTGGCTCTAGTGCCTTACCACTCTCACTGTAAAGATTTTTTTCCCAGTATTAAACAGGCAAGATTTGCAGGAAGAGATAATCTGTCATTATAACAACAACTATAACAGAGAAAAAAGAACAAGCTCTTGAACACATGAAAGACTGGTCTGTTTGCCTGGAAGGTTGCCCATTCCGATCTTCAACAATATTTTCTATTACATGAATGGATATTACCTTTCTTACAAACATTGCTCAAAAATATCTTTAACCCATCACAGCTAGAGTCATGACATGACAAGCAAAAACTGTTATAAAATAAAGCACCCTAAGCCTTACAAAAGGCTCAGGCATTGAGTCCATGCTGTGAAAAATCTATGCTATCAGCTGCTTTCTACCTGTTTGAATGGGTCTGCTTCTGCTATTTAAATTGCTTCTACTAAGCATATTGGTAGGAGCCAATTCACCAAGAAGTGAGGCAGCAGGTCTCTGATATGCTTGTATTCTTTCATAGAGCAAACTTCTTTTATTTTTATATTCTTAGTTACCAGAACCATGGTAAGTCAGACATGATACAGTTTGAAGCTAGTGTAAAAATTAATTGAACAAGTACCTGAGCTGTTTAGCCACTGCAAAACCATGGAGGTATGTGGATCTAAACCAAACCTTTTCTTCTAGCCTCTTTACAGTCTCCTAAACAAATCAAACCACAAAGCTCTTTACCCTGAGATTTTTGTTCAACAAGTACCCCTCACAAAGGGTATTAGGTGATGTTCTTCACAGCTGGGGTCCTAAAAAGACTGCTGAAGAGGATATTGAAAATTCCATAAATAAAAAATAAATGGCAAATAAAGCAAGCACAAAACCTTCTTTACTCAGATTATCTCTACTGTAAAGTAACTCAGGACAATCATCATTCTTTCTCAATGCTTTAAGTATACAAATGGAGTTAAAAAACCAAACATAACTATTTGAGGATCACTTACTGTGAGAATTTAAGTACATGGAAACAGGAAAAAGTATTTGGAGAGGGGCCAGACACAATTATATAGACTCCTTACACATTTGTATATTGCCCAGACTCAGAAGAAGACTCAGAGTTATCATTAATTATGATTAAAAAGGGTCAAAGCATTATGTATATTGTGACTCGCACTTAAACTAGTAAAAATCAGTCCAAAGGATATTTTAAAATAGACTTTAGATCATAGTCGAAGATGGCATCATAACATAGTTTAATAATAGAGTAATAGATTTAAAAATAATGTCTCTGAAAAAAAACCAAAACAATAAAGGACTCAGCAATTCAATAAGAAAAAGGTGCCACGCGGTGTTGGAGGCGGGCTTATGGAGCAGTGAGACGATCCAGTATGGATTAACTACAAAGCTCACTTTATTAATGGTGTTTCTACAATTATAGTATTCTCTGAGTGTACGTGCATTAACATTACTGGTGCTTACCGTCTCTGTACTTGTCTTCTGAGTTCTCACAGCCTCTGCAGCTGCTTATCTTCACAAGTACAGAGCAGACTGGCCAAGGTCATACTCCTCCTGCTCTGTGAAGAAATCCACAGCCTGTTAATTTCCCTACAACACGGAAAGAAATTGAACTTTGTTTCCAAGAGGAAAATGTTTTATATTAAATACAAGAGATTTGAAAGAACAAAATTGAGAACGGGAGGGGAGAATCGATTCTGACTACTTCTGAACACAGATAAACATAAAACACCAAGTCCTTCTTTTAGACTACTTTGCCACATCTGCAAAGGTAAAAAAAAAAAAAAAAAAAAAGTGCAGAAGCAGAGGTAAATTGACATCATCAAAAAAAATTTTGAGGGCTTCAATTATTCAGTGGAAATTTCTTAGGCTAAAGAAATGGCACAGGGGATGTAAAATAGGACTTCAGATCATCTGAGATTCGTGTACTGCCTGCAGCTAGATGAACACAAACAAGATCTATAATTTGCCTCATTCCAGCCTGGTATATATAACTTGGAGCTTATCTTGCCATCATCCTCAGACCTCAATAAGCCTCATGGGCAGAATGAACTGAGAGATTGCTCTTGTGAAAGATTTGAACTACGTGAAATATTAATGAGAAATTTCACATAAATGAGAAGAGTGGGCAGAGTACAGACATCAACTCACTGAGGTGTTGGAGGTAACTTTAATCTCCACCCTTTCCAGAAGCTTTAGAATAGGAGCTACTGTCAAACAGGTTTCTGTCACATAGTGGTATGGCCATCTTTGTAATAACATGCGGTAGAGACTGATCCTGATAAACGTGATTGGTTCAAGACCATTGCCAACATGTAACTTAGGACTATAGTGTAAAAATATGACTATGTTGGAAATTGCTTCTTCCAAATCAAATCAAGTGATACAGGTAGTTTATGTTATCAGGGATTTAACAACAGGGTTGTAATTTGAACCCTAGACTGAATGCTTGTATACAGATGCAAAATCCGTCCATATTCTAGTAGTGGTTTATGGTAGTAGATTAAGAAAAATTATGTTAATATAATCATAGATTTACTGTTCTGGCACAGTTACATGTGTAAACACCTACACACATAAGAAGCAATTTTGGAAATATATTTGCCTAATTGATGGCGGAAATTTAAATAATGTGTTTACTGTGTGATTTGTCCAACCTCTTACATCCACAATAACATGAAGTGGAAATGAGTTTCCTTTGCTATATTTCTTACCAGGATAAGTAAAACTTACAGATGATAATTTATCTACAGAGGATAGAGTGATTATTTTGTGGTAAATTTAATATTTTTTTTTTTTCAGAAAGGACACTTCCTATCATGAATAACTGGTAAGAAAATGCATATATGCTCTTCTTTTATTTTAAAGTATTTGATAAGTTGACTTCTATGTTTCAGTTATTGTGCTTTAATACTCAAGTGAGGGTACCTGGACTGTACATTGGTTTGCTAGTTCTTACCATTTCTTCTCTATATCTTGGACATTACTGCAGCTGATCAGTCTATTGCACTTGTAGATCTAGTGCCTCTGTGCCATCATGTTACACAGATGTATTATTCTTCCTCAGACACTGAGGAAAAATCCACACTCATGGAGTTAAGGTCAATGTCTTTTACCTTGTGTTTTTTTTCAACATCTGTGACACTGAACTATATTGTGTGCACTCAAAGAGATCTCTGTGGGCAAGAGCAGTTTCAGAAAATGCTTAAGATGAAATATCAGTGTAAGAAGATTATAAAGCTTCCATTCAATTAAAGGAATAAAACAAAAGGAGAGAAAACCCCCCACAATTCATATTCCTAGTTTACCTATAAGGAGAAAACAAGGAAATGGATTTTCAGAGTGCTTGGATCCAAACACTGATATCATGAGGAGATGATCAGAATTTTCTCATGGCACTGTTCTTGTAGATTGATTTGTTAGCAATACTACCCAGTCAAAATAATACAGCAGATATTAGAGAGTAGGTATGATTATTTTTCAAGGGAAGCATACAGTACTGAGCCATGCAAATGTATACTCCACATACTTGTAATGTGATCACAGCAGGGGAAATTTTCATTTCAAGAAACATGATTTTTTTTTTTAATATTGAGAAGGATAAATAAATAAAGTAAAAAAAAATTTAAAAAGTGCATGAGGAAATGAAGTCAAATGTAATCTTTCCCTGAAATATGTACACTGTCCACAATGAACCTCCTCTGAAAAACTACTGAGAGATTTTGGAAAATGGTGGGCCAAGTGTACAGAAGAATGAAAAAGAAAAGATGGCAAAAAGGAAAGATCCCTTCTTTTTGTTTGAAACATACATTGTATTCCCTTGCAATGGTGAAGAGCTTTCACTAATATTTTTTTAATAACTTCTGTTCCTTGGCATAGCAAAATATGTCTCATGCCTCCTGTTTCAGTCCTATGTGTATCACTCTGCCAATAATTTCACACCATGGGATCTTCCACAGGAAACTAAAAATAACTTTAATTTTTTAACTGACTTTTCCAAGGGTACAAAGCAACACATCTACAGCAACAATTAAAAGTAAGAAAAAAATAAATAAAAACATTTTTAATATATAATTTTAATGTTGACTTTTTTACATTGTGAAGAGCACTGTTGGAAATAAATCTGTGTTGTCATCAGTCATTTTGAAGCTTCATACAGTATCGTTTTCAAAAATGAATAATTGCTCTATACAACCATGATTTTTTTTTCCCCCTAAAACCTCCTTTTAAAAATGTTCAATATCATCATGGTTTCTAAAGTGTGTCTTCCTCAGATCTCTGTCAAAAGATGAATTTTTCAACATAATGTTATAAAACCCCATACATTTATCCAAATCAGTGAAAATTATTCTCACTTTTAAAACTCTTTTAAAATAAAGGCATTTTTTTAAGCATAAGCACACCATTTGCAAAAAGACATGAGTCTAAAACAATACATAGAATATCCTTGAAAGATTAATGATATATTTCCTTCAAATTATCCCTGACAATCTCATGAGATAGTCACAGAAGCTGCACAAGGAAGTATAATCAATTATAAGAAAGTAATATCCAAGGAAATTAGATTTCCTGTTTAGAAAAACCCAAAAGAATGCATAGCTGAAGGGTCATTTGCCCCAGAGAACAATGTTTACAAGAAAGTCTCTCGCGCTTCATCACAGAAACCTTATTCTTTCAGTTTCCAGCCAGGCACATCTTGCTCTCAGAACTGTCCTCTAATACAGAATATGTAGTTATAACCCAGGAAAGGTGACAACCATCTTTAACCTACTTACAAGACAGTGAGCTTTCAATTTCCCAAGAGCACACTTGAGAGTCCTTTAAAACAATCCTTCAGCCAAAATGAAGCAAGAGGGGTGTGGGAGAGCATTGAAACTACACTCTTGAGAGTTAACCCTAGAAACAAGCCTGTAACTCTTCAATTAGTGAAAACATGAACATGTCCCTGAACAGCTGAGCCTTCTCACCCCAGATGCCTACACACTGGTAGATCAACATGACAACCACTCTTCATTACTGCACAACCTTCATTGAGTAAACTCAGCCCTGTATCACTTAATACCAAACGCCAATAAACCTCAGCCTAGTGTGCACTAAATCCAACCAACCAGCAAACAGATCCAAACTTACTTTTGAAGTTACCAAAAGAAAGGAAACACCACTCCAGTTAAATTTAATCTTTAGAACATGATGACCTTACTACCAACTAACTTATGAGTGACTCATTGACCTCACCTCTCTCTAGAGGCAGTCCAGCCTCAGGAGTGACTGTGGCATCACTGGAACAATCTTCCTCTGCCACTGATTTTTACATTACATCAGAAATGTGCTCTCATTGCAGAGTTTTGGTGTCTACAATTTAATGAAAGCAACTAGATAAACTGCAACTAAAGACAACCATGTTTCCCAGATCAATTCAGACAGCAATTGCCAAAGCACAAGTATCACAGGTAAAAGTAAGTTTTTACATAGAAGTATTTGATGTGTTTGCACCAGAGTAAGCAGCCTGGTTTGATGAATATTCAAATAATTTTTTAATATTTTATCATCCACCCAATACAGCAAAGCAAAGGAATTGAAAACTCAAAGCTCAAATAAACCAGAATTTGAATCAGTCCTCACAGTGGACCTTCACCAGCTTGCCTAACTCCATATGGAGATCACATCTTTAGGAAATACACTCAACTGGAATATAAATTAAAATAACTATATGAAATGCATCTTTTCCAATGAAATGATAGTTTCTACTGGATTTTAGTAGACATCCAAAGAATCACCCCTCTGTAGCAAGGTTTGGCTGTCAAAAATGGTAAAATATCAGCTTCTGTCATAAACAAGGATTATAGAAAGACACGAGATAGATCTAGATAAAATCAGGCTTGTATATGTTACTTTGAGATAGTTTGAACAATCTCATTTTCCATTTGCTTGCTGTATCTAAATAGAGGTGATAATTAACTAGGAAATATGCAGAAATAAAACTAAGCCAGGAAAAGCTGCCATACACAAGGGATACCTTATATCAGGCTTTGTCAGTATCACTCATTTTGGTCAAGTATTGAGCTGCAAAATGCCAGATTCTATAATAAATAAATGACTTTGAGCAAACTCAATTGTCTAGACTTTGCAACCTGAAAGGATACTGCTGCAGCTAGAAAAAGTATCTGGCCCAAATACATATATTGATCCCATGGATCAGGTACTAGTCTCTCAAAAATATATTAAGAGTTTAAAAATATCATCAAGGTTTGACTGGTGGCTCCTTTCTCAGCTGCTAACAAAACAAAAACATTACAAAAACGGTAACCCATTAAAAATACCTATAAATAATGTGACACTTCAGTGATGCATAGAAACATAACTAGTCATTAACATGTACAGCAAAGACAATCCTAGTGGGATAGTAGACATGCTTCTCGTAAACCTTATAATGAATGCCTAGTTATTGCAGTGACAGAAAGACTGAAAATACTGATAGGCAGCTGACTCTCTCTGGATCTCTTCTGTGATCCATTCAGATTGTGTCACAGAATTGAAAGCCACAGTTCATTCTTGACCTATTTGAGGGAAAATCAATTAACAAAACCATGTTTAAGATGTCACAGTGAACACATTATTAGGATGTGTATGCACAGACATACATGTACATACACACACACATAAAACCAGAGTAATTAATAAAATTGAATTTAATCAACCATGAAAAAAAATTCCCTCTGTACAGCTTAAACCTATTGGGACTAAGTTCAGCTTTCGTGCAAAAAGCTATCACTGTCAGAGTAAGGTTGCTTTTGATATAAATTTTGTTCAAGGTTTTCTAGTATATTTGACCTCAATTATAGTTTCTTTTGGAATATCTAGACTTTTTCTAATTAAAGACTTTATCTAATGGTTCTCAGGGGGACATAATATTATTTCTTTAAAAAGTTAATTTTTATGGTAATAAACTATAATCGTTCCAAGAACTACAAAATCTGATCTAATGAAAAATGTAGTTTGCATTTAAAAGCATTTTTTTAGCAGTGTGATGATTTACATTATATTTTATTAATAATTATCTCTGTGAATATGAAAATTATATCTAATCAGAAACAAAATCTATTGGTTTGCTTCTTGACTGTGTTTTCTAGCAGCTAATCAGTTAGTTACACTATAAACAGTTAATTGCAGACTAGTTAGAGGAAATAAAAATCTCTCCCTCAGTTATGTTTTTTCTTTTCTTGATATTAACCCAAAGAACTTCTAATGAGATTCCATAATTTTTATTATTCCTTTCTGATATATGCCAGCTTTATAATATAGTTGCTTCTATGATTATTTTTACAAAGATTTTTATGCCTATGTACAGATGATCCACTTAATCAAAATTATCCCAGAGTTATTATTCAGATTAGAACAGATCTATTGTATAATGCAATTTCTTGATCTCATTTTTATCTTCATCTAGATGTTTCATATTATTAATACTCTTCTTTTTATTGTAAAATACAAAATAGTTAATGCAAGTGTTTGCTTATTTTGTGGGTTGGGAGATCATGCTAGTTCTTTTGTGCTATTTGACAGCTTCCTTTCCCTCTTTTATCATTAATTTAAAGCCTATTTAATAACACGTGTCAGTTTTGCAAGCTTGAGGTCAATGACCCTTTTTAACTGCAAAGAAAATATTCGTAAGTTTTTACCCAATGCTCCAGAAACCGGATCTGGTCTCAAGATTGCCACTGATTCACTTGCACTTGGCAATAGCAATAAGGCCTGCATTTTTCCTAACCTAATTTTCATTTCAGATTTGTAGATTTTTAAAATAGAGTAATTTCAGTATTAGACTACTTGAGAATCTTCATGTTTTTCTTTAATACTGATGGCTTATCTTCGAAAATCCTTATATGTAAAGTCCTTAGTGTTTGTTATGTTGTCTGATTTCATCCTGAAGCTGAAAAGATATGTTTGTGTATTTAAGAGATAAAGTACATTGCATCAGGAATTCCTAAACCCATGAGGAAAAGAGGAATAAAGTATTTTGTCTAGAATTATTAAAATCTGGCATTTGTAAATTTTTATGTATCTCGGTTCAGTATAGCTGCAATTGAAACACTGGAACTTGTTTGGTCTTTCTTACTTTAAAGAATCTTTCATGAAAGAATGCATGACAATGACCATTAGAATGAAGCAATTAAAAAATTCATAACTCAAACCAACTCTATCAATTTGAAACACAAGAATTGTGACAGACAACACTATAGCAACTGAGAAAAACATTTAAACACAACATGTTGTGTTGCTTGTATCACAATCTTTCTCAAGTGAGCACGACAGCTTATTATTTCAAAAGGATCACTCTAAAAAAATCTGAATACAGAAAGAAAAGAGTTACAAAATGAAAAAAAATCTCAATTGTCTTCAAATTTGGCCATTAAAAGTTGAAACAAAAACAAAACAAAAACACCCTCTAATGAATAGAATACTTCCAGTAGTCTAAAGGTTTATTTTCATTGACTGCGCGAAGGAAAAATGAGGAATAAAATAAACTGTAAGAATAATGCTAAACTTTTACAAAATCAGTGACCGTAAAAGAGAAACAACTTGAACATTGCATATTATAATACCTAATTACAGGTCAGAATGAAGGTCATTTTTTTCCTAATTGCAAACACAGATGTATGATGACAGTTGCATTTGTAGTCATCAATCAGAATGATCAAGCACAGTACTGACAAGGTTCTCCAGAGGATGCTAGTGCAGTACTTTTATACCTCCAGGTATAAAGATCCCTCAAGTGACTCAAGGCTGGACTTTTAGCAACAGTAAATGAAAGATGACTTGTCAAGATGAAGTAGGAAAAAGGAAAACACAGATGCAACAGCAGACACAGTGACACAATCACCCCATAAAATGGTAGTTGCAATGCCAGAAGGACTTGTTCCTGTCTGTATTGAGACATGAAAATAAATAAAATAAAATAAAATAAAATAAAATAAAATAAAATAAAATAAAAAGAATACTCATGATCAGATTAGAGAAAATTTTGGGCAGCAGTTTTGCATATAAGGCAAAAGTAACACATTTCATTTATGTTTAGAATCATGTTTTCAACAACACCATATAAAGAGGAATGGGAATCTTTCCATCTTTGTGAACGGAATAATTTCCCTGTTAAGTGACTGACTTTCTGGGGAAAAAAGGCTCAGAATAATTTCATTAGAGAGGGACAGTTTACTTCTTGAACATATGCAGTTTAAAAAAGCTTTGTCTTTAATCAAATCTTTAATCACAAACAAACAAACGAAAAATATATTTTCAAGTGCTCAAATATAAAAAGCATGAATTACAGGACACGTAGAAGTCCAGCTGGTGAAATAACTCTAGCAGAGTACCAAAACCACTCAGTAATGAACTGTCATATAGGGCACCTACCTATGAGGCATAAGTTGTGTAATGTTCACTTTCTAAGGATAAGTATTCTAGCTGAAAATTGCACTTAAAAGTTATTGGAAGATAAAACAATATAATTAAAATTAATCATACAATAGTTTACTTTGGAAGTAAGGATGGATGGTTTTCTTTGTTTGCAATTTGGCAGTGGTTGACTTCTAAAGCGGATGTGCTGATAGGAAATTTTTGTAGCTTAAACATATAAATTATTTTGATGGAATATTTAGCGGATTTTTTTCTCACTATCATTAAACATACCTTAATGTTAGGAGGGTCTATACACTATTCATACCTGCAAACCAGTAAAATAAAAAAAGCCAGTGTTTATCTTTGCTTGCCTTTCTTCCCTGACCAAATAGCTGTGAAGGCTCCACATCCCCATTCAATCCTTATTCATGAGCAACATGTCCATTATGTCATTTCCCATAGATTGAATGCATCAAGAAACTGTCTCAGATACCTTTCAAAAGTCCCCTAGAGTTTTTACACCTCTCGCACTGCCTTTCTATCAGATATTGGGGTAGTTGGTGTACCCTATGAGAATGATGTCACATGAGTATGAAGTTTCCTCTAGAGGTTTAAAATGGCTTCATCTAATTCCTCACCTTTAACAGGTAGTGTACAGCAAAAACCACGGTGTCACCAGTTTTGGTCTCTTCTGATGCTTGAGCTCACAAATTACTTGTGACACATTCCAAGACAAAGTTCTTCATAAGGCAGGATAAAAGAAATTAACAAAACAAATTTTTTTTGTTTAACAAGTACTTAGGAAACTCTAAAAGGAATTGCTACCAGTTAAGTAGGTTTAGAGAATACAAAAATATCTATTTCTTGCTCAATAAGATGATTTAAATTAACCATTCAAACTAGAATCTATATGGGACATCATTTAAAATTGAATTACTGCATTTGGTTTACGTGGAAAGGTTTTGACAGCAAAAGGGCTTCAGGGATGGCCTCTCTGAAAAAGCACCAGTCTTTGCCCCTGTATGGGACAGAGCCAGTTTCAGCTAACTCCAAAATGGACCCACATCAATGAAGGTGGTCACACCTTTGTGATAACATATTTAAGAAGGGGTAAAAACCACTATGCAGAAGGTGTGGGACAGTAGAAAATAAAAAGGTGACAGAAACAAAAAAAGGCATTGGAACACTTCATGAAGGACTCTTCTGTTGGTGGAACCCTACTTTGGAGCAGAAGAACAGCATGAACAACAGACAAAATACATCATGAACTGACCACAATTCCCATTTCTCATCCCCCTGCAATACTCAGTGGGAGAAGGCAGAAGAGTTAGGAGTCAAATTGAGTCTAAGAAGAAGGGAGGGATGGGGAGCAGCTAGTTTTAGTTTGAGGATTTTTGTTTTTGCAATCCTACTTTCTATTTAATTGCCAATAAATTAATTTCCCAAGTCTAGTCTAGCTTTGAGCATGACAGTAATTGATCTCCCTGTCCTTATCTTGACCCATGAGCTGTTCATCTTGTTTTCTTCCCCTGTTCTGCTGAGGAGGAAGACTGAGGAAGCAGCTTTTTGGACACCTGTTAGCCAGCCAAATTCAACCCATCACAGCAGGAAAATCAACATAGAAAAGGCTGTTTGCGTTTTTAGCTTCATGTTTAAATCTAAATTGATTAAATTCAGAACCAATTAGTAAACCTTAATGAGAACAGTTTATATATGGCAATTTATGTCACTTGTACCATATGAATTCTTAAGGAGCAGTGAACCAAACCTACAAACAACCCTTTAATATAGGTTTTGAGAAAAGAATAGTTTTTCTCTTTTATTTAGTGTGAGCTTTTCAAGTACAGCTGGTCTTGTTGAGTGTTATCAGTCATGCCACCCTGTTTCATGACCTGTGAACAGTTCAATAGCTTATGTCAGGATATGAAAACACCTTGGCTTGAAAGGTGTGGAATGGAAGGGGTTTATCCACTTATATCATTCCAAAATCAAGAGATAAAGTGACAGTGTACAAACTGAAAAATAATAGCTTTGAAGTATCTTTTTATAGAATCTATTCCCTCCAGTAATGGGATGTTTTTTCATTCTCAGCTTCTTTGTGTTTTATTACAACATCTGTCACCTGAGAAAAGCACATTCATTCCACACCCTTAAAGAGAGACTAGTGTAGATACTTGAAAATTCATGTACCACTACTTTTCAGAACAATAATATTTTCGGAATTTTTTTTTTCTTAATTCAGTGAAGCATCTTGATTGATAATATTTTTCTTATCAGACTGAAGCAGATTTTACCCCATTCCTTTGAATCAGGGTACAGCTGCCTAGTTAAGAAAGATTTCTTTTCCAGCAGTGCTCTTTGACTGGCTGGCAAGTTCCTTGAGCAGTTTTGCTAGCACCTCTGGAGCCACTTTGGTCAGTCATCTTCTTGTGTGCAGCTGATAGCTCTTTTGTCTTGCCTAGCCTCAAGGAAATACTTTTTCTTCTTTTTTTTTTTTTTAAATCATTCATTCTTGTTTCCTAGAAGGTATGTTCACTCCATGGGGCAGTTACATTGACTGAATAGGTGATTACAAAATAGCTCTAAAACCCCCAAATATTTTTGTGGTTACCTTTAGAAGCTTCAACTCAGTTCAGGCTACAGAAAATGTCTTAATTTACTGAGTAAGAGGTAAATGGACTACTCATCAGTTCAATGTACTAACATACCTTTTTTATTTATACTTATCTCCTTTTTTTGCCAATTTGGGGACTAAGGAACTGTATTATAAAAAAAAAAATTAAGAACATCCGATAAATCCATATCATTTATTTTAGAGAAAGGACTGATAGTCTTTCAAATATTTGAATTTATCACTCAAAACTGTTTTCATCTTTACATCAGAGTACCCAATATGTTACCTGAGCACCTCAGGCTCATGCTTTCAGTCATTTATTTTCAAAATAAATGTTTGAATATTTCTGTGTTTTACTGGATTTTTTCCACTTTAGAATATAACCCAATTATGTAAAATTGCAATTACTTAAATACTGTTATCAACAACGGTCACAAAACATTAGTCTGTAAATGAAAATATTTAAATATTTTTATTGAGAGACAGGTTGTGAATATTAATTTTCAGATTCTCAGAAAAATTAATTGAATGTAACTAGATAATGTATAGTCTTAGAAATTAAGTGCATTTCTCATAAAGATTCACCAGATTTGGACCAAAACCATCTAGTTCCCTATTGCTCTCAGGTTATGAATGTTCTCTGAAATCATGGTGTGAGATATGAATGACATTTAAAAATGTACATATTGCTAGGTCTCTGCAGATCCTTACTTACAAACATAGTGTTAATGCATGAAAAGCAAGAGCCAAACTCAAACAGCAGTAGAGAATAAACAGATGAATGAGCTTCTCACTCGTGTGCTTAGTCAGCAGAAGATTCTAAAAATACAGTTGATCAAAAGTCATGGTTAAATTCATGCTATAAAGACAACTTTAGGCATTCTTATAATGGCAGCAAAATTGCACAAGTGTCTGGAGGAGATTATTTCAATTAGTGGTAGAGGCAAAATTATAATACCCCAAACTCTATTAATTTGCAACTCTTCATTCCCAAAATTTTCAGGCATTTTACACATACTCGCCTGCGTTCCAATTATCCATTCAGCTTTTCTGAAGCTATCAGACTATTCTAAGCCTCTGAGACAACATGCAGCACACGAGAAGTTAAAAACTGTGAGGGTAGGGTTTCTTTTCCAGGTTTTATTGACAGATACATGGGATGACCTCTAAGGCTGACTAAAGGGTTTGTCACTTGTGACTGATGTAGCCATCCTGTACTTATGCTGATAAAACCTTTATTCAACTTTATACTCTCATGTGTTTTCCCTTATTATGTACAAAACAAATGTATCTGTTTGACTGGCTGTCACTTCATTTACGGCAAGACAAATTTTTTCAGCTTCAGTTTTCCATGGAAACATAGAAAAAACAGGTGAAAGGAATTATCTGTGCCTTAGTAATTCCAGTTACCAGAGTGAATGGCACACAGTTGCAAGATTTACTTATTGCTCAAACTTGTCAAAGTTTGTCACATGCTATTTATTTCTAAGGTTTACGATGTGAAGTGTCCTGTGAAGAAAAACTAGTTTTATAACTTAAAGATAATGCTGAATACCTAACGGTATGATATACATTGTATTTCACGTACATGTATTTGAAACTGTTGGATATTCTTGTAACAATAATATTGCCAGAAAACTAAAGCTGCTTGTCTGGGATTAAGATGTAAAAATATAAATTGACAGGCCAATGGAGGCTTTTGGCTCTGCACATTTGTGATATGAATAATCCAGAAATCTATTTTGCCCCTTTTTCTAGTGTCCATCAAAGCTACATAATCTCACACAAGGATTTATTTTGAAAACTCTCTGAGAGAATTAAAGACTTAAGAATCTGTGTACTCCAATCTTTGCACATCTCTAATCCTTACATAACTTATATTGCTTTCTGAAAATTACTTTCAGAAGTAATTATTTTCAGAAGAAAATAAGAATAGATATAGTTCAACTAGTATGAATAGAATGAATGCAATTTTCGTAAATTCAGTAGCCATGTTAGGTTTTTTAATGCTAATGGATCCACTTAAAAACAGCCACTGAAATGCAAAGAATTCACAAATCTCCATGAACAAAAAACAATTCTGATACAGGAACCATGCTTTAAAAACATTGAAAGCTACAAATAAATTAGAAAGCTATCTTCATGCAATCGTTTTTGGACAGAAAACCTTTACTTTAGAGGAGTTAAAAGCTATACTACAATTGTTACTTATTCTTCTACAAACCAGTGTCTGCTATAAATCAGTTTCACAGACTAGTAATCTCATTGACAGAGGTGGAGTCTTTCATTGGGCATGACATATACAGAAGCAAACAAACTTTTCATGTCATTTTTTTTTCCTTCGTCTTTGCCATGGGAAGGAAATGACTACATTTTTAGCAAAAAAACCTCTTCCAAGCTGTATATAGAATATTATGTCACCATTAATGAAAAACAAATCCTGATGAGAAAACACAGAAAAACAGAATGTAAATTACTCCCAGTGTTACATATTTCCTTCACATCAAATGGGAACAATTTATAGTCCTTTTAGTGCTTACTGAAAGTTAGAACCTGAGTAGGAAGCATTTTAATAAAAGTTAGATTGAAGCAAGTCTATATCAACATCCGAAAATGTTTTGTAGAGTAAATTAGTTTAAAATTAATTGAAAATTGTGATTGTTACTTGACAAACACAAAGATTTCCCTAAACCAAGATCACTTTTGCAAGGGATTTTTAGATATTGACTGATGTTAGAGGTAAAAAAACCCCATACTGTCATATTTCAAAGTCAAGAAGATAAGTGGTTTAAATTTTAGCAGTCCTTGATTTTTTTTTTTACTGTGTTTGGTTTATTTATATCAAAAGGAGAAAATATCCATTTCTTCCATCAGCCTCGTGGCTTTCTAGCTTTCCAAAAAGACTGTCGTGTGCATATAAGTTCCAAGTATCACGAGGTATTCTGTTACCCTGTATAAAATTCCAGGCATACTTTTGAGAGAGATATCAGCACATGAACTTAATATTTAAATGTAATTTTCACTATTCCTTAAAAGTAATATCTTCCATAACTTGATAGAGTCTCATTATTACTCTTCAGAAAACTGAGAGTTGCCGAGTTCCTTTGTATCTTAGCAACTATACATTAGAATCATGGACTTCTTCCCTATGCTATGAACTGTATGAGCCTTATGGATGAAATGATGTTTTAGTAGAGCACAAAAACCCTCAAAGTTTTTGGAGCATGGTAACAAAAGAACAGAAGAAACAGCAACAACAGAAGAAATCCCATATTTAATAGCTTTGTTCTCTTTCATATAATTTAAAATATGACAGAAATTGTGTTAGTACTGCAGCAGAATAAAAAAAAATACAATTATGAAAAGTATCATGCTGGGATGACCAGGTTTCAATCAAATTGTTCTGTATGTACTCCCTCTCTCTTATTTTTCATTATTAACTATTCTGCATAAGCTTCATCTCATGCATATATGTTTTCTTTTTCTAGCACTAATCTGACATTTTAAAGTTATAAAAAATATTTTTATAACTCTAAGAATATACTTTCTTAACTGTATGAACAAACTACACTTTTCAAACCATTGGAAGGTGTGATTGTAACTGTTTGACTTTTTTAGAGTGCATATTTAGTCATCAAACCTTATATTTTACCAGTCTATAATGTTCTTGCTTATGGGAGCACTTAATAATGAAACCAATAAAGACACTGAGTTACCTGGCCAAACAGTGAGAAAATATCACAGCAATATTCTCCTGGAACAAATTGTTTGGACAGTCAACATAACTGGGAAAACAGAAAAAATCAGGTAAACATGAAAAAACAACTCATTAAAATGTATTTTGACATTTGAAGGGAAGCCATCAGCTTCCCTTCCCTAATTATTTGTGAAAACAAAGCCTGAGAGATGCATTAGTTGACTTTAGAAAGCTAACAGGATGGCATGGTCAAAATATCTGTGGTAGTAGTTAGCACTTTAAAACATTATATCAACACAACAAAAGTAATTAGAACTGTCTCAAAGTCAGTCTGTACTTTTGCCTAGGAGCAATCTTGTGCGTAGATGCTACCTTATACAGCTGTATTGCTTCAGTACTGTATTGCTTCACCTTCCTTTCAGGCCAAGTATGGTAGTTTGTTTGGATAGATAGATTTTAAGATGAAATGCAAAACTGTTTCATGTAGTTTCAGCATAGCCATAATCACAGTTTCTCAAGTGAAGAGAGAGGAATCCAGACAGTTAACTTAAAAGAAAATAAAACATGACAGGATATACTAACTCCTGTGGATCACTGTATTGTCTGAGTTTGAGTTAAAGGAATATAAACTAATTTTGTTCTGGGAAATCAAGCATAATATTGCTTCACAGACCTGGCAGTAGACTAAAACTGAGACATTAAATACACTTGGAGAATTATGTTTATTTAGAATTCCATATTCTTACGTGTTTTTTAAAGTTTAAAAAAAAAGAAATCAAGAATGGTATTGGCCTCTTTCACTAGTTACTAGCCCTGAGGGGTGAAAATGACTCCCAAGCCCTAGAAGGATTACATGGTGACAAAATTTATCATAGCTTCCCTGAGGCATAATTTGTGCTGAGATAAAACCTCATGACTATTCCAAAGACAGATGAGAATGACGAGTGAAGAGTCTGCAAAACGAAGTAGGTTTATTCAGAGAGATAACAAACCTACTAAAGAACCCAGATGACTTACTTTTGTATGATGACCATAGGCCTTCAGATCAGAAATTTTCTAAATGATACAGATAACTTGCAGAAGAGAAATTTTAATTTGCCAATTTTCTGGTAAATTATTTATCATGTAGCTGAAAAGCTGCTTTATCCCATCAACTTCTAAACACTCTTCATATTCACATGGTTTCATTATTGCTGGCAGAATACCCTGTAGATATATATAAAATTTTAAACACTTCCTTTTAATTTTCTTTTTAAATGCTAGCTTAAATTATTTTTTCCAACCAGAAGGCATTCTAAAACTTAACCCAAAGAAAGTGTAAATTTGTACTTCAAACATGGCTTTGGGGATCAATTTATTAGAGGAGGAGATATTACAGGAGGAAACTTCTGAAACAGGAGGACTTCATGTTATTAAATGGTGGCATTTTACATCTTATATCTGCTGAATAATTTGTATGGGCAGAAGATAAGCAACAATGCTTAAACTTAACAAACAATCAGGACTCTTATTTGATTACCTTAGTTAAAATTTTCTTAAGAAAAAGAAATTAATATAATTGTTTGAATTATTCATGTAGGTAATACTTGAAGGACATGATACTGCAGTTCTACAAAGAGTTTCCATTATCACAACTGATATAAAATATTTTTATTATACATACAAGAACATCTTATACTTGATCCTGTTAACTCTATGTCTTATAGAAAGTAGCAGCTATGGTCCAATTCAATTTCCTGATTCATGACATGTGCTCTATAATACCTACATTTAGTGAGGTGAATTATATATCTGACTATACTTGTGATAACTCTGACAGCATAGACATGTAGGCATCTACATTCAGTTGTAGATGCCTACAGAGTAAGAAAGATGAGTACTATGGGCAGGTACAATTATTTAATTACAAGATACAAAACTGTGTAAAAAGATAATTCCACTTTCACCAAATCAAAATAATTTATGGTCACAACATTGATATCCCCTTCAGAAACTAAAGAAAAGAGTAAAGTAAGTTATTCCTTTTTTCTCTTTGCCTTTTTCATGTTTTCCATTATCAACATAAACAGAAAGGTATACAGTGTTCTAGATGAGGTCTTAGAAGATGATACATATCTAAAACCCCTCTAAAATACATTTCTTCTAAATTTATTGTGATTCTTCAGAAATGCACAACTATGTAACTGATCTGATTGATATAGTCAAATTTGTATGATCTTCCTTTATTTACTCCTCTTTTTTTCTTCTAAAAAGTTTCTTACAATTCCTCTTTCATTTGCTCCTCTTTTTCAGTCTACCTTTTTAAAAGTTTTAACAACTCATCTCTAGGCACCCCATAAAGCTTTTGTTGCTACATTTTTGTCTCTTTTTTTTTTTTTGCATTTCCAGACTTCTAATTCCTTCAGCTTTTTCTACAGTTATCAGTCCTTCCATCTTTTTAAGTATCATCAGTGCAACCTTACGTTTTAATTAATCCATGGTAAATAAAACCCCCAAAAATAAAAAAAATAATCCACAGAGCAACACAGCACCACATTCTGCAAACCAGTCACTGAAATACTTCTCTACCAGAAAATTCCTTCTTAATACAAGTGTCTCACTTTGACTAGTCCTTCAATCATGTCTGTGCTAATGACTGCACATTTTTTTTTTCAATTTGTAAATCTTTACCTGAATTCCTACATATTCAATCTATTTCCCTGATTCATAAAATGCCAAAAATAACTTAAGAAGTAAGTAGTTCTTTATATTGGCATGACATGTATTAGCAAAGTTGTGCAGTACTTTATCCAGTTCAGGTTTTATCTGGATTAATCATATGATCAGTGTGTCTGTGTGTGTGTGTGGGGGGGGTTAATGATTAAAAAATATTTCAAAACTAGAGAAATTCCAGTGATTTCTAGATGATTAAAAAGCATAATTTTGAAAACAACAAAAATATCTCCAATGCATTGTTAATTGGAGATATTTTACCCAAGTATTGCATTTTCTATCTGTCTGTGACAGTTCGAGCTTTATGATGAGTTGAGGGAGTTAAGGAATCATGGGTTTGTTAGCACAGATGTTCCAGAAATGGAAATTTGTTTTGAAATATGTTCAATTTCTTTTCCATCCTGAACACTTAGATAGCTATTCATGGAACTTTATTGCATATTAATATATTTAAATATTAAAATTAAACTCTCCATTGTTCTGCTAGATAAAATTAAAAATCAGAAATGTAGATAAAGTACTCAGATAGCAGTATCTTTGCCATAGCTAAAACACAACAGTAAAAAAAAAATGGAAAAGAAAAATAGTAAAAGCTCAAATGTTCAAACTGTCACCATTCTGTAAAAATTATCAATCACCATCAATACATCACCAGTAAAAATTTATGTTGATACTCTATTTACATATTATTAGAGATGTGAAATGTTGATATGTGTAATAAAATAGTTTTTCAGTTATTCTCATACTATCTAATTCTTCCACACATGCACAACAATTATTCATAAATTACTCTGTTCTTCTGAGACTTTTTCTTTCACAAAAATTAAAAAATAAATATTTTAAAGCTGAAAAAATCATAGCTGTTTAGTGCAACAGACTTTCCAAATTAACTGATCAGAAATGCAACATGTTCTTAGCAATTTTCTCTTAATAAGAGCAAAGTCTAAATCTTTTATGTACCACTTCATCTCAAAGGAATTATTTGCATAACCTAACTTTATAAGAGGATGCATCTTAAAATAACCCCAAAATAATTCGAAAAAATCAACTAGAGCTGACTTTGAGCAATCTGAAGTCAAAGAATTCATTTTTGTTTTAACATGATCTTGGTGACACTGATTTTCTCTAAATACCTTCATCCTAATCCCAAGTAGGAACAGCCAGAAACTGACATTTGCAGAACTTCAAGCTCAGTTAACTCCGTCAAACTTCATTGCCACATAATAATAAAAAATCAGTTTCTTGAATCTTAAGGCTTGCAAGACAACAAAGTGTTCAGCAACTATTATACAGAAGACGCTGAAAAGCTAACATAGTTGTCCATAGAGAAACATGATACAGGTGGAATTAGCTAGACAAAATATATTGTTACTTCCAATTTTTACGGAAAATGGAAAAATCAAATTCTAAGAAAGAAACATATGGGTCAAACCAAGGTCTGAAATTTAATGTAAGAATTTCAGACTATCAAATCTTTTCCAGAAAGAAATGCCATTTTCACTACTACTACAGTCTATACACAGAATAGTAATTTACTTGAAATAGTTTCATAATGCCAGCATTGTTAAAAAGAAACATAAGAGAAACATTTTCTCCAAAGTTGGTGTCAAATAGACTTGTAATATATATTCAAATTCCATTTGGATCAATCTTCAGCCAATTCACCTTCATCCATCAGATCCAGGCACTAGAGGAAAGAAAATACTCTTCTATCTGTCCCTAATGTAAGGGATTTGTTAAATCAATATACAGGTGTGAGACTAAATAACCCATTTGTTTGCGAGAGTTTCCTCAAGCCTAATGAACAGCGCTTTAAAATTAGCCTCCATCAGGTCACTTAAGTAGTCTGTACTCTTCTTGATGCTTTCATTAGAGACAGTGTATTAACACAGTACCAAAACAAAAAAAAAAAAAAAAAAAAAAAAAGAAAACAAAAAGAAGCCCCACCAAATTCATTAAAAAGAAAACAACAAAAACAAACAAAAAAAA